>JAJKFI010011615.1:601182-807963 GCA_029204185.1 Lerista edwardsae
CCAGGCTTGTCATGCAGGAGGTCTGGTTTGGGCTTTCTTGAGAGAGTAGTGTTTGATCTTAGCCCTCTCTCACCCTCTTCCAGGTGACTATGAGGTGTCCATCAAATTCAATGATGAGCACATCCCTGACAGCCCCTTTGTGGTACCTGTGGCCTCGCTCTCTGATGACGCTCACCGCCTGACAGTCACCAGCCTCCAGGTACCGGCCTGCCTTGTCTGGCAGCCCCGTGGGGAAGGGACTATAGCCCAGAGGAGGAGTGGAATACGCAGATAACCCTGGGAAATGGAAGGGTGCAAAGGGAGGGGTTTGGATCATTCTTCTGCCTTTCCAATAAGAGAATGTCTACAAGTGTGGCTGGGTATCAGTTGCATTAAACCTAAAACATCTACAAGCCAAATGCATGAGGGAAATTCACTGAGTCTTAGCTGATCTGGGCTGGAGACAACTGGGTTGGAGATTCAGCCTGGGCAGAGTGCTTCGCTGTGGCTTCCATGGACATAAAAGCTACAGCAATGAATCACAGGGATGCCACGGGTGTTGCCTTGCTCCCAGCTGCATGAGGACCAGCCAGTGCCAAGCACAAGGATCCACATTACCCTAGAGTTGGGGTACAGCAGTTCCTCCCATCTGATTTGTACACCTGCCCCGCTTCCAACCCAGAGCCAGAAGTGCAGGGCTGTTTTCTGCCTCCCCATTTCTCATATATGGATCTCACTTGGCCCACCTTTTTGTGCCCCTGCAGGAGACAGGCTTGAAGGTGAACCAGCCAGCTTCCTTTGCAGTGCAGCTCAATGGGGCCCGTGGTGTGATTGATGCCAAGGTGCACACGCCTGCAGGGGTGGTGGAGGAATGCTATGTCTCTGAGTTGGACAGTGGTGAGTAGCAGGAGCACAGCACTTAATAGCCTCATCATTTTCCTACCACTGGGGCATAGTAACATATACCTATTTCCTAGTTTGTACTTTGCATATGCTCTGAGGCTAGCTGAAGCCAGCCTTTCAGTTGGGCTAATACCTGAAGCATCAGCTCAGACTAGGCCAATTACTGTACTTGTTGAAATGCAAATCCTGCCAACCTATTGCTAATCCAGTGAGAGTTGAGACATGTAAGCATGCAGAAAGCACTCAGTGACAGAGCCTTCTGGAGCCTGATGGAAAATTATTCAACTTTTGGAAGTAAAGGGAAGTTTGGCTTCTAGAAGTCCTTGACCAGTAGCTTTTTGTTCATGCCTGTAGTGGTTGCAGCAGAGAAAAGAAGCAGGGTGGGGGAAGAGACTTGTAAGGGAAAATAGGTGGGAGAAGGAAGATTATCCTCACTGAGATTCAGTAACTTGGGACCTTGATCTACCTGGACATCCCCTACAATGGAAGCTGGACACATCAAACCCCATTCTTCCACACACTTTGAGCCAGAGGTCAAACCCCTTAGTCCCTGGTATAGAAAGGCTAGGTATAGCTACTCAGCAGCAATAGGAGGGCACTCTGTACTTGCTCAGCTGTACTATCTTCTCCTACCAGCCTGTAAGTGCAGAGAAACATCCACTAATACATATTATTATGGAGATGAAGTTTTCTGGATCAAACAATAACTTCTAAGAACAATATGGGTCCCCAGAAAAGCAGACAGGTTCAGCCCCAGGATTTGGGTTCAGCAATGAGGCTTAATAGGCAGCATGACCTTGAGCAGCTGCAGAGTGCCTTCAAGTTGCCATAGCTCACATCTGGAATTTGGGGTGTGGCTTCCAGGAAGGCTCAGAAGGCTGTCTTTATTTATGTTTTAGACATTCAGCAACAACTTAAGTGTGTATATAGTAAACTTTAAATGTTGAAGGCTCTTGGTGTACTTTGCACCTAGCAAGGCTGGTGCCAATGCCTCTGGGGGAGGGCACTTTTCCCTCCTTCTCCCTTCCCTCCCCACCACAGTATGAATAGGGGTCGTTTCCAAGCACCCTAGAGGGCGCCTGGGAGAACTCCAGTGACAGTGGTGGGGCGCTCAAGAACCCGTCTGCTTGGAGACTTTTGAGTCACCAGGCAACTCAAGATTGTCCAAGTGAACGTTTAGGCTGCTGCACGTCCCACAGCAGCCTTAGGGCGGATCAGCAGAGCCCCTCAGGCTGTTGTGAGTCCCACATGTCTGGGCTCACCCTCTCCTGGCATCCTGCATCGCAACCGGTTCAGGGGCTGAAGCGGCAGGGGGACCAGAGAAAAGGACAGGGGAACCCTAGCTGGGTTTGCTCCGTGGATGGAAGTGCTTCTTGGCTCCAAACACTCTGAAGAACCCCCAAAAAGTTTATTGTGGTCCTTGGGGGGAGGGGGCAGGAGGCCACTTGGCTCCCTTCAGCTGCACAGTGTGCCCTGATGTGTCTGATTTCCCCCTCCCCTCACAGACAAATATGCCATTCGCTTCATCCCTCACGAGAACGGTGTCCACTCGATCGATGTCAGGTTCAACGGCAGGCACATCCCCGGCAGCCCCTTCAAGATCCGGGTCGGCGAGCAGAGCCAGGCGGGGGATCCAGGCCTGGTCACGGCCTACGGGCCAGGGCTGGAGGGTGGAACCACAGGTAAGGCTCTGGCCTCTGACCAGTTCCTCTTCCTCTCGGTGCTGGGCCACCAGAGTACTCTGCAGCACATGGATGCACCTTGCAATGCCCGCACCGTAGCCTTCATGGGCACCCCCCACCCATGGATGTTGGGACCACTTGTAGCCTCCTTGCCATGTTTTTCCTACCACATCAGGTCCCGAGCAGCCACAGGGTTACTTGAGTCTGCTCCCTTATTCCCCACTATCTATGTGGACTGAAGTGGGGGTGCTGTCTAATGGTCTTTCTACTTTACAACAGGCGTCTCCTCAGAGTTCTTTGTGAAGACTCGGAACGCGGGCTCAGGTGCCCTCTCCGTCACCATTGACGGGCCCTCCAAGGTGCAGATGGACTGCCAGGAGTGCCCCGAGGGCCACAAGGTCACCTACATGCCCATGGCGCCAGGAAACTACCTCATCTCCATCAAGTATGGAGGCCCCCAACACATAGTTGGCAGCCCCTTCAAGGCAAAGGTCACAGGTAGGGATGGGTTGGCAGGGAGCGGGAGGCAGTGTCCAAAAAGAGCAAATCTCACGGTGCTGTGGCTGATGCGGGCAGGCAGGGGCCCAGACTGCAATGGAGCCAGTAGTGATCCCACCTCCCTTTCCCCAGGACCCCGTCTGTCAGGTGGACACAGCCTCCATGAGACATCGACTGTGCTTGTGGAGACAGTCACCAAGGCCTCGTCTTCAGTGGGCAGCAGCTACAGTGCCCTGCCCAAGTTCTCATCAGACGCCAGCAAGGTAGTGGCCAGAGGGCCTGGACTCACCAAGGCCTTTGTGGGTCAGAAAAACACCTTCACTGTGGACTGCAGCAAGGCTGGTGAGTGTGATGGAGGGCATGGCAGGGGGGCAAGGGAAAGGGCAGGGAGGGCTGGAAGGTGGGTTTGCAAAGACCCCCTATAATAATAATAATAATAATAATAATAATTAATAATACATGTTATTGTATTAGCTCTGAAGGGCTCAGAAGCCATCCCATTAGCTCAGAAGGACTTTGAACATTGTTGTCTCAATAGTAACAGTCCTATCCTCAAGGAGATCCCAATCTAAAACCGTAACTGTAAATAATGGTGATAATTGTTTGGGGAAATCAGAACAAGTGCAAAAAACACAGATGATGTTTGAAGTGCTCTGTCCCAGGTCTGGTGGGAGATGGACTTTAGCCTATACTTCTGTCCAGGAGGGAGGTGGATTTCAGCTCACAGGTCCTGGAATGGCCCTTCTCTAGCAGCATGGACTGCCAGGGAATACTGGTGGGAAGGGTGCTGCAAAGCACAGCAGGCCAGCCGGCCTGGGCCAAAGGGGGGAGGACAGTGCCCAGCCCGAGGTGTGAATAAACTTTACGTCTTTGATTTAGTTAAGTTGACCAAATCTGAGGTTTAGAAGTGCCATTTCTGGTCCCTAAAATCTTCTGTTGTGTTTATGAGTCCATGTATAACCAAAACAATTTACAGGACTGACATTGTCTAGAAGCTTCCTATTCCAAAGCCTCCTATATACTGTATAACTAGCTTTATATAACTTTTTTAACTACTTAAAAAGAATGAAATTGGATATTATAGATTGAAAAATGGACATCATAGGAGGCTTTGGAATAGGAAGCTTCTAGACAAAGTCAGTCCTGTAAATTGTTTTGGTTATACATGGGCTCATAAAGTATATGAGCAGAGTCGAGTAGGCTCTCCCCCAAAGGCCTTTGCTTCTGTCCATGTGAACACAGCCCAAGCTCTTCTCTCCTCTCCCTTCTCCGCAGGCACCAACATGCTGATGGTGGGGGTCCACGGCCCCAAGACACCCTGCGAGGAGGTTTACGTCAAGCACATGGGCAACCGCGTGTACAATGTCACCTACACTGTCAAAGAGAAAGGGGATTACATCCTCATTGTCAAGTGGGGAGATGAGAGCGTGCCTGGCAGCCCTTATCAAGTCAACGTACCCTAGGGGGCTTGGCGTCTATCCCCCTCTGCCCCGCCCTTCAGCTCCACGCCCAGGACTGGTGCTGCCAAACTACCTTTACTGCCCCAGGGTGGGGCAAAGGCACTGAGGAAACTTGGGACAATTTTTCTTGTCCGTTTGGACTTTGCCTTTTAACTGTTTTTCCTGGTTGGGGGGGGATGGGGGATGGGGGAGGGCAGTGAATGTGTACTGTTTTAGGTGGAAAGGGCTGGAGTCCCGATGAGGCCCAGGGGGACAGAATGGAAAAACGGAGGTCACAGGCAGAAAAGTGGTTGTGTGAAGGTTGCTAAATGAGGAAGTCTCTTGTGGTCTTCCTCCTAATAATGGCAGTGAAGATGAGGCATGAAAGGCTTGGTGGGGATCCTCATCCCAGTATGCTGTGGCCATGATGGAAGCCCAGCTGGTGTGGAGTGAGGTGGGGGAGGGAGCAGGGAACAGCGCAGCTTAGCACCTCTTGGCAGTTCTGTCTCATGACACTGACTGCAGAGAGTGACTCATACATCACATTGGCTTTTTGGCAGGGGAATCCGAGAAGAAGGGAAGCTGCTGTGGAGCAGAAAGCAGAGAGCAGCATCCAGGCCTACAGAATGGCTGCTGCAAGAAGCAGGCAGATAAACAGAGGGGTCCTCTGTGTCCCCTGACCTGTAGGCGCCACTCCTCCCCCCAAGTGGGCAGGGCAAAGATGGCGAGTGAAATGTTTTGAGCAAGGTCTGATAGATGATCTCAGAAAGGGCACATTCCAGCAGCAAGTTCTCCTGGGCAAGTCTCAGTGAAAAGGACAAGCTTGCATAGAACCCATTCATTTGAGTGGGACTTGTGCTGGAGAACTTCCCTCTGGGCTGTACCCAAAGCATGACATTTGGAAAATATGGCAAAGTATGTTGGTGCACATAGCCGTTTGAATGTTTCCTGTGATCTCTGCCACCCCATCCACAAAGCCGATTGGCTGCCCTGCAAATCAGGACAGACCAAGCCAAAGGGACGGAATTTTTTTTTAAGAAAAGAAGGAAAAAAAGGAATTTTAAAAAACTGGGGGAAAGGGGAGGATAGGAATCCTGGTTTGTGTGGGGAAAGTGTCTGTAACAGAACCATCTCCAGGGGAGAGGAGGGGCATTTTTAGCCATGTGTTTGCATGTGTCCTCCAGGGCTGCAATGCCACCTCCATTAGCAGATTGTTGGGGAGAGCGAGCGAGTAGGAGAGCAGGGACATTATGCCCAGCCAAACTGCCCCCAGCAATAAAGGTTACTTGCTATTAAGATGTTATGTGTCTGCCTGTTTTTGTTTACTCTCAGAGGCATTCCCCCTATCTCTTTAGGCACTGGTGGCAAGCATGTAAAACTTAGTATCACTTGTGCTCTCTTATACACAGTCCAGTACCAAAAACCACATAAACACATACCTGTCTGTGCACATTTGCAATGCACATATCCACACATGTGCCCTACATCTCACTACAGATCCTAGCATCTGCACAGCAGGGGTTCTAGTTCAGGGTTCAGAAGGGAGAAAATAGCAAGGCGCCCCAAGAGATCCAGAGGTCAATATCTGGGTCCCTTAAAGGTTGCCAACTAAACTTACCAGATTTTACTACCTTGATCCTAAGTTGTCCCCTTTCTCTTCAATGCCTGGGGGCACCCACAATAACACCATCTTTTTGTTCTCTTCCAATTATATAAGGTCCCTTGCTGTTGGCATTACTGTGGATTGAGCAAGAAAGTTCTCCCAAAAATGCCTTAGGAAGGGGCTGAGTCCCTGCAGATAAGGAACACACACACACACACACACACACACACACACACACACACAGAGAGAGAGAGAGAGAGAGAGAGAGAGAGAGAGAGAGAGGGTTGAGCAGCCAGCCCCACTGAACTGTGTGTGTCACAGAGCAGCTGAGCCATGCTACTCAATGTTTAGTCTCATGGAAGGGGCTATTTCATGACAACATCAAACAAGCTGTGCCTGGTAGGTCTGCACCAACAGAAAAGCACAGGGCCTTCAGACTGCTCAAGCTTTTCCCAAGGACACCCATACTGCCACCTTATAGAACGTGGCCAGGGCCACAGCATAGATAGGCTGAAGGACAGGAGCTGCTTCTATAGCCACACACTGTGCAAAAGAACCCCTCCTTATTCTCAAAAGGACGGACTACATTCAGCAGTGCAAAAGGATGCTGCAGTTCTAATGGTTTTAAAACTAGAGGTCAGATTCCAGCAGGCCAATCATTCCCCTCTCCAAGCTTTCAAAGAACTCTCAAGAAGAAAAGCTCCCTGCTTCTGAATTTAAAAGGAGTCTTATACACACATATACTGCTTTTCAACAACAGTAGTTCGCAAAGCAGTTTATATGGTAAAATAGATCAATCTTAATAAAATGTAGAAGAAACCCCCAAAACAGCCACTGGAAAATATACCATGTTAAGGTGAAGAGGGACAAATTACTCTCCCCCTGCTATATGTAAGAGGACACCACTTTAAAAAGTGCTTCTTTGCCCAGTTAGCAGGCACTGGACATTCAGGGTCCAATCCTATCCAACTTTCCAGTGCCAATGCAGCCATGCCAACAGGGTATGCCCTGCATCCTGCTGTGGAGGGCCAGTCACAGAGGCCTCTTCAAGGTAAGGGAATGTTTGTTCTCTTACCTATGGGCTGCATTGTGGCTGCACTGGTGCTGGAAAGTTGGATAGGACTGGGCCCTAAAAAAGGTTTGAAAAGATCAAAAGCTCTTGAGTAAACCTAGCAATCATGGAACAAAAGAAACAGTCCTTTTATGAATTAGTAACTGGTTAAAAAAAAAACAGGCAGCGGAGAGTAGGAATGAATGTGCAATACTGACAACGGAGGGAAATAAGAAGGTCCCCCAAGGATCTGTGTTGGGACACTTGCTTTTTTACCTTGTTCACAAACAATCCTGGGTAAACAGTGAGGTAGCCGAGTTTGCAAGTGACACTAAACTATGTGGTTATTTTATTTATTTATTTATTCATTCATTCATTCATTCATTCAATGTAATATTCTGCCTTTCTCCCCAAAGGGCACCCAAGGCGACTTACAAAAACATTAAAACACATATACCATAACATCAATAAAATACATAATACCATAATATAAAACTACATACCACTGCGATATAATATTAAAAACCAACCAGTGGTCAACAGCAACTATTAAAACCATTGGTCAATAATTAAGACAACCACCAGCAGACATACCCCTAAAAATACCCTGCTGGGTTCAGAAAACGTTTTTAGGCCTTGCTGCAAGACCTAAGAGAGAAGCAGCCCCAAGAACCAAAAAACTAAAACCAAAACAGAAGGTGAGGTACTCCAAAATAACCTCTCCAAACTGGGAGATCAGCAACCAAATTACATATGCAGTTCAGTTTCAACAAATGTGAAGTGATGCGCAGTATATTGGGACAAAACATCCCAACTTCAGAAATACACTGATAGGAGGTGAGCTGTCTGTGATGAATCAAGAGACCTTGGGGTCATGGTGGACAATTCAATGAAAACATCGATCCAGTTTGCAACAGTGGTGAAGGCAACTGGAGTCATTAGGGAAGGGATAGAGAGAACAAGACTAGCTAATATGATCAGGGCCCTCTATAAATCTACAGAGGAGCCATATTTGGAAGACTGTGGACAGTTCTGTAGAATACTGCAGAGCTGGAAAAGCTGCCAAAGAGAAGAACCAAAATGATCAGAAGGCTGCTGGAACACCTTCCTTAGGAGGTGAAGCTACAGCACTTGGGACTTTAAGTTGGAAAAAAGGCTATTAAGGGGGACATGACTGAGGCCTTAGAAATTAGGCACGATGCGGAGACATAAGAGGAGCCCTACTGGATCAGGCCAAAGGCCCATCTAGTCCAGCTCCCTTTATCTCACAGTGGCCCACCAGGTGCCTCAAGGAGCACACAAGACAACAGACTGCTTGCATTCTGTGGCCACTCCTTTGCACCTGGCATTCTAAGGTAAATTCTGAGGTACACACACTGGTGCCTAGTCCAGATTCTCCACAGCATTTCTCTTTGACAGCCACCAGAACCAGGTGCTCCTCTTCAGACATGTACTCATAGGAACAGCCCCACTGGATCAGGCCAAGGCCCAGCTAGTTCAGCTTCTTGTATCTCACAGTGGCCCACCAGGTGCCTCAGGGAGCACACGAGACAACAAGATGCTTGCATCTTGCTGCCACTCCCTTGCACCTGGCACTCTGAAGTAGCCTACTACTAATGTAAGGAGGTTGCACAACCCATCATGGCCTATAGCCCACGATAGACTTTTCCTCCAGAAATCGGTCCAGTTAAGTCCCCTTTTAAAGGCATCTAGGCCAGATGCCATCACCACCTCCTGTGGCAAGGGGTTCCATAGGTTAATTGCCCACTGGGTAAAAAAGTATCTCCTTTTGTCTGCTTTAACTCTCCCAACAGTGAGACAGTGGCTGGAGAGAGCAGCTTTCCTCCCTGCCTCATAATACTAGAACCCAATGGGGTCACGGAAAGTCTGGTTCTGACGCAGAACTTTTATTGGCATGTTATCACGGAAACTCGCTGCCTCTGAAGCTGGAACACGGGGAGACGCGCCAGTACCTCCTTCAGGGCAAACCTGTGTTCAGCGAGGTGCTTTCCAGGACCAAGAGCGACTGTCCCCTTCCGGGGGTGGGGGGTTGGCAGCCTGAGGGAGGAGGCCCTGCCTCTGGTTGGGCGGCCACCTTTGCGCCCTCGGGGTTGGCCGGCCGCGTGTTCTGCAAAGCCCGGGCCAGTCCTCCTCACAGTAGTTTTCCATAACAAACCCAGAGCGCGCGGGAGCCTACTCAGGAGGAAGCCCCCCTCAGAGCACGACTGCAACAGCAGAGTGTGGAGGAGGGCCCTGCAGCGAGTCGCGTCCAGTCTCCAGCGACAGTGCCGCGGGAGCAAGTCTCCGCCAAGGCAGCGGTGCACAGGAGACGCGCCTCGAACTGCCTGCCGTGCTCCGGGTCATCCGAATAACAGCGCGACGCTGCCTCGCTTGCTGTGGCAGGAAAGCGAGCACATCCCGCTTGCCGCCCGGACGCGTGCGAGAGGCACTGCTGGAAACCGCCCCCCCCCCAGGCCCGCGACCTATCCGCGCCACTAACCTGACAGAGGAAGCAGCTGCTTGGGGCCAAGAAGGTTAAATGACTGGAGTCGCCATGACGTCATATTTTTGAAGCTTTCGGGTAAACAAATATGGCTGACTCAGATCTTTCCCGCCAAGGAGGATTGCCGCGAATTCACGAATAAAAATCTCCCTGCACGTGTGTAAAAGTAAATCTCAACGTCTTTAAGCATGCCTGCGTGTTCTGCATACGGGTGTGCGAATCGCTGTACGAAAAATGGGATTTAATGTCCACGGAAAGATTCATGTATTCACATTACATCGGTTCAATAAAGCAACCGTTAACTGTAACAGTGAGTGCATTATTTTTTGAAGCTGTGTAATTTCTTGTTGTTCCTAGCAGTCTTATTCACCATTTTCTGACACCCACTGTTAATGGTCTAGAACTGGGGTCAGCAACCTATGATTTTGGAGCCGCATGTGGCTCTTTTAGCCGTCTGCTGCGGCTCTGGAGTCCAGGTGAAAGTAGCAAAGGAGGTGCCCAGCATTGGCTGCGACTGCGGGCTCGCTCTCCCTCCCAGTAGGCTGCACTGTGCTCAGGGCTGCAGGTTGGGAATTGCCCCCTTTTCTCCCCTTCCTTCCGAGCCCCCCGAGCCGGGAGCTGCTACCGAGAGCGCCTCTCCGCTCTGCACCAGTCCCGCACTGCACGCTGCTCTGGGAAGCAGGGAGAGCGTGCTGGCGGTGGTGGCGACTGGGCTCCCGCTCGGTCTGTGGATAGCCTTGTGCAGAAGGCAACACGTGAAGCTCCAGAGCTGATCCGCCGGCTGGAAGGGTGCGTGGCTTTTTGTGTTGAATGTTCCATGTGTTTGCATTGCTTCGCACGCAGAGCTGGGATGGAGCGTGGCGGGGGGTGGCGGCGTGCAGCAGAGAGCCGGTGGGGAAAACTTTCTGGCTCGCTCTCGGTTGGGTTGCAAAGTTGCCCCTGGTTTTGCACGCATTGGGGCAGCTCCCGCTTACAAGCACAGAAAGCGCCGGGTCTTGCAGTTGTGTATGTGTGTCCCCCGCCCGTTTTCCAGGATCTTTTGCCCGGTCCCTCTTTCTGCAACGTGGAGGGATTGTTTGCATCGATGGCGTGCAACTTGCAAAAGTTCCTGTGCACGAGCCTGGAATCCCCCTTCTGCAAACCTAAAAATAAAAAATCCTCCACCGTTTTGAAAAAAAACCAACACACCCCATAGTGGCAGCAGTGGCACGGGCAGCTTCTCGGCTCGGCTCTGGGGTCTGCCCTGCCCACCCATCCTGCTGCTGCTTGTCACATGTGCTCTTTGCAAGCGGGCAATCCGCCGCGTTGCCCTGCAAGGTGCAGCATGGTGGCTGGTTTTTGTTCTGCCGTTTGTTTTTTTACGCGCGATCGGAAGGCTGTGGAGGGGTGGGAGAGAAAGAAAGCTGGAGACAGCGAATGACGAATGTTGAGACCCGATTTTCAGCCGCGATGGCTCATAAGAACATAAGAAGAGCCCTGCTGGATCAGGCCAAAGGCCCATCTAGTCCAGCTTCCTGTATCTCACAGCGGCCCACAGGTGCCCCAGGGAGGCATGAGACAACAAAATGTTTGCATCCTGTTGCCACTCCCTATAGTGGGAGCATAAAGGTAAAAAAAACATAGCATAAAGGTAAAAAAAACTATATATGCAGTATTCATTTTAGATGTCAAAAGGGTTTTGTGGCTCCCGAGGTTTTCTTTTCTCCAGAAAACGGGTCCAAATGGCTCTTGGAGTGTTTAAGGTTGCCTACCCCTGGTCTAGAAGGAAAAAAAAATACATTTCCCTCCTCCTTTTTCCCCCTTCCCGTTTACACGTTTTTTCCCACCTTCCATTTTCTACTGTAATATTTTTGAAATTCTGAACATTAACAGAATTTGTTTTATTGGGGGGGGGTGAGTGTAGAAGTTTAAAAAAATACTCTTAATAGCCTAGAAGTAAAAAAGAATTACTCTCATATTGACAACTACTTGTGTTATGAAGAGGTTTTAATGTAATTTTCCTACATATTTATCTAATTTTTGCCCACCCTCCCCTTTTTTTCTTTCCTTCCCGTTCACACTTTATTCCTGCTTGTGTAGATTTCAAAAAATAAGTCTGTCAAAACAGTGCAATCAGAGTTTAAATAGACAGCAAGTAGCATTTCGTCTGGTGTGTTCAGTAATATAATTATGCGGAATTAAACCTTGGAATTGCATATTAACTCATAATAAGGCTACCAATAATGTTTCTACACGATCACACGTTTTTATTTTCGTAAGTTTTTATTTCAGGAGTAAACTATTCAGTCCTAAACATTACGAGCAAACCAATCAGAAATGCTTGGAATACGGATTGTTTTGAGTCAACCAGCATGGCTGCTAAGCCCGCCCCCTGGCTTCATTTGGTTCCTATTAATTCGACGGAGATGGCGACTCCAGTTATTTAACCTTCTTGTTTGGGGCTGGCTTGGCAGGCGCTCAGGCGGAAGCGATGGGGCGGCCCCTTGACGAGCGCGCATGCGTCTCCTCCCCGCCCCCCCCCCGGTAAAGGTGCTCTACGGCCACTGTGACGGCTCAGTGTTAGCGGACTCCACCGTCTGTTGTGTGTTCGAGTCATGGCAGGTCGGGGGAAGCTCATCGCTGTGCTGGGCGACGAGGATACGGTGACGGGATTCCTGCTGGGTGGGGTCGGGGAGCTCGACAAGCATCGGCGGCCCAACTTTCTGGTGGTCGAGAAGGAGACGGCCCTGACCGAGATCGAGGAGGCGTTCCGGTGAGCGGGGGCTGCCGGAGGGAGCCGAGCAGCTGATGGGGCGCTCGCGGAGAAGGATGGGCAGGAGATCGCAGGCGGGGTTCGGGCAGCCGGGCGAGTCCATTTGTGCTTAAACAAATGGGGAGGGGGAGAACGCGTCGTGGCTAATGATGCTAATGAAGCCAGAAGGACGGGCCGACTCTCGTTTGTGCGGGAAGGGAGACGCCTCGGCGAAACCATTCGAGGTGTGTGCGGGGGAAGCCGCTCAAATGGCCATCCTCGTGCGGGAAATGCGGGGGGCAAGGTTCTTTTTTGGGGGGGGGGACACGCTAGAACGCGTGGAGGGGTGGAAGGTTGTGGTGCTGGATAGAAGAGAGCGATGCTGCAGGAGGAGGGGGGGCTGTCTCCTGTTGGGCTTCCTGGTTGGGGCAGAGGAGGGCTGCCCCGCTTCCGATGGCCATTTCAGAAACTGTTCTGTAGCCGCTGTAGCCGGATTGGCCCGTAGGCCAGTAGCTTGTCTCTGAGATCAAGCAGCCCCTCTCCGTGGGAAAAGCGACAGTCTAGAAGCTTGGAACAATGTCTGCAGTTCTAAGGGGTTGGCTTCCCCTCCCACTCCTTGGGTGGGTGAACACTTCCTCTTCTTGTATTGAGTCTCCTGATGTCTTGATGTCTCGTGACTAAGGCAATGATTTTGTGTACATGGCTTGCTTAGTTAGGTGGCTACTTTTTCGCCATGAGCGTGACTTACTCGCCTTATATTGGAGTGCACACGCAGACACCCCCAAAAGTAAGGTTGCTAGTTGCCAGGAGCAGAATCAGGATAGAAATTGGTGGTAGGACTCGCCCTGAAGTGCTCAAGTAATTGGGGACTCCAACTGCTTCTGTTTCTCTGGGCTAAGAAATAGTGTTTGGCACACTTTAAATCAGCACTAGCAACATTCATGTAAAAACAAAGCAGCAACTGTTCATTAATCTGTATTCAGCCTGTGTTCTGTTTACCCACAAACAGCCTGGCCTGTAGTCCTTCAGAGCTGGTCCCAACTGCCTTCCACCAGCCCCATCTTCGTGTTATTTGACCTTCTCCATTGCAGGTGTTATGACTGCTCTCTGTGCACTTGACGTCTTTTGCCTTCCTCTTGCAAAATAAAACCAAAATATGATGGGAAGAAAGCAATTGTCTGGGAACAGTGGGGGATGAATGGACAGACACATGAGAGGTCTATAAAGGCAAGCCTGTCGTCAACCAGGGCCCAACAGCTTAAACTGGGGAAACAAAGGAACAGATACACATGCAGTTCAGGCACAGTCCAAAGCTGAATGAGAACTTGGGGCTTTATATAGTCAAAATGAAATTGCCCATGCTATAAAACAATGTCCACTTACTGCCATAAGGATTGCACTATCTACAGACTTTGCAGTCCTTGAATTCTAACATCAGGAGAGCCCTGCTGGATCAGGCCCATCTAGTCCAGCTTCTTCTATCTCCCAGTGGCCCACCAGCTGCCTCGGGGAGCACAGAAGACAAGATACCTGTATCCTGTTGCCACTCCCTTGCAGTCTGAAGTTATATGCAGTATTCTACAAAATGCCTCTGGAATGGCACTTTAAGAAGGCAGTGTTTGCTTTCCCCCTTGAAATCTAGTATCTTTTATATGTGATTTAGGGTGCAATCCTAAACTGAGTTAGGCTGGCATAAACTAAGCCAGCAAAGTTTGGCCAGCACATGTATGTTTGAACCACTGTTGGAGTCAGAGAGGCCAGCACAAAGATGTGAGCCATCCTCCCTGACTCCGAGAGTAGTCCAAAAACACTTTATGGTGTCCCTTGTGCTGGCCAAACTTTGCTGGCTTAGTTTATGCTGTTCTAACTCCAGTTTAGGGTTGCGCTCTTAGAGACTTGTTTCTTGCAGATATTCCTGCTAATAGATGTTTCAGAACAACTTCAAGCTCCCTGTCCTCACGTAACATCATCTGCCATGCTCTTGACCTTGTGGTAGGACTGTGCGTGCTGCCAGCGTCTTCCTATCTTTGATTTTCTGCTGCTTCTGTTCTGACTCCTCAGTATTTTGAACTATAAGTGGCTTGACCCTTTCCTTGTCAGCTCTGAACTTGCATGGGGACCCAGCTGAAGATGTCCATCTCCCAGGTTGGCTTGCCACATGGTGGACTGGTTGGTTGTGACCCTCCTCTCCTGTTCTTTATCCTCAGGAGCTTCTTGTGCCGGGATGACATTGGCATTGTTCTCATCAACCAGTTCATCGCAGAGATGATCCGGCACGCAATTGATGCGCACACCAAGTCTATCCCAGCTGTGCTGGAGATTCCCTCCAAGGAGCACCCGTATGATGCCTCCAAGGACTCCATCCTGCGTCGTGCCAAGGGCATGTTCACTGCTGAGGACTTGCGATAAAGGAGAGACTGTTTCCTAGTCAGCGGCTTCAAATCAGCACTATTCCAAGACCTAGCCTGCCCTCCTTTTCTCCCCACCCCCGCTTCTCTGTATTTGCTGCCACTCATGTCCCTTTTCCATTGTGCTGCAAGGATAGGGAGCAAGATCAGCCAGGACTTTGCCAGGCCTACAATGGCTTTGCCTTTAGTTATCTACACTATTGCCCCTTTGAATGTATAGCTCTGATGTTCCCATTGACTTCTATCCCAGAAGCGTAGATGCAGGTGGGGGGGGGAGGAGGGTGTGTGTGGCAAGATACTCATTTTACCCTCCCAGTCTATTCCAAATGGAAGGCATGTCCTGTTATACCCATCATGTAATAAGTGAGTGTGTGGCTTGCTCAGTAGGGGGAGATCTTAGGTCTTTTGTACCCTGTTGGCCCTGCATAGGGCCGCCATCCTGCTTCCTTGTGGTTGGTGCAAAACTTTGTGGTCCAATTCTCTTTGCATCTAACTGTGTAGTATTTGTGGATGATAAATTAAATCATAAGGTATATCCTGGACTCCTGCTCTGGGAAGCAAGTGGGCTTTGTGTCTTGGGAGCCTGCAGCACATGTTTTGGAAAACACTTCTTTCATGCTACAGCACCAGAAGACTTTGCTTCTGTTTGCCCAAGATGGTGCCATGCTCTCCTGGGAACTTGTCATGAAAATCCCTATAGCAAAAGGCATCTGAATGTTGCCTCTACTGCTTCTCCATTAATATGAATATTCTCCCTCCTTGGATGGTGGGCGGTGCTATGTTTCTTGCAGAACTTGGGATGGGAAAGGTTAGTCAAGTCAAACCAACACCAACCGTCTGTATTACAACTTGTGTGCTGGTCATTAAGAGATCAAATCAGTGATGTCATTCAGGGGGAACGGACCAGAACATGGCTGGTTCCGGGTTCCCGACAAGTGCCAGTCAAAAGTGAGTTCCTTTTCCTATTTGAATGACACCACTGGATCAAATATGTGCTCTTTAACATTGGCCAGGCATACCTATATTTTCTGAGGGAGTGCTGAACCTGTTCTGTTAACAGAAAACACAAGGGGACTCTCACTAAAAACAGATGTGTTCTCTTGCTAGTTTTGACTGAAATTGGGCCTCTTCCTTGAGGGAGGTATTTACATTTAGAGTTTCCCCTCCTTCATCTTTGCCATATGTTTGCCTTACCTGAGCTGGTTCAATTATGTGTCGTCTTTTCAAAGTTAATGTTTAAAACTTGGTGGTTCACACACCAGTAAAAAAGTGTATTTAATCTCTCTTGCAAAATCTCCAAGAATCTTGTGCAAAAGATTGCTTGTGTAAATGTTTCTCAGCATCAAACTCCTGGTTGTGGAAAGTTAGAATACCAAGGAGATGTGTCAAAACGTAGTTTTCGCTATGCTTTGTGACCTTCTCCATGCAAGGGCTTCTAGACAGAGAAGTGTACAAATCTACAATTTGAGAAGTGGTACAGTCTCAGGAGAGCTGTACCACATGTTCTTTAGCTCCTCTTGGCCATTATGATTGCACATTGAAATTGGATGTTCTGCTGAAGCTGTGGAATTTACTTGGCCATGGAGACAGTTCTCCCAACTTACAGCCCAATCCTATGCATGTCTACTCAGAAGCAAGTCCCACTGAGTTTAATGCAGAGCAACATTGGTGTGCGTCCTTGCATCAGTTAACACACAGTCAGAACCTCTGCTGTTTGGAGCTGGTAGGAGTAATGCAGCTTTCCCCTAGGCTTCAAGGTACTATTTAGCGTTTAAAATAATGTGATTTCTTTGGACTACAAAGTTGTGGGGGCCTGGGAGAAGCAACCAAACTCCTTGCTGTACAGCAAAGGGGGAGCAGTGAAGGCTTTCTCTGTGCCCTGTCACCGCAGTCGCTTTGGAGTGTAGGATCCTGGATCCCAATTGAACATGTCATAGACATCTGCTGTTTGTTGCATCCCCACCATGAGTTGGTCACCCATGATGAGCAATGCAACTAGTCCAAATCATGGTGATCCATTTGAACTCCCTTAAGGAACAGATTGGCTGAATGGTACACTATGCCATGAAGAGCTGGCTGGAAGTAGGATTCAGCATTGAAAACAAGTACCCTTTGGTCAAAATGAGAAGTTATTTTCGGCTTGGGTTGTATTGGTCATGCGTTCCTTGAAGGAAGCTGGAGAGTGTCATGTTTTCCACAGGCTGGCTGCGCTGGCATTGGCAACAAGGAAGCCCTCGGTGGGCAGCTGCACCTGCCCCCTCTGTCTTGAGCTTTCATCTTTGCAATAAGCCTACTGACTGCGTCCTTCAGCTTGAAACCTCCTGGCCTTGGGCTTTCAGGCAGTGTCTGCTTCACTTGGCAAAATGCATTGCAGTATCTTCAGGAGTGGTGGTGGCGGCGGCGGCAGCAGGTGGGCCCTTGTAATCCTCATAGAAAGTTACAAGAACAGGGCAGCAGGAAGATTTCTCTATAAAACTCTATTGGAATAAGAAAGATGCCCCCTTCTAGTTAGACACCCCCCAATCCAAGTCAAAATGCCTTAACCAGCCCAGAGCAGCAGGATGCTTGGGATTCAAAGCATTTTGAACAGGGAGACGAAGTCTCTCTAGCTGAAAGTGTATCTTCTTCAGTGCATAGAGGGAGTGGTTCCCAGGACAGGAATAACAGGGCAGGGTTTAATAAGCAGCGTTCTTACTTTCTAATACAGACAGGCAAATGTGATGGAAGCCTACAGCCAAACCCTACATAAGTCACTCAGGTAAGTTGTTGATCTTCTCTCCATGCCTGGCTAACAGGGGGGAGTTTGGTGGAGACCTAAAGCGATTATGGATGTGACATCCTGGTTGTGTGAGAGCATGGCTAGTAAGCTGTACTTCCTGCTTGCCAGGTGCTGTTCAAAAGGTGTCCATTCCAACTTCAGTAGTGGGGAGCATCCCCCCAAATAGTTAAAAACAAAAAAAGGTGACCTGAGGGAGAGGTAGGTGGAGTTTGGCAAGCTCAGGTGCCAAAGACGGTACAGAGGGCTTGCTGGTGCATTGTGCACCATCTATTATCTTTAGCATCTCTAGGACTAAAAGGTTAGTTTTTGGTATACTTGAACCCTGGCTGATGGAGGTCAAAAGTAATTTCAGTAGGCTGCAAGATCAAGCCAGTCAGGATGTTTCCACCACCACCACCCCACTTTCCACAAAGTTATAAGTGCTACAGAGCTACTTGGGTCGACTGGTATATCATTGTAAGGACCTCTGAAGTCCTTGGTTTACAGTTAGCCCTAAAGGAGCCATCTATTGCCTTATCCATCCTTGCCATGAGTGAGCCCTTTGACAGTACAGTAGTCACCTAGTCCAGAAGTGGTAGAAGGGAGAGAGTGCTGCATTCCTCACACTGGCAGCTCTCTTGCCCCAATACCAGACCTTTGCGGCAAGGTTCTGCAGGATCAGCCTTCCCCATCTGCAATAGTTGGATAAGACCTTACAGCAGTGTTTCTCAAACGTTTCAGCACCAGGACCCATTCTTTAGAATGACAATCTGCCCAGGACCTACCTGAAGTGATGTCATGGCCAGAAGTACTGTCATTGTGACACTAGAACCTACTACTTTCCTGGGAATGCAGCAATGTTGGATGATTTCTCAGCAAAATGACTCAAAAAAGGAAAAAAAAAAGCCTATTTACAGCCTTGACCCAAGCAAAACAACCGCACAGCCCTCCCTCTTTCCAGGGTCCCCATATCTTCAATACGGCTGCTTTAGGTGCTTTGCGACCCACCTGAAATTGGCTCGTGACCCACTGGTGGTTCTCAACCCACAATTTGGGAAACTCTGCCTTACAGGGTTGGCATAAGGACATCATCAAGACAACACGTATGACAGCAACATCAGTGCTACACCAATGCTCAGTCTTGGGGTTTCACTCAATGAACTGGACTCTGTCTTGCTTCCTTTTGGCACCCCTGCCACAGTGCAGCTATTCTTCGTTGCATGCTTCATGAACAACACTTTCCCAATGCATGCTCAATCGCACAATCCTATGTGACCTTTTATTATTTATTTTCCACATTTTTATACCCTCCTTCCTCCTATGAGCTCTGGGGTGGTATATGTGGTTCCTTCCCTCCTTTTGTCCCCAAACAATCCTGTGAGGTAGGTAAGACTGAGTGAGAATGACTAGGCCAAAATCATCCAGGAAGTGTCCTGACTGAGTGGGGATTTGAACCCAGATCTTCCAAGCCCAACTCCTGAACCACTATACCAGTCTGGCTCTTAATGGGCTAATAGTCTTAACAGACTATGAAAAATGAAACTGCTCTGCCATATTAACGGTAATCAATAGGACAGCTGGTAGGATCAGCTTTACTTCTGCTACACAAGCTCCTGGGCAAATCAACCTGGGTCATTGCTCCAACTTCATACAATTTCTGCCTGAGGAAGGTGCATATGAGCTCATAAGGGGCTGCTATAGCAGCCATGATGCCAACCCTAATAGGGTACCCCTATAAAAACCACAGCTGAGGTGGTGCCTCTGTGTTACCAGCCAGCTTGATACCGGGCAAGTGGCTCTGTATGCCTCAACAAGCTGTAAGGCGCAGGGCGGAAGCAGTCAGGTTTGTAGCATTGCATAGTGACCAGAGCAGCCATGGCGCGGCAACTGAACATGGACACACTCCAGCAGAACTTCTGGAAAGAGGAGTACCTCAAGGAGATCATGTTGCGATTTGGCTGGCACCAGAAGTATGGGGCCATTGTCAAGGCCAAGCAGGAGCAACACCGCGAGCGCCGCAAGAAGGCTGTGGAGACGACTCTCCGCCTCCCTTCCGTCCAGGTCCCTCTGCCCGTGAAGCCCAGCTCCCCTCCCCCACCGCAAGCTCCTGTGGAGTTGCCAAAGGAGCCAGACCTGACTGGGTTGGATGCGATGGTGCTGGAGGCAGAGATGAGGCCTGCACCTCGAGAGGTGCGTGCCCTCCTATACCAAGGCATCTCCCATGAGAACGAAGGCCGCTACCGCTACCTGAAGATGCGCCTGCTCACCCCGCCCGATGAAAAGTACACCTTTCCCATCACCACCAACTTCAATTATGGCTGGCAGATGGGTAAGTGCAATGGTCCACACCTACCAACGTGGCTCCTGGCCAATACGCAGCCCTAGGGGTCCATTCATTCTATCCAAGATTGGTAGCAAAGGTTTATTTCTGGTAGTTATGCACAATCAGCACCTCCAAACACACGCCGTGGGCTTTTTCCCATCAAGTAACTGCAGCCTTCAATCCCCCACTTTAAAGAGAAGGGCTTATAGGACAGATGGCATTGGTACCCCATGTACCAGAGTCCCTGCATATTGCAGGTGCATCATGTAATGGGGTGGGTGGGAATACAAGTCATTTTTCCACACGCCAGTCCGGGTTTAGCTCAACTCCGAGAGAAAGAGAGACCTCTTGCATTTGGTAGCTCTTTATTATTTGCACCTGCCTGGACACAGGTCTTCCTTTGGAACACATTTCCAACATTGGGGATGGACAGCAGCAGATGCTGGCAGGGGTTGCCTGGTCTTGGGAGAAGTGAGGGGGTGTGGCGGCCAGGCCTTGTCGCAGCATTCCCTGGGCCACCTTGAATCGGAAGGGATCTTGGCCAATGATGTGATACCACATGATGCTGCAGAATTCTGCTCCTGATTGCCTTCCCTACCATTTCTGTCTCCCCAGGGAAGATGGCCACCCTCCACACGGCCCCAACGCCCAAGTGCCGTATCGAGAGCTTCTTCCGCAAGAATGGGGCCTTCTCCCTGCTTCATCCACGGGATGTGGCCCTTTAAGTGATGCCCGACTGTGGTTCCATGTCAGCAAACAAGACCCATCTATTGAACCACTTGGATGTTGTTTTTGTCCCTCTCCTTGCCAGACTGCTGCCTTGTGCTTTGATTCTACCTGGGGAGCAAACAATTCCTGGACAGGTCTGGTCTGGTCTGATCAATGAGATAGAGCCGTTTCTTCCATCTTCGGGGCGGGAAGCCTCAGTTGTGTGGTCGCAGCAACTTATGGGAACGAAAAAGGCTGAAAACCACTGGACTAGAGGCTGTTGAGGGTTAGACAGGGCAGCAGTGGAGCCTGTCAAGAGGAGGATCGGGGTGGGAATGGAAAGCCATATTTTCATCCTCTGGGCTTGAAGTATCTGATTATTCAGCAAAATAACAGGCTAGCGGTAAAAATACAGACTAGGCAGCTTTTGCAAGTGAGTCTCTAGCTAAGAAGACCAACTCAGTCTGTTGTAAATGAAGGGATAAACATCAGTCCCAGCTACAGGTCTGACAGCAGCCAAGTGCAGAAACAAATATATATGACAGTATCATAGTAGCTTAATGCAGTGGTTCCCAAGCTTTTTAGCACTAGACCCCACCTATCTCCATAAGCCTTAAAAAAGAAATATATTTATTTAGATATTTATTTAGATATATATATTATCTAGAAAGAAGTATATTTATTTATTTATTTATTTGCAAAAACAAAAAAAAAACCCTTGGTTCATTTCTTGTAATGAGGTAATGAAGTACCTCAAGGCTTGAGTGGCTTAGCTATGTGGCCCAGCCTTCACCTGTCCCTACTACCTATCATTGATGGACTTGGGGGAAAAACACACACTAGAAAAAAGACACTCTAACATCTATCACCCTATATTTACACAAGCTTGCAAACTGTAGAAGATCAGCTCTTTGCTGGGCAATTAGCATCTCTCTAATTTTTGAATAGCCTCAGGGCTTGAAGCAATTAGTTATCTGATCTTTCCATCACCTGTGTTTTAATTGGAGGCTTTGTGGACCCCACCAGAAATCTGGTCCTGACCCACAGTTTGAGAAACACTGGCTTAATGGATTTAGCTTTCTCTCAAGGAACTTGTGTCAGCTTATGGTCCGCAAAGGTGCTGAGAATTCTCTGCAGCAAAATACACATAGCCTAGCACAGTTTAAGGCAGTTGACCTTAATGTCCTGGTAATAAAGTTGCTGGGCTTGGCCCTTGAAATAGCTCATGAAGAACTGCAAAGCATGGAAAATGTGAGCAGATGCAACTGTTATGATTATAATCAAACAATCAGTGTGTTTAAGGTAAAGGTAAAGGTTTCCCCACCACCGAATGGTCTCGTCATGACCGACTGTAGGGGGCGGTGCTCATCTCTGTTTCTAAGCCTGTAGAGCCGGCGTTTGTCCGAGGACAAGCTTCCGTGGTCATGTGGCCGGCATGACAATACGCCGTAGCGCACGGAACATCGTTACCATCCCACCGAAGTGGTACCTATTTATCTACTTGCATTTTTAGGTGCTTTCGAACTGCTAGGTTGGCAGGAGCTGGGACAAGCAACGGGAGCTCACTCCATTGCATGATCTTGAACTGCCAACTTTCCAGTCAGAAAGCCCAGCAGCAGTGGTTTAACCCACAGCGCCACCATGTCCCTCAGTGTGTTTACCACTTTATAAATACAGCTCTGCCCCAATGAGCTTACAATCTACAATTCAATGCAGGAGGAAAAAGGGAGGGAAATGGAGGTGGAGGTATACCAGGGAGGAAGATGCAATTATTTCAGTTCTACGTACTTGGAGGCTTCATTTCAGTGAGGTATGGAGACGCTTCCTATCGTACCACTATATGGAGGGGAGAAACTGCTGGAGCATTTTCCTTCGAGCTAGAATGCCGATGTCTTGATAGACATTTCCAAGAGTAGCTTGAGGTGAGTTCCAGCAGAGACCCCTTCTCCGCTTACACATCTCCTGGCTGTCCTGGCTTAGGCCTCTCCTCACTGTGGGATACCAGCGGGTTCAGGAGCTCCTTGAACCGCAGAGTGTTCCTGTGGAATGGAGAGAGACGTGTGAATCACCCCAGCAGTTGGCTGCAGACAGCTTGTGCAGGGAAGAGCTGATGGGTAATCTGGCCAGAAACCTGCTATCTTAGCCCCAGGGGTGGTTATGCAACAGGTGTTTGGGGAAAGGAGAGAGAGAGAGTGTGCACTTTGTACATGCACCAAGGCCCTCATTTCATTATTTCTTCATGTGTCAGGGTGGAGTTCTAGCTGAAAAGGAACCAATAGCCACCCTTTCACAGTCCTTATTGCTTTCTATATCATGGCCTATCCTCTCATCAATAGTAACAGTCTTGATATTCCCCTATAGGCCAAGCATACATAACCGCCACAATAAAATGCAAAAACTGAAAACAAGGAGAAAGGCAAAGACCAGAGACAAGAGCAGGGGCTTGTCGTGGCAAAAACTGCTTTGGATCCTGGCTCAGGAGGCTCAGCTTTCCCCAAGGCCTTCCAGCTCTCTTCTTCCTCCCCCCGTCCCACCAAGCAGAAGTGAAGAAGGTGAAAAGAGAAGGAAGCAGGGACCAGAATGCCAACAGGCTCTCCTCCCCTCCCCTCCTTGTGACTTGCCAACAAAACTCCGGCTAATCAGGGGCTAGAGACAAGTGATTTGTTTGACTCTTGCTGGCAACTTTGCAAATGGTTGTCTACTTAGTTTTGGGGCAGCCCAATCCTATATTGCGCGGGAACAGGCAGGCCTGAACTGTATCCAGCGCAGTGTAGGAGGCAGCTCAGGGGAAGGGGATATTTTCTCCTTGCCCTAGCAACCCCAATAGGACTACTTGGTGCTGCACCAGAGAAATCACTGGCGCAACTCTAATTGGCCTGTGCAAGGCTGACTGGGCCAGGGATGTGGGTTAGGATCCAACATGCCAGATCCGCACACCACCCTCTCCCTGGGATGGTATGCCCACAGGCCTGCCCTCCCCACAGCCTGAAAACTCCCGCCCAGAGAAACCCTGGGGTTGAGTGCAGCAGCAGCTGCTGCTTTCTCCCTTCAGAGCTTTCCCGCTGCTTTCTCACCTCTCTCTCTTGGACTGCATGACATAGGTTCGTTCTCGCTTCACCTTCTCCAGGTGGCGCTTCAGGGCCGTTTTCTGTCCTGCTTGGTCCTGCTGAAGCAGAGAGGGGGCAAGGCAAGGACAACATTGGACGAGCCATCTCAACAATGGGCAGCTGCTGGAGAGGGTTAGGCCTATGTTTGGGCCCACTGTATGGTGCGTGCAGGATGATGACCGGGCCCAGCAGGCCTGGCCGGTGTCCTGCAGGAACAGAATATGCCCCAGAATGCTTTGCAACACACAGGGGCTCCTCAGCTGACAAAGGGGATCCCCAAAGCTAAAGAGCCACATTTCTAAGAACAAGGAGAGAACGTGCATGTCTCGGAAGGACAGGTGGGCCCTGAGCTCGCCCTGGCTGCTGAGGACTAGCAAGAAACAAGAGGCATAAGCTGCCACCCGGCCCAGGCCAGTTTTGGGAGCAATTCTGTAGTGGGCTAGGAAGTTTCCTGCAAGAGTTGCTGCTTGGAAAGACAGGACAGACCCCTGGAAGGGAATGCTTTTGGTATGGGAGTGCCTATTTTAGGGGAAGAGGGTTGAAAAGGGTATATAAATACTAGTGATTGATTGATGGATTGATTGATAATCCCCGGAGAATGGGCCAGGAATAGCTTAACAGCTGAAGTCCGTGTCAAGCTAAGAATGTTTCAAAGACAAAACCTGGTGTTCAATTCAAATTCAGTTGGCAGGATTCTCATCTTTGTACACCAACCTTCTCCAAGTTGCTCAGGGTCACGTGTTGCTTCATGCAACAGGTAGCCAAACCCCCACCAGCAACCTTTGATTATCTGCAGACCAGGAACTTGGCAAGAGCACAAAGGGCATTACCTGGCCCTGGGGTTCTGCAGGCAGTGGCCAGCGCTCAGTTGGGCTGCCTTCCAAGAGATCGTCCTCAGATTTGCGGTGCTTGGCAATAGATAGTCTTTCTTGAAACTAGAGCGAGAGAGAAAGAGAGATGGTGAATGACATCTTGTGCTTCCAACATATCTCAGTGCTTTACATCTGCAGTTGATAGCTGCCCTCTTCACCCCATTTGACAGCTTTTTCACCACGTAGGGACAAGGGTCAGGTTGGTTGAAGAAACACAGGTGCAACAGAGGTGCTTGGCCAGGGGTGCTGAACCTTTTTGAGAGCGTGTGCTCAAACTGGCAATAATCTTCTAGAACAGCGTTTCTCAAGCTGTGGGTTGCAACCCACTGGTGGGTTGTGACCTGACAGTGGGTCACAAACCAATGGCTGGGCCATGACGTGATACTCCCTGTAGCACCACACTGTCTTCTTGGGAGTCCACAGAGGTTGCTTCTGGGTTGGCGACCCACTGAGGTAGCCTGTGTGGGTCCCAGGATGCCCCGCAGAAGTGACCAAGAAGCAACTTCTGGTTTGCAGATGCAACTTCTGGTTTGCAGATGCAACTTCTGGCTTGATCTGACGTCGTTTCTGGTCACTTCCATGCGGCATTCTAGGACCCACGCAGGCAACGGAGTGGGTCAACGGCCTGTCATTACCTCTGGAGGGTCCCAAGAAGACATTATGGTGCTGTAGGGAGCATCATGCCGTGCTCCATCATGGAGGATGAGGTGGATTGTGGCACTACAAAGTTTGCGAACTGCTGTTCTAAACATCCTCTTGCATGTCCGAGGTAATTTTGAGCAGCAGATTAACATTTATTATATTTGTATTTTACACATTTTTATGGGGCAAGAGAACAAAATGCAATCAAATAACTCTTCCGTATTGTTTTAAATGGGACAGCTTTGGTCCATATATATATATATATATATATATATATATATATATAAATCAAAGGCGTGAAAATAAGCATATTTCACTTGCAGTGACCAACCATGACAGATATTTAATTTCAGCCACAGCTACTCTGTTCAGCTATAGATCAATTCCATTCAGCTTCTGAACCAGCTCAAAAGAAAAGCCACCAAGCCCTTTTGCATCACTTTGGTGTGGGTTGGGGAGCTTTTTGTGTGCCTTGATCTTAAACCTCAAAAAACGTCTTCCCCTCCTCAAAGCTGTGAACCATCCCAGCTCCCCCTTGATTCCTGGAGGGGGCTTGATTCCTCTTGGTCTTTTCTCTCCAACTCTTGGGAGTTGTTGTTTTTTGCCCCCAGTCTCATCAGGCAAGCAGGTTGGCTGGAATGGATTTCTCCTGGCTGGAATGGACTCTGCCTTGAATAAAAGCAAGCAGGCAGGGTTCATTTCAGACAGGTTCCAAAGGGAGCCTTGACTCAGCTCTCTGGCTGCATTTCTCATCCTTTCCTGCTCAAGTTTGAGTTCCTCCCCGCCAGTCTCTCTGGAAGGCAGGCAATGGATTTTTTTCTGCCTGGAATGGGTTCTGCCTGCCTACTATTCAAGACAGAGTCCATTCCAGGCAGGCATAATCCCTTCCTGCCTGCCTGCCTGCCAACCAACCAACCAAACTGGGGAAAAAACCTCACAGGTGTTGAGGGAGGTGTTGGGTTCTCCAGGCCTGTGCCAGGAAGAGGCCTCCATTGATCAGGGCAGAGAGGGCATTGTCTAAGGGAAGGCACTACTTCCAAACCTGCCCACTGCACATGGCCAAGCCAGGTTGGGGGACGCCAGGGGTTATGGCTGGCAGCTCTCTGTTGGTTTTAGGACAGAAGCATCAGTGTGATTCTGGTGGGAAAACACAGACACCCACCCCCCCGGGGCAGGGTTTGGTGCGCCAAAGAAGGGGAGGCAGTGGCGGCACTCCCAGGAAGCTCTGAGCCACAGAGTCAGTGCACTCACCCGCAAGATCTGCCGTTCCTTGTCCCGCTGGTGCCGGCGTTCCCCCTCGGCCTGAAGGTCTGCCAGCCGCTGCAGGGCCTCTTCCTTTTCCTGGCGGGAGAGCCGGATGAAGGCCTTCTCCCGCCGGGGCGGGCGAGGGGGTGGAGGCTGGGGAAGCGCAAGGCAAGGTGGAATCAGGAGGGCCTTCGGAGGGACCGAGACGAGCCCGTCTGCCCAAGAAGGGTCACGGCCGGGCTTGCTATGGCTCGTTCTAGCCCTTTCAAGAAGCCTCATCCCACACTTCGTACTGCCCTGATTTGTGTTCTGCTTCCATGCGTAGCAAACAAGCACATACAAACATTTGGATGCCACATTTTCTTCCAAGAGCCCAGCACCATCTTATTCTCACAACAGAATGGTCCTTCCTTCAGTGCACCTCGTGAGCCTTTTCTTTCGTGCTTTTATCTGGCTTGTTTAACTGTAAGCCACTTTGGGCACTCTTCTTTTGGTGGAAAGGTCGGGCACAGGTGCCTTAAATAAATACATAAATCCCATGATGGAGCAGAGATTTTGGACCATCCCTTGCTACTCCCTCAGTGGGATGGGAAGGTATTCTGCACATTCTCAAAGGAGCTTGTTTAATTTTTAGCATGCCACATGTTCTAAGGCTAATTCCTGGTCCTGACCGTTGGTCTGTCTCCCACGATGTCCATCTTGGGGCTTGTTATGCTTGTGTGGACAGGGTTTTGCAGCTCCTTTCCTCATCCCAGCTATTGTCTCACTCCTCTTCCATCGATTTTATCGTGACTGTTTTGGTTATTTTGTCGTCTAATTGTACATTTACCACCTCCACAAAAAGGACCTCTTTTCAGCTTTTTTTCTTCTGGACTTACCTATTTCACCTAGTTGTAGCCAAAGCAGTGATACAATATTGTTTTACAGACTGTGTTTGTTACTCAGTAGAATCCCAAGCTATGAACCCAGCCCTGACTGTGTTTGTGTGTCCTTGGGATGCCTGTAAGATTTCTAGCAAATACCTTACAATTGGCGACAAGAATGGGAAACCTTAAGTGGCAGTACAAAACTACCTGGAAGCTGTGTGAAATGGCAGGCTATATTGGACAACAAGAGGCCTTTGACAGTGCTGTGGAAGGCTGGCCTACTTATATAGAAAGGCTATAGCAGAATCATGAAGACTATGAGATTCCTCCCACAAAACATGCTGCATCATTGTTGAGCATTATCGGAAGAACACCCATAGTCCTATACATAATTGGATTGCTCCAGAGAAGCCTTCAAACAAGCAAGCAATAGTGCAATCTTTTTGGCAGCATCTATCACCAAAACTCCTGATCACAGCAGAAAGGTTCAGGTATCACAAGAGGCAACCAGTGTGAAGACCAGTCTGTTTCTTCATTTGCTGCAGAATTAAAAAAGGCTCTCAGAATGCTGTGACTTCAAGGACGGCCCTAACGATATAGTAAGAGCCATATTTGTATGTGGGAGGGATGTGCTGTGACATTCTGTACCGGTAAGGCACAGAACGTCACAAAGCCCAGTGACCCGGAAATGACATAACACTTCTGAGTCACTAGGCCTCCGAACGTGACTGAACCATCTCCAGTTGCGTCCAGGAGTTGTGGTCCGGAAGCTCAGGTGTGAGGCTCTGCCTCCCCTGCCCGCATGTCCCTGGTATTTGGGTTGCACAGTGTATGCATTCAAAAGAGTCTTTTAATGGAGAAAAACCATCATTTCAAACATGCTGTAGAAATTGGAGCAGCAATGGAAACAGCAGCTAAAGATGCAGTGGAACTCCAAAGGAGAATTAGGGTGCAATCCTAACCAACTTTCCAGTACTGGGGTAAGGGCAGTGCAGCTCTGAGGTAAGGGAACAAACATTCCTTTACCTTGAGGAGGCCGCTGTGACTGCCCCCCCCCCAACTGCAGGATGCAGCACATCCCCCAGTGGAACAGCTATGTCAGTGCTGGAAAGTTGGTTAGGATTGTGCCCTTAGAAACAGAGATACACCAAATGGCTGCTGAAAAGGACAAGAGACAGCTTATTCCAGCCTAGTCAAATGGAATCCACTTCCCTGCTGAGTGCAAATTGAAGGTGCATATTGCAGAAAATGCAACCAAAAAGGGCATATTCAAGGAGTATGTGGCTCTACCAAAAGTACAGGCAAAGACACCTCGTGGGGTAAGCAGAAAAAGGCCAAAATCTTTCACTTTCAGTTTCTAATAGGAGTCGGCTGCCAGGGCTGCTTAGTCCCATCTGCCCTCACTGATTGAGACATTGAAGGGTGTGAAATGCTGTGATGTGCCCCTGCTTTTCCTCTCTGTCTGCTTCCCTCCTGCCCAATCATCATGTGGGCCAGATACAGCCCACGGGGTTGTATGTTTGACACCCCTGACTTAGATCATTCTTTGGGGTTATTAACGAATACGACTGATTTGTTCCCAGCTTGGCAAGTGTGTTACATCCCTTGAACTGTTTGTTACAGGAGAGTCAAAAGAGGTTTTTGATCACAGGCCTGTGAAGAAGCCTTCATACATGTAAAGAAATTGGTTGTGTCAGACAATGTGCTCACACATTTTGATCCATCTCACCCATCAAGTTGGCACATGATGCTTCCCCTCATGGAACAGGAGCAGCGTGATCTCCTGTAATGCCTGGCTGTCAAGACAGGCCAACAGCGTTGGCCTCCAGATCTCAGTCAGCAGCAGAAGGAAGCTATGCAGAAATAGACATGGCCCAGCCTCATGTGGACCCCAAGCCAACAGCTGCCTGACCGGCATGAAGAGGGAGGAGAAACACGAGAGGTCAGGCAATGTCGCACTGGTGCAGCAATGCCACCCGCATCCATGGAAATCCATGGTCCATGGAGTGGCAGCCTGATTTCAGAGCAACATCAGCCTGACATTCAAGAAGCCAATCAAAGCATCCACATTGACCCAGCGCCAGCAGCCAGAGAAGAGCTGCCAGGTTGAACCAAGCGGCAGTGAGCATTGGTGCAGGGCCAAAGAGCAGCCACTACTAGGATGATGCCCCCCAGCATCATGATGCCCTGCAGCAACGCCTAGGAATGAGCAACAGTCACCAGTGCTAACCATGAGGAGATGCCCCATTGACACCACACAGACACAAGTAAGTGACAGAGCTTGCCCCCTTGTCCGACGGACTGCAAAGAGGCCAAAGCAGAGAACTGCTAGGAATGCCAGCACCCAGACTCAAGTCTCCTTCCGCCACTTGCACAAACACACCCACCCAAGAAAGATTTTTTGGATTACAGCAGAGCAAGGGGGAACGAGAGCTCCCTTGGATTGGGGCAACCATGTGAGGCAAACTCACCAGTCTCTCCTTGGTGAAGGTCTGAGTCCCTGTGGGAGAGTTCACCGGGGAAGGGAGTGAGACAAGCCACAGACAGGAGCCTCAGCAGCACCTGTGCAAAGCAGCTGCTGGTAGCTCACTGCACAAGATGGAGGCTGGGGGCCACGTGAGGCACGTTCAAGCCCAGCCGAGGGACTTGCCTCACCCAGCAGGTCTGGGCTTTCTGCATGACTGGCCAGAAATAACCATGGTAAAGACGAAAGAGGAGGGGCAGGCAAGGAGACCAGCACAGAGCATCTCATCCAGCATTTTGCAACACCGCAAAGAGACACACTTAGCTGGGAGCCTGCAGCCAATGGAGCTATCAGAAGGAGCACTGCATGGGCCAATCCCTGAGCTTGCATGTGAAACAGGGTGCCTATGGCAGTGGCTCACCCAGCTAGCCATGCCCACACTCACATCCAACCTTTTGCATAATTCTGGCATGTTAACCCTGAGGTTAATTGAGATAAGGAACAACTCAGGTGGGCAGCAGCGTATGTGGGCCGACTGGTGCCTGGGGTGATGGGATGATGCTGTCACATCACACACCCCATGCTATTGTGTCACCCCCTTGCTTTGGCATGGCACCCTCCCTGTGTCCAGAATGGCTCTGATTTGGAGCCAAATGGACACAGCGGTGTGTGGGAGGGCCCACCTGTGTTCCACTCACCACTCCAAGCATTCAGGCAGCAAGCCCTGCCCCCCCCCAGCATGGAAAGTGTGGCAAACCCACTGAGCCCCCTGCATTGGGCTTAGTACGCTACTACAGGTGGGAGAAAAGGACCTCTCTCTGCTAAGAAAAAGACAACAAGTGTGATTAAGTCAAAGGTTTACTGAACTGTATCAGTGACAGAACAGCATCCGAAAGAGAAATACGCAAGTCGGGCTTGCCAACCATCTCCTCCCAGCAGGGCTGTTGTGCCACTGCAAGTGATCCAGCGGACAGCCAAATCACAGGTGCCAATGAACTTTGCCTGCACCAGTTCATTCACTGTCTGCCATGGAGTCTGCAAAGCCAGAGGGGCCTGACTGGAAGGAGGAGGTCAGCAACCTTGCTGAGCAGCAGCTGGGCTCACACCAGTCACTTCAAGTAGACTGTAGGTTTCCGTTGGGCTCTTTACAGTGTCTTCATCTGTGGGATTGCTGCCTGTGGGGATCAACGGTGTTTGTGAGGGAGAGTGATGCCACCAGAGCAAACATACAGTCTTGCCCTGCTGGAAGTGACGCATGGTGGCCTGGAACATTACCTTTCCCTCTCCTGTGGCGTTCTGCGCTGTGTCAATGGTGCAGTCCTGAAAAACAAAAGGAATTCTGATGTGTGTTTGGCCAGCTATACCAATGGTTGGAGTCTGTGCCTGTCACCCTGTGAGAGCAGGCACTCCCTGATATTAGCTGCTACTAAAGGAAGGAACGGTTAGGCAACACAGTTCACAGCGAAGATACATTTGACAATCCTGAAGGGTCAATATCAGGGGTAGGAGAGGGCTGAACATGAGCGTGAGATGCAACATCAATGTATGGCAGCATGAGTTTCCCTCCCCTCCTTTGCTTACCTGTGTGGGGTGCCTTGTTCTTGCTTCTCCTGTTGGGGTGGTGAGGTTGAGATTCCACTTGGATGCCTGTCTATGGAGTTTTCCTGGGCAGAATATCTGCAATAAGAATTCTGAGAAGACAAGTGTCAACAAAATATCTTTCCATACAGATTGGGAGGGACAAGTTGTTGTTTGTGCACCAAGTGCCCTTGGGTTCCCATCACCCAAGTTTCACTTTGTGTGCTCTGAGTGTGAGTGATGCCAGTGAGCAGCCCGTCTGTGATTGGCTGCCAAATGCCATCTGCATCTTAAAGTGGGCAGAGTGGGGGAGGTGAGGGGTTTTGGTGTATTTTTTCTTTCCCATTATTCCCTATGGGTTTACTCTGGCAGTTCCTTGGTGTAACAGTTTTTGGTGTTGGGGACGTGTCAGTAGTCTGGAGAGGGTGAGGATATGGCACAGAGGGGCAGGGGAGAGCCACAGTTAAGCCAGCAGATAACATCCAAAGGATGTCAGTTTGAGACCACTGGAAGCTTCCATGAGTAGCAAGACTTTGAGAAAGTGACCGACAAACTGTCTCCAACTGCCCTCAGTGAGAGTGAAGAAACCGTTGCCAGCTGCTTTTTCAGTGAGAGCAAACAAGCTGTTTGCCAGTCAGCATGGGAGGAAACTGTGCAGCCAGAACGAGACAAGGCTGTGATAGATCCACTCTGGAACGTACTGGTAGTTTTCTTGAAAGATTAGAACTTCTTTGTGATTGCAAAAAAAACTTCAAGAGGTTAGAGAAAGCCTGCCTATGTGAACTGCCTTGGATAAAAGTCATGGTGCAGTCCTAACCTGGAGTCAGGCCGGTACAGTTTGGCTGGCACAAGGGACACCGTAAAGTATGTTTGGACCACTCTTGGAGTCAGAGAGGCCAGCACACAGACGTGCGTCATTTTCCCTGACTCCAAGAGTGGTCCAAACACGCTTTACGGTGCCCATTTGTGATAGCAGCCTAGCAGTGCGTGAGAACATTCCAGCTTTTGTGCTGCTGGAACCCAAGTTCCAGCAGCGCAGGGTGACCATAGGGTTGGGCCCTAAGAGGGACCCTGCCTTGGCTCAGGTGTATGAAGCCACACACAAGGGCTGGAAAAAGACTGATGACCCTCACTTGGCTCCTTTATACAATTTCCAGGATCCAGTGCGCTGTTGCTGTTGCAACCCACCCTCTCTTGCCCTCAAATGCCCCAGATTCCTCCCCCAAATTGCCTTCCCTGAACCACCCAAAACCTGCCCCTGCTGCTATCTTACCTGTTCTGGAGCGGCCTGGGTGGACCTTTTGTGGGCATGTGGAGCCTCTGGCCATTTGCAACAGTGGCTCTGGACCTCTCAATGGCAGTGTGCCTTTCATGCACTAATGGTAACTGCATGAGCAGTAGCGGATCGCCCAGAATAAGATTGGGATGTAAGAGAATCTTCACTTCAGAACTGGTTATATTGAAGCTGATGTTCTATTGAATCTATTAGTTTTATATACCATGTTTGTTATACTGTTTCATATACGGTGTTTGTGACAAAATTTCTCCCATGTGTATTTACATCCTAGCCAGCAACCTGGGTCTTCATCACCTCCCCCATCATTTTCTCTTCCTCCACAAGACGAGCTCTGTGTCAACCCTCCAGAGGCAATGCACACATATTACAGGTATTACACATTACAGAATGTGGTTTTGGGCACCAGAGAACTTCAAGTTTAGTTTCTTTTCTGGTTGCTTCCTTTCCCTCTCTCTATAATAGTGATATATGCTATAGTTGAAATAATATAATTGCCCTAACCCCACAAGGGTAATCAGTGCACTCAAATAATCTTCCATATACAGACAGTCCTTCTTGTTGTTCAATAGGCCAAAACTGCTCATGCAGAACATCTGTCCAGCAGCACCATGTGTGCATTGCTGGAGAACCAATACCAGGCACCGGCTTCCTCCCACCTCCGACAATGGAAATGTGTGGCAGGACAGATTCACTCTTGCACTTAGATGCTTAGAGGTTTTCCTGATTGGACAAAGTTCCCTCTAGGCTATACATCTCCACAAACATCTGGAACTGAGCTTGGGAGAATCCATTCTACTTTCCACTTTACTACAATGTGGATCCATCACCCCTTCTGTTCCTGAATATACCTTCACTTTCTCCTCCCCTACTCCCAACCCAGCTGCTTCACTCTTGTGTCCTAAACCAGTCCCCCATTCCTGCCAACAAACACACCTCCTTACCCAAGATACTCCAGAGGGTCTCCTTGGTTGGGTCACACAGATGGAAGTCTGCCTCAGATCCTCACCATGGCTTCTGGGGCTGGGTGGAGAAAGTGCAGTTCTGTGTGCATTCTTCCAAGACTCAATGTTCTCTTGCTCCCATGGTGGAGACGCCTCCAGGCTTCTTCTCAATATTGCAGGTCCAAGGTCTTCCAGGTCCAACTGATACATCCCAGGAGCTGAAAGTGTCCTCAGCTGAGGTCGATCACCTAACAATGTTTCTACTCTTCTCCATTCCTGATTCTGAAAAGCCTGTGATTCTTCCAGCCACCAGGGCTCAAGAGTCTGAGTTTCCACTTCCCTTTGACGCTCCTGTTCCTTACATAGCTGGCATAATTTTACATCCCTAAATTCTGAGAGCTGAAGAATCTTCTGCTCCTCTCCCTGATGAGCCTTTGGTTCTGTCTGATGCTGGGCAAGAAGGATGTTGGTATCTCTAATTTCTTGCTCCTTGGGAATGTTCTGATTCTTTGGGAAAGTCACCTGGGGGTGAAAGGCTTGTGATTGGTTGTGCAATGACTCTTGGGAGGAAGACAACTGTTGAACATTCAGCTCCCTAGCCTGGGGGTGTAGGCTGTCTGCCCACCTTGTTCCCTGGCTTTTGAAGTCCCATGTCCTTGACAACTGCTGAGGTTCAAGAGATTTTGACTTCCTCAGCAATCCTCCTTGCAGCATCAAAGGATGCTGCTCTTGGATTTTTGTGGGCCCTGGTTCCCCCTCTATGACCTTTCCTTCAGCTTGTAAGGATTCTTGTAAGGATTCACCCTGTAAGGATTCTTGAAGGCAAAGGCTCACTGGCTCCCTACTTTCCTGGGACTGAAGAACATGGGGGACCCTCATGCCTACCATCCCAGGAGACTCATCTAGCAAGCATTCTTGCACTTGGATTGCCTGTGATGTCTTCAGCTTTGATGACTCAATGCTGCAGTCTGACTCTATTTTCAATATCCCTGATGTTTGACAAGGTCCTTGGTCTCTTTGCTGGCTTTGGGGTGGCTGAAAGGTTTGCTGTTGTTTTGGTAGTGTCCTCTGTGCTTCAGGCTTATTAGTGCTTATTAGTGGGGGCTGGTGAGACTCTATTCCTCTCCACTGCTGATGCTGAGGGATCTGGTGACCCATGGTTCTGCAGAAATCAGTTGCTATTTGGTTCTCGGCTTTCATGAGCTCTCCAGTTTCTTGGGAATGGAAGGCCCTCTCATCTTTCAGTTCATGAGATTTCAGAGCTTCTAGTTCATTGTGCAGCCTCCCAAGCTCCTGAAGGAGATTAATTCCAAACTGTGGCACTTTATGAGGAGGAAGGGCGTGAGGCAAGCTCAGCTGAGGAGGAGTTACAAGTGGAGAACTGACTTGTTCTTGAGGGAGGTTCTTGCTCACATGTAGAGATTTCTGGGCCTTGAGGGTCCCCTCCTCCATTTTGTGAATATTCTTCTGGGAGTCATGATTTCTTCGTCCTGAGAAATCCCGACCCCCTTCAATAACATTCAGCAGTTCTTGATGCTGAAGAACCTCCATATTATGTGACTCTTGCCCTACAAGTCCCTGAAGCTGATATGACTGTGTCTCTAGTTTCAAAATGACTTGGCCCTGAGGACCTTCTGGCCTTCTGCAGTGCTGGTTCTGGAAAGTGTCTCTCCTTGTTGGCAATTCAGGCCCAAGAGTCTTGGACTTCTTCAGCAGACCTTTCATGATTGGGGGACTTTCTAGATTCCTCTCTTCATGAGGATTGAGAGGATGTGTCTCCATTGGTCCTTGGACTTCAACAGCCTCTGATAGTCTTTGCACATCTGTCTGAGTTTGAAGAGACTCCTTCTCACTCTGAGAATTTTGGAGTGGAAGAACTTTCAATTCCCTACATCCCTTGGGGTGGCAAATCTGGGCATCTCTCAGTTCTTGGGAACACAATACTTTACTCTTCAGTGGCTCCTGGGCCTGAAGTGTCTCCAGTTCCATCTGTTGCGTTCTCTGGGTCTCACACTCTTCCTGCAGTTGAGGGTCTCCTTGGTCCTGTGGAAGAAATTCTTCAACCTGAAGGGCTTTGGAATGAAGGACCACTGGATCCTTGAATTGTTGAGGGTTTAGCGCATTCTGCATTTTTGTTTGTGACTGACCTATCTTTGGACTACTCCTGTTCTGCTGCCCAGAGTTTTCCAGTTCCCTCAGTGCGTTTGACTGAAGGATCTGAAGCTCCCCCAGGTCAAGAGACTTTGACTTTCCCAGCAGCATTCCCCAGAGGGGCAGAGGTTTTGTCTCTTTGTATTCTAGGGGTACTTGAGTGGAGGAATCTGCACACTCGGTGAACTCAAGTGTCTCTGACTGCTTCTCCTGAGACTGTGATACCTCTAGGCCCTTCAGGTCCTTTTGCACAGAAGGTTCACTTTCCATCTTTAGCATGCTTGTAGCTTGCAGAAGGTTCCCCATGACCTGTGAAGTTTCCTGAAGTGGAACAGTTTCCAGCTCCTTCTCTGCTTGGTTCTCAAGGATCTGAGGACATCTCTGTGGACTTTCTGGATCTTGGGAAATGTCTGGTTTCCTTGACACTCCAAGCTGTAAGGCATCTGGCTTTGACTGTTCCTGGGGCTCAAAAGGTTTTGATTTCTGATGCAAGGCTGTCTGAAGCAGTGAGGTTTCTGGTATGAGAACAGTCTGAGGATCTCGTTGCAAAAGTCCATGAATCTCGGAGAGTCTCTCTTCTGTCCTAAACTCACATCTCTCTGCTTCACGTGATCCCAGAGGACAAATGGTCTTGGGCTCTGTGCTTTCCTGGAGTTCACGGGTCTCAGGAGCCATCTGTGGCGACTCTAGTGTCTGAAGCACAGTCAGAGTCTGGATCTGCAAGGGAAGTGGCGTCATCAACTCAGGAGGTTCTGACTTTTGCTTCAAGGTGCTCTGCAAAGGAAGGATTTCTGCACTTCCTCCTTGGGGCTGAATTAACTGCTGTGAGCCCTGAGCCTGTACAATGCCTGGACCACTATTTTCCTGGGATTTAAAGGTCTGAGGACCCTTCGAGGGTTTTGGCTTCCTAAGTTTCTTCTGGGGATTTTTCTGGACCTGAAAGACTCTTGGCCTTTTCTGTGACTCTCCTTGAGGAGATTCAGGCTCTGCCAGTTCATGTGCCTTTGGGGCCTGTTGCTCCCTAAAATCAAGAGACTTTGATTTCCCTATTAGTCTTCTTGGGGCCCCAAGATGTTTTGTCTTACTATCTCTCCCTGGAGGCTCAAGGTCTGAGTAATCATCTAGTTTGATCTTTTCTACACTCTTAGGATTTGACTGTGGAATTTCCTTAGGGTGACGGGCCAGTGAGTCCCTTAGATCTGAGGGACCACAATCTTCTGAATCTCTTTGCACTAACCCCTGGGCCTGCAGGGGCTTGGGCATGGGCTCCAAATCCCTCAGCTCCTTTTGTACAAGGATATTTTGATCCCCTGGGGATCTTTCTGCATCCTGGGGGTCCCTCTGTTGAGTTTCTGGAAGTGGAACAGGCTCCACCTCCATCTCCTGAGCCTGGGCCCTTTGTGAGCTTAAGAACCCAGAATGAAGATTCTCACCTTGAGGAAGAATACCCTGTTTTCCCTGTGGTTGGATTGCTGGTGATTTGTTCATCTCCTGGAGCTGAGAAGAAGCCAACAACTCCCTGTGTGTCATCCCCTGCTGGACTACCTCCAAGACCCACCACAAAAGAGGAGGGGTTTCTGGACTTTTCCTTTCCACATGCTGAAGAAACCCTGTTTCCAACTCTGAAGCTGGCTGTAACTGTGAAGTTTCCAGATTGTTTTCTTCATCTGGTTCCTTTGGCATTTTGGGGGTCAAAAAAACTGGCTCAAGGTACTGGATCTTTTGGGTTTGAAAGGTTCGTGGCTTCCTCAGCTCAAATGATTTTGCCTTTAGTTTCAGGACTCTCCACAGAAGAGGCGGGGTTTCTGGACCCTGATGTTCTGGGGGATGAAGAAACCCTGCTTCTATCTCTGGAGTTGGCTGTGGCTGCAAGGCTTCTGGATTCTTTGTTTTCTGTGACTGAAAGGCCTGTGCCTCCCCTCGTTCTTGATGTGGAATTTTGTGACTCTGAGAGGTCATGTGCATTCTCTGTGGATGTATCTGAGCTTCAGGGTCTTCTAGCCCTCTCAGTTCTTGAGACTGGATGTCCTTCATCTCCTTTGAACCCAGCAGACTGCACTGAGGAATGCCTGGACCCCTCTCTTCTCGGGAACGTGAAGGTGGGAAGGTCTGGCAATCTGTTGGCATCATTCCTTGCTTATGAAAAGTCTCCTTCTCTATCTGTATTGAAGGGGCCCTTGTTTCCCTGAATTCCTGCAGATCAAGGACCTGTGGACCTTCATATTCCTGTGATTTATGGGATGCTGGTTTCACATGTGGTTCTCCCTGTGGCTGGACCATTTGTGCTCTCTTCACTTCCTGAACCTGAGGAGCCGGCAACTCCTTCTGTGGCATTCTTTGGGCCAAAAAATCTTGTTTCAAGGACTCAATCTTTTGGGTCTGAAAGGTTCGTGGCTTCCTCAGCTCAAATGATTTTGCCTTTAGTCTCAGGACTCTCCACAGAAGAGGAGGGGTGTCTGGACTCTTACATTCCCGGGGCTGAAGCATCATTTCGGAAGTCCCTTGAGCCTGTAATATCTCCAGACACTCTCCTTTGTGAGGTGGAAGGGCTTGTGGATCCCTCAGTTCTTGCACAATAGCCCCTGGACCATTTGGTATTTCCAGCACTCCTTGAGATATTTCCTGGTTTTCAGGTCTTGAAGTCATTCTCTGTGGGGTTTTCTGAGCTTCTTGAAGCTGACGAATTTCTGGACTCCTCCTTTCCTGAGATTCATAGGGTTCTGGGAGCAGTCTTTCTGGAATCGGCATGTTTTCCTTCTCTGCCTGGATCTCAGGGGCCTCCTCTTCCTTCAGCTGCTGAAGAGAAAAGACCTTTGAGTCCTTGTATCTCTGTGGTTTATGAACTTCTGGTTCCATCTGGGATCTTCCCTGTGACTGAGTAAGCAGCAGTCCCCTCAGCACCTGGGTTTCAAAGGCATGTGGTTTCCTCAGCTCAAAAGATTTTGACTTCACCCCCAGCATCCCCCAGAGGAGAGGAGGGGATTCTGGACTCCTGCTTTCCTGAACCTGAGGAACGCATGTCTCCTTTAGAGGAATAGTCTCTTTGGGCTGTGAAAATTCCACTTCCTTTCTTTTATGGGGCTGGTGGGGCTTTGACTCCTTCCGTTTTATTTGCATGATCACTCCTGAAGGCCTTGGCAATTCCGGTTCCCTCCATGAGATTTCCTGACTGTGATGCATTTGTGGCCTGCTCTGTGGAACTTCCTGAGGAATTCCTGATACTCTCTTTCTCTGGTGTTGAAGGGCCTGGAGATCTGTTGGCACCCCCTCCTTGAAGTGAAGGGCCTTCTCTCTCTGGGTCTGAGGAGCCTTTGGTTCCTTGAGTTTTGGGGGATAAAGTAACTCTGACTCCCTAAGTTCCTGTGGCTTATTATGGGTCTCTGGCTCCATCCGTGGTTCTTCCTGTGACTGAGCCAAGAATGATCTCTTCATTTCCTGGAGCTGAGGAACCTGTAGCTCCTTCTGTGGCATTTCGTGGGTCAAAACTAATTCCAGGTTACTCAGCTCTTGGGTTGAAAACACGCATGGTTTTCCCAGCTCAAAGGATTTCGCCTTCTGCCACAGGTTCCTCCACATAAGAGGTGGGCTTTCTGTACTTCTGGATCCCTGGGATGGAGGAGCCCCTGTCTGCCTTTGTGGAATAATTCCCTGGGCAGGTAAAGTTTCTGAATGGGCCTGAAGTGCCTGTGATTCTCTCAAGTTAAGGAGTGTTGGCTTTGCTACCTGAGATTTCTGGGACTGGGTTTTTTTGGCAGCCCTAGCTTCCTCAACTGGAAAGTCCTGTGTTTTCTTTATTTTTTGGAGCCCTGTAATTATTCGGGGTTCCTCAGATTGATGGCTCTGTAGTTTCTGCCTCAGTTCCTGGGACTGAAAATCGTCTGGTTTCCTACCTTTCTGAGACTCAAAAGCTTCTGTTCCCTTTTGGAGACCTCCTACAAGGGTCTTGTAAGGATCTCCCAGATCCTTCAGTTCTTGCTCTGCCTGGGCATTTGACTCCTTCCATTCCTGGGGCTCAGGGGAATGCCTACATTCTTTGGGTGCAGATATCTCCCGTCCCCTCTGTGGTGACCCTTGGGGTTCATTGGCCCTTGGCTTTGATAGCTCCTGGGGATCAAGAGATTTTGACTTCTTCAGCAGCAAAAGAAGTCCCTGAAGTTGGGAGAGTTCTGGAGTGCCACCTTCCTGCTGACCGGGGCCTTGGGGGTCTCTTGTTTTTAGAATCTGAAGAGCTGGGTACTCCTTATGGGGATCTTTGTAGATCTGAAGGGGCTCCTGTTTCATCCGGGGAGAGGAAGACTCTGTCCCCCTCCATTCTTGGGACTGAAGCACATCCATGCCATGGGCTTGTGAGTTTTCATGACCCTTCCCATTCTGAGCCAGAACGACTTGAGCGTCTTCCTGTTCCTGGGGTATAAGGGGTTCTTGTTTCCCTTTTAGAGACGTTTCAGGTTTGAAGTCCATTGCTTTCCGCATTCCATCTGCTTGTATTACCTCTGTTTCCCTCTGTGAAATACTCTGGGGATCAATATGGGATTGGAAATCTAGGGCCTCTCTTCTCCCTGCTTCTGGGAAATGGAGCATATGTGGTTCTCCCTTTGGTATTTCCAGAGGGATTTCTGGATCCATCAATACTTGGGGTTGCAGAGTTACAAACTCCAGGGACCCCAAAGACTTTGACTTCCGCAGTAGCCCTGTCTGTAGCTGGAAGGTATGTAGATCCTGAAGCCCAGTTTTCTGAGCCTGAATCCTTTGGACCTGAGGGAGGTTTTGGTTCACTTGAGAAGCTACTGAGGCCTCTCGGGCCTCTGCATTTCTCTGTCCCTCAGGTCCACCACAATATTCCTGATCTTCAGAAGTCTCCAGTTTATTCAGTAAGGGCCCCTGGGATTTCTGGGGAGCTGACTCTCCCTGCAGTACCACTGGAACCTGAAAGGGCTGTACTATTAGCTGAGGATCGGATCCCTCAGTCCCTCTTTGTGGGTGGACTCCCAGTCCTTCCCTTTCTGGCTGCAGATTCCTCTGAACTGGAAGGGGCTCTGAGGTCATTTTGTGAGGCCTCTGGACTTGCATCTTGCTCTGTTTTGGGGGAGGACCAGAAGCCTCTTCTCTCTGACACATCTTCTTAGCTGTGAAGCCTTCCAGTTCACATAGCAACAGCTCTTGGGCAGGAGAAGCCTCCAGGTCCACCCGCAAAGTTTCCTAGAAATCAAATTACAGTCAAGATTTTCCCAGTCAGGATTCCAGAATCTATTCTGTCCACATGCTTCTGGTGCTTATGATGCCATAATGGGTCTATTCATTTTGGGACACTCTCTGGCACTGCTTCTCCTCTTTCCTGGCATGGTAATTGGATACGAATCTCCAGCCTCCACACAGATGACGTGGACCCTTTTAGGGCACAGACTATGTGGTGCCACCTCTCTCTTCCTTGAAATCCCTTCTCAAAATCCACCTTGTATACAAAGACCAGGTGGCAGAGACCGACTGCCCAATCCTATGGAGGGCCAATGGCAGTGGATCTTGTGATCTGCTGCCATATATTCTCTTATGGTGTGGCAAATGCTGTATCGCCAGCATGTACTTTGGAGCTGCTGGTGCAAATGCCTGGAGGCTTCATATGCACACCAGCGTCTCCTGGACACCCTGCCAGAGCAGGTAAGGTGGCAGAGGGGACAGTTTGGGGGAGGATCAGGGCAGGGAGTGGGCCAAATCAGGGTGGTTCATGGGCAGAAAGGGGAGGAGCTCAGCAGCAGCAATACACACCAATATCCTATCCCCTTTCCTGGCCCAGAACCACCCCTTGGGGCTCCTAAATAGCAGCACAGGTCCAAAGAGACCCATTGGTGGCTAGATGGCCTACTGGGAGGACGGTAAAACATATTTTTACTTAGCTCTCCTGGGATGTCTGATTGTACCACCCACTCCCACCATAGCATGCAGCGTGCTCTCCAGCAGCACAGCTACAGAGAACAAGCTGGTAAGGGACAGGATTGGGCCACTAGATACATGACAGAGAATGATCATTGCAATGTATTGGGTCCTTCTGAATGACTGCTGGAATACACTGAATTTTGAAATGGCTTTGCCTGAATGGCCCCTCAGTCCTTCTCCCCAATTGAAATGTAAGGGGGTATACTTGTATCTCCGCTGCTGTTGTCTTTTCTCCCAACCCATACTTCAGAGTGACCAAGCAGCCACGTTGCATGTAGAAGACCCTATGTTCAGCCCCTAACAACATCTTCCTTGAAGCAGTCTCAGATAGCCATGCTGGGGGAGACTCCTCTCTGCCTGAGACCTTGGAGACTGCCTTGGAGACTGCCCCCGGGGTGGACAACTGCTATGTGACTCAATGCTAACTCAGGAGAAGGTGGCTTCAAACCTTATGTTGTGAAATCTCTGCCTTCCCCAACCCCACTGCAGCACAGTGTCTTATGTTTCATGTGGTGTTGGGTGAGCAATTGTTCAAACTTACCCCTGTATACTGTTCCCAGGGAGGGGCGGACTGCAGGTGCTGGAGTAGTGACATCAGTGGTGGCTCTTGGAGTCGGGCAAGGAGCTTCTCATAGAGGGCAGGGCAAGCTTCTCCCTCCTGGGGGGTGGGATAAAAATAAGTGAGTCTCTGTAACAGAGCCATATACGCTTCAGGCTGAAGTCTGCCTTGTGTTGAGCTGCTGCCAATCAGAATAGCCAACCCAGACTGCGCTTGGTGGACCAATGGTTTGACTTAGCGTAAAACATAATCATCCACTCATACTTCAAAAGCAAAAGGTACCTTTGAAGGCTCGGATCATTAGAGAAGTTGTATCAATTACGTCTATGCCTGGAACAGACTAGAAATCTATGGGCGCGATCTCAACTTCAGGCCACAGGGGTTAGGGCCTGTTTGAGCCTTTATGGACTTTGGAGGGAAGGCCCCATAGCTCAGTGCTAGAGTGGATCACAGACATTGTATGTCAAAAGGCCTATCTTCAATCTCTGACATTACATGCAGGGCTGGGAAACATGCCTGAGTTGCTACCCACAGGAGTAGACAATGCGGAGCAAGATAGGTCAATTAAAGATGACTTCCTACACCACCACCCCATTCTTTTCCCTGTGCCATCCCTCACCCTGCCACTTAGGATCCCCGCCAAGTCCTCAATGGTCCGGCTTAGTTCCTCCTGTTGAGCATGTTGCAGATCCATAAGCACAGCTATGGCACAGTCCTGCCACAACACCTCTGTCCTCCTGGCTACTTCCAGTCGCTTCTGGGCCAGCTTCAGCATTTGGGCGATGGCTTCCTGCAACGCGGGTGACATGTCCTCCCCACATCCTGTGAAGTGCAGAAGGAAGCCATCATGATATGAGGAGGAGAATAGATCTGGGGCTGATACATGGCCTGTGCATTGGTGGGTCACCTACAATGTCCCAACCCTTCTCCAGGCCCTGGTTTCTAAATCTGGGGCAAGAGTGCAACTGGCATGTTGTCAGTTTCTTCACACCTCACACCACGCAGTAGCAGGGAATCCCTTTCATTCTTTCTCCTTGCAAAGGGAGGGCAATTCAGGGAAGTTAAAGGTGGCATTGCACTTCCATCATCCTCCATCATCCTGTCTCAGAAGTTCAATTTGACCAAGAGACAGAAGTGTGGAGGAGAAGCATGTAGAGAACCATCATGAGACCTCCAAATGACTATGGGCAAGCTCCACCATGAGTATATCCTGCTTTGTTTAAACAAGACTTACACTCTGCACCAAGTTCCCCCAACCCACTCGCAAGAGCCACAGCTCTCTACCACTTCCTCATTATTACCTCACCTATAGGAAAGAGGACATTTCCACCTGCAGGGCTGCCCCTTGGTAGCAGGGAGCCAGATGGTAAGTGCAACTTGATTTTGCTGCCCTCATCCTTGTGGCCACCAAGCTCCCTGGGAGAGACCCCTGCCTTGGTCACCCAGGCAATGGAGGATTGCACTGCTCCCACAGCTAGTACTGCAGCCAGTGGCTGAGCCACAGTTGGGTCATGTGACTACTTGTGTCCCTCCCAAGATAGATGCCCTGGTGGCAGCAGCAGCCAAAAACAAAAAGCAGAGATTGTGGAGAGCTTGCTGAGATAGAAAAGAGCTTTTATCTGCTTCTCAGTTGGGAGTGAGTTCCATAACTTGGGCACCACCACAGAGAAGGCCCTGTTAGAAGTCACCACTGGCCATATTCCCAGTAAGCCACATTAGAGCCTCCCTTGATGACTCATGCAATGGGCAGAGATGATCTTTCAAGTATTTAGGTCCTAACCCATTAAGGGCTTCATAAGTCATCCCCAATACTTTGAGAATATGCAGGCAGCAATATAGCAAGACTGTGTGTGACAAGGTCAAAATCCCTAGCACCCATTAATAATCTGGTGGCTGTATTCACTCGAAATCGCCATTTGCAAACAGGCTTCACCAGCAGCCTCAATATAAAGCATGCAACCTGAATGTCACCACTGCGTGAGCCACCACGTTCCCTGCCTATCTGGCTGTACCTGTTCTTGGGGCATTCCACTGCTTCCTGCTACAATCTCTGTCCTGGACCATCTCTGGCGCTGCAAGGGTCAACAGGCTTTGGACCAAACAAGCTCTGTCTCTTTCCTGCTGGAGAAGCAATCGGTCCAGCAGAACCTGCTGTGGGAGGAAAAACAGAGGCAGAACATTCATTACTGAAGTAACTCAGTATGTCCTGCCCAAGTCTGGGAGTGCTATTTCTGAAGGTGAGAAGGGGCAAGGGATTTTCAATTTCAATAAGCAGAGTAAGATGCAGTGGAGTTCAAAGGCCTGATCTGAAATACACTGCTTTTTTGCAATGTCACCCCAAGGGTATTTGTATTCCTTATTATTATAGGCATCCCTTGGTATCCATGGATTTGGTTCCCCGTGCCCCATTACCTTTGTTTATGTGGATTACATTCCCCTGAAGTAATAATAATAATACTTGTATTTACCGCCTTTCTTAGGTCACCAGATTTCTGTAATGACTATAACTCAAAGTGGTTTTAAGGTGATAAGGTTTTAAGGTGATAAAAATCTTTTAAATAAAATAAATAAATAAGGTGTCTTGCTTGAATAACCACTATAAGCAAAAAGGGTATATCCAGATGAGCAGGCAAGCAGCCTACAGCCTAGACGAGAGATTGAGAGCACAATCCTAACCTGGAGTTAGGCCAGCACAGTTAGGCCAGCAAAGTTTGGCTGGCACAAGGGCCACCGTGAAGTGTGTGGACCACTCTCAGAGTCAGGGAGGATGGTGCATGTCTGTGTGCTGGCCTCTCTGAATTGGAGAGTGCTCCAAACATACTTTACAGTGGCCCTTGTGCCGGCCAAACTTTGCTGGCCTAACTGTGCCAGCCCAATTCCAGGTTAGGATTGCGCCCTAAAAGCAAACAGGAAGCAGGAAATGAATGTTCTCTTTTCATCTCCTTTCTAGGCTGCTTGCCTGATTGTCTGGCAAGCTAATGTGCTACATGACATATGGGCTGTTCCAGGTGGTGGTCAAGGATGTGCACAATTGTGCTGTTTGTCAGCTGGTAATTGCTCCTAGTAGGGAGCACCTGGGTGTTCTAGAATGGTCATAAATCACTCAGCACCACTTGGGTGTCATGTGGATTCCTCATGGCACCAAATTCAACTGCTGCTTTCCAGTGCTGTGATCCCTTTTGGATCATGCCCCTGGTTTTACCATCATTGATCTTCCTGGCACGGTCTTGGTCTCACGCCACGCTGGCTCCAGTCCATGTCCTGCTGCAAGCCGCAGCTGGGCCAGCTCCTGGTGGCAAGCCTCAAGTACGATGGACTGTGAGTCCCAGAACCTGTCAAGGGAAGTGCATAGTAAGAGTTAGCAACAAATATAGTGCCTGTATTGTGTCGTCTATGTGATATGTGATCAGGAAGTCACATCTTGCTCTGCCATTTCAAACTATGTGTATTACATGTTTGGGAGACCACACTGCAATTTCCAAAGCAGACCACAATGGGCTGTGCTACAAAGGAAGAACCAGCTACCTGTTCCTTTCCTCCCTCCCTCATGGTCTGGACAGATACCTAGATAGAGATCTTATTATTATCTGATTCCCCTTGGTGAGTCACCTTCAAACACTTACCCCTGATAGTTCAATTCAAAAGTATACAGGAGCAAGGGAGACTGGGAACTCCTTAACATGTTGCACATGTTGGGCAGGGGCAACACAGGACTTGTGGGCAGAGAGTTTCTGTGGAGCCACTTTCCATCAACCATTGACGCCACTAAGGGGGTGCATAAATTGCTACACAGGTACAGCTGCCTTAAAGGGGAATTGTAGTGCCCATTACGCCAAGACTAGGACCGAACAGCAAAGGCCTTGCCTAGTGAAGACCAGCAAGGACCACTGCATCCACTGCATCTCTCTCCAATAAACATGTCTCCCTCCCCAAATAATCAAACTCTCCCTAGGCAGGGGATCTGTCCCGAGGCAGATTATCTCTCTTCCCTGCCCCTGGCCAGTTGTCCAAAAAGCTTCGTTGGGCCATCCTACACCCCCAGGTAAACACGGCATGGGGACCCTCTCCATCTGACACTTGCCTCCACAAGGCCACCCATTCCCCATCCAAGGACTCACCGTTCTGCCAGTGATAGCTCTATTGCAAGCAGAGCAGCCTGAAATGACGCCTCCTGCTGGACAAGCTCAGTTTGTGCGTGCAGTTGTAATAGTCGACGTGAGGCTTCTGGCTTACTGCAGAGAGAGAAGGGGGGAAATGACAGCCCACTCCAATACAAGGCCTAGAGCATCCTGACACCCTGCACTGAATTCAGTGGGCTATGAGGCTCTGCAGGCAACATCACAAGACTTCAGGGTTACTGAAACTCTAGGAAGTGTTACCAGCAGTGCTTTTAAATGCGCATTAATATGCTTGCACAGGGAAGACCTATCTCATGTGCTGGGAGACTGTGTAGTGGCCATGGCACTGCTCAATGGATCAGTAGTGATAAGGGAGGTAAGAGGGAAAGATGCAACAAACATTATGCAACAAAAAGATGCAGAAGATTTAGTCGAGAGGTTTAATGCCTCTGTTTGCCTGAAGATAAAGAACTGAAGATCTGAAGGTCACCAGTTCGGGACTACTGGAAGTCTCTGTGAGCGGCAGACCTTGTAAAAACTGCAGCTGATTAAAAGCTGAGCTGTCTCCGGCTGCCTCGTGAGAAGGGGAGTGTGCTGGGTCAGCTGCTTCTCTGGTGGGAGTAGAGAAGCCGCTTATCAGCCAGCAGATGGATAACGTGCGGCTAGAAAGAAGACTAAATCCAGAAAGATCCATCTGTTTGTGTTGTTCTTGTAAGATAGAACATTTCTGTAAAATTGTAAAAACCTTCAGGTTTATGAATAAAGTCTGCCCATGTAAACTGCCTTGAGTTACAGTCATTAGAGTAATCTAATGACCTAAGAAAGGCGGTATATAAATAGGAGTATTATTAATTGTGCGAATGGTAACAATGATGAAGAAGGGGAATCAACATAGAAATTAATTGTTTCTTAGCCCTCCACATAGCAAGGCCTAGGCACTTGCTGTGATGACTGCCCTGTTTTGTGCCCTAGTTTTTGGTCCCGTTTTTTTTTTTTTTTTGCCTATTTTACTTAACTCTCCAGAAGTTCCTGTGCAGTTTAGCAGCCTAAAATCTTCTTGTTTCAGTTGCAGGCAACCTTTGTACTTTGGAAATTCCATTCTTCCCCAAACATGTGCTGTTTTGTAACATTATATATTTCTGAGTCCCCAGGAAGTGGGGTTTGCACTTTGCCAGTGCGGTTTGCACTTTGCACATTGACCCATGCGCTGGGAACTCAGCATTTGTTTGCTCACCCATGAGTTCAAGGATTAGGCCACAGAGGCTTATCCCGTGGGTAAGGGAACAATTGTTTCCTTACTTAGAGGTTTCCTTTTTGGTGCTGCTGCATTGGCTGGGGGGAATGGATAATATTGGGCTGTTAGTAAAGTAACATGGGGACAAACAGGCTTGTGGGTTGCCATCTCCTACGATGATTAGACCTCTCCTTTGCTTTTTCTTCAGATTGTCTTGCCCTGCCAGTGTTACAAAGGCTGCAGGTTCTTTCCTCGTTGAAGCAAAGCTCTTAACAGCACACGATGCTGTGTGTAGGACTGATTGCTTCCCTCAGCTCTGCTACCACCAGATGTAAAAGACCCTGCACCGTGTGAAAATGTGCTGCTGCCTGAATGGGGCAGAGAAGCACCACTTCCTCATTGCCATGGAGCAGTCTTGACAATGGGCTGCTTGTGCTCATTGTGCAGCTTCCCCAACCAGCTGCCCAAGTGCTTTGTTACCTGCAACTTCCCTGCACCCCAAGGAGCTGGCTTGGCCGGGAATGATGTGGCTGTGGCCCTGGTCACATGACCTCCAAGGGAATCCCGAGCATGGCTTTGGTGGCGGGGTATGTATGTCGCCTGCACAAGGGTCTCGGTTTCAGTCCTGTCTGAAAAGGATCTTAGGTGGCAGGGCTGGGCATGGGAAAGGCCTCTCTCCGCCAGACAGAGGCGGCAACGTTGGGCTTGATGGACCAACCGTCTGACTCAGTATTTTTGTGTGGCGATACACCCAGTTCTGAAAGCTGACCTGCCAATCAGGAGGTGCCGCTGGGCCAGTGTGGCTGCTGTCTCTGCCTGTTTCCTGTGCCGGAGCTCCTGAAGGGCTTGAGCGGCTGTTTCCTCCACGGCTGGCAGACCGGCGTGTCCCCCATTTGCCTCCCTCTTGAGCGTTTGCGCCCTGGACCTGATGAGGCAAAGTCCTTATAGTCAGAGCTACATCCAACTTCCGTTCCCTGTGCAGAAACCAGGCAGGAGGCCCCCCTTCCTGCACCCTCAAATAATTCTGCTTTCTCTGTGAGCCACAGAGTGGGAGGCAGAGCCTAAGACCACTGGGTATCCCACTTGGCCCCTCCACACTGACCATTGGCTCCTGAGGTTTCACGGGGTCTTGCCCCCGCATCTTCACAGATGGAGCCAAAGGCTGCTGTTCAAGGAGAGAGAGAGAGAGAGAGAGTCGTCCGCTCACCAAGGTAGTAACCTGTGTCTGGGCTGTACCACTTCAGACTGGAGGTAGGGGCTGAATACAACCATTCTTCCATACAATAAATTCCTTCCATGCAGAAAATGAGTGTGTCAGGAACCAAGAGTTTAGCTGAGCCTCCTTCTGCTTCCTGCCAAGCAAGTTTTCTGTTGCAGAAGGAGGAATGTCCACCCATTTGTGTCCCTACCAGCAGCCTGTGTTGGTATAGCTCAGACACCGATTGGCCATGTCATGGAGGGCATGAGAGACAAGATGGGAGGAGACTCATAATCAAGCCAAATCACACCTCTGGGTGTACACAGTTTGGACCAGGATAACAGCTTGTGGTGGGAAAGGGTTAAACACCCAACCCCAAGTACCTTAGCCATGCCATTGTAAAAAACCCAGAATCCCAACTCAAATTCCTGAGAGAGAGAGAGAGAGAGAGAGAGAGAGAGAGAGAGAGAGAGAGAGATCCCCTAGATGAGTGGTTCTCAAACGGTTCAGCACTGGGACCCACTTTTTACAATGACAATCTGTTGGGACCCACTAGAAATTATGTCATTAACTTGGAAGTGAGTTAATGGCTGGAAGTGAGGTCATCAAGTAGGAAAATTTTTAACACACCATATGAAAAAATCAATTCAAATCAATTAAGTAAGTAAATTAAAAGTTTACAATAAGTACAAGTTGAAAAATGTATTTAAGTTAAAGAACCACCCTTCTAACCCTCCCAAGCCAATTGCTGATCTGTTAAAAAAAATTCCCCAAAGATCCCAAAGGCTGCAATCCTATTCACACTTTCCCAGGAGTAAGCCCATTGACTATCATTGTTAAAAGCATATACATAGTAAACTGTTGAAAGTACAGATCTGAAACATTTCCCCAAATGCAGTCACATACCATGGTACCATCAAAAACACACATTGAAATGAATGGGGACCCACCTGAAATTGGCTTGCGACCCATCTAGTGGGTCCTGGCCCACAGTTTGAGAGACACTGCCCTAGATAACAACTGAGCTATGTAAGATCAGGTTCCACAATCACAAAACATGGACAGACCTGATGAAAGCGCTCGACTGATCTTATGCAGTTGGATGAAGATATTTTCCTAACCTGGACAAAAAAGAGTTTTGGGCAGCTCTGGCACCTTGTTTTATGTGAGGAGCAGGGTATGTTTCCTCAAGTTGTTTTTTCCTGTTTGCAGCCACTTTTTCCTGCTCCATATAAGCAAACGGAATGGGCAGGGCTTTTTGCTCCATTCACTTGTATGGCATGAGAGGAAAGGAGCTTCAATCCAGAAAAACCCAACCATGAAACGGTGAGGGTGAGAAACACTTGCCCCCACCCTTAGCTTTGAACGTGCCCCAAAGGCCTGGAGTGGGGAGGGGGCTTCCCCTTGTGGATGGTCCAAATGCACTTGGAGCCCCTGGGATCCTGCTGCCTCCAGCACCTGCCTGTGCTGCCTCCAGGGTTAGGTCAGTCTTGCCAAGCCAGCTGCCTGCAACTGTACCTGATGACATGCTGAGCGCCAGGAAGGCTGGAAAGGGGGAGGATGCTCCCAGCCCGCAGGCCCATGTCCACCAGTGCCTCCAGCTCTGAGAGCTTGTCCTCTTTCACGTTCTGCGGCAGGAGGGCCCACGCTGGCTGACCTGAAAGGGAGAGACCAGAGGGACATGTGGGTAGTGGCGTGAGGGAGGCTCGGCATTTCTTCACCCAGAGGGGGTGGTACAATGATAGAGGAGGGGGCTAAATCACAGGCCTGCTCAGAACACGGTACTCTCTGAGCTGAACTTTGTCTAAGCTACTTCAAAGGCAGGACCGGCCTATCCATGAGGCAGACTGTGGCATTGCCTCTAGCAGCCAAGTGCGTTGCCAAGTCAATCGTAGGACTGCGGCCTCAAACACACATGCTAGGTTGTGTTCGGTCAGGTTTGTCATGGGTCTCCTTGATCAAGATGTCGGCCCAGTTGTTTCATCACCTGCAGCTCCTCAGTAAACCAAGAAGCTGCTGCAGCTCTCGGATAGGGGTTGCACAGGAGCTACCTGATTCATCATTTCATCATTCCAGAGGTTGATCAGAGCTGCTGATCAGAGTCGCCAGTAGGAAACACTCCCAGAGCCATCAGTCTCTGTGTGCAGACCATACAATTTGGTCCTTTGACTCTCTGGAGGCAAGAAGCTGCAACTAACCTACTCCCTACCACAGAGAGATCTGCCCACGGCAAATGAGTGACCTTAATCTCCTCCACAACCAGATCACCACCCAGCTGACCTGTAGTCAATACAAAATCCTGTATGTGCCCAGCAATGTGTGTCAGGGCTGTAATCAACTGAGACAGGCCCATGATTGTATAGAGGCTATGAAATCCTGAGCTGCTCCTCCACTGGGGGCCTCAGTGTGGCTCTTGAAGCCCCCCAGCACCACCATCCAAGGGCACTCCAAAGCTACCACTGAGATCACGCCAGCCAGCTCACGCAGGGAGGCTGTTGGGCAGCAAGGTGGGCGGTATGCCATCAGAATCCCAGACTTGCCAGCCATCATGATGCAAAACTTCTTGAATTCGGCAAACTGTTGAACAGGGTAGTCAACAGGGGTGATGTTCTCCCCATAGACCATTGCAACTCTGCCTCCTGCCTCATCCAGCAAGATTTCCACTATACATTCTTACCGTAATGCACCTGCAACATCTCAGCACAAAGTTTCCTCTGAAGCACCCAGTATTTCCGTTCCAGGGCTGTCAGGACTCCGGAAGGCTCTTCCCCCAGGAGGGTGGCCAGACCTCCTGAGTCCCATCTGTGGGAGAGAAGGCTTCCTGGTCAGGGTGCTGTCATCTCCTGGTTTGCTCTCAATGCGCTTACATGAGCGGTCATCAACCTCATGGCCAGCCCAACACATTCCACGGTCTGAGGCAAAAGACATGGCCCTGCTTAAGCAGCGCCAAGTTGTTGGGGGCACAACCCTGAATGGGTCTGATTGGGCCCCTTCCCCGTCCATGATATACACCCGTTGCCCAACTTCCTGGCACTGGCAGAGCCTCTGGGAGCCACTGCTGGGAGCCACCCATTTGTAGCAGTGGCCCGGAAAAATTAGACAGTGGCCTGGCTTTCGCGCTGTTCTAAAGAACGTGAGTTCTGGCAGCACAAGGACCTGATAGGATTGGGGCCTGACACTGGCACATTGAATATCAGAGAAAAGTTGGTCTTAGAAGACAGACACAGCAGCACAATTTCCATTGGTGTAGACTGTTGTTCTATCTCACTGCTGTTCTATCTTTTTTGAGATGTGCATGCCCAACATACCAGGATAGAAACAGGTAAGGCAAAAGAGGGGAGCCAGCTTGCTGTTGTATCCCCAAAACATTTTCTCTTACTGTGGAGGGGAAGGACTGTTGCAAATCCGCATGTGACTGGAAGTTCCCTGTCTCCATATGAGATTTCACCGTCAGAAGCATTCCCAGAGTTCTCTTTTGCACTTATTTAAGGGTTGCCTGTATGTTTAATGTATACCACCTGTGTTGCTTGGAAACATTTATTTTTCTTTAACACAGGTTTATTAGCATTTCCTGTGATTAAAAACCTGGGATGTTTCATCTGCATGTAGCATATTTTATATTTTCCTGTTCAGCAACAGCAAAATACAGGCGGCCTCCATATTTGTGGGGAATGTTCCCACCCCCACCCCCCCAAAAAGTATGGAAACTGAGGATACAGGGGAACCCACTCTCTGTGGCTCCCCTCACGCCCATTAATGTAATTTAGATAGTTACCTGACAAAAATGCTCTTCCTTTTACAGGTCACTGTATTCAAGCTTATAGCAATGCACAGGCAGGAATCCAGCAGCCTGAATGTTTAAAAAGACTTGATTAACATTAACAAGAAGCAATTAACTTCCTGCTTCCTGTTAGTGTTGATCTAGTCTTTTCAAGCATTCAGGCTGCTGGCAGCGTGCCTGCACATCACTATAAGCTTGAATGGTTAAGCGACCTGAAACGGAAGAACATTTTTGCCCCGGAAAGGATCTAAGCTACATTGAAAAGCAAGCAGAGGGTGAAGTTCTCCCCTCCCTGCCAATCCACAGTTCTGTGTATAATTGAATCTGCTGATATTGGATCCATAGATATGAGGGCCCACCTGTATAATCTTGATGTCTGTCTATTGTCTGGCTCACTGCTGCTTAACTTCAAAACAGAGATGAGATGAATCTATATCAGGAATAGTTGGATTGGGGGATTTCTGCAGTCTTTCTTTTCAACTGTCTGTTCTTCCCCCTCCCCTAGGCAGTGCCAAAGATAGCAGGCAGACCTACCGTTCCAGAAGTTGTTCAACCCGACTCTTCATCCCCCACTGATATAAGGGGGTGCTCACCCTTGCACTTGTGCCCTTCAAGAGATGGAGAAAAAATAAATCAGTGTGGCCTAGCTGAAGGGTTGAATTGCAAGCCAGGACATCTGGATTCAAATTCTACTGTTATTACAGATGGGTGGCCCAATCCTGAGTTGCCTGTCCATCACGAGCGCAGTGTAGCTGAATGGCTACCGCTGCATCCAGCGGCAGCCAGGCAGCTGCTGTAGGTACTTCAAGAGAAGGGGATGTTTGTCCCCTTCCCCCATGGTAAGGGCGCAGGGCGGGTGATGGGTCTCCTCGCCTCTTCTTTGGCAATTTTGCCGTTGCAGGCGAGGGCCTTCATGTTGGGCCGCACGGCTAGGGGGAGATTCAAACCCAGATGTGATGAAGTAAGAGGGCGTTTTGTTTTGCCTATTTCCCCCAAATCTGGGGCACTTCTAAACCCTCAGAAGGTCTGAACTGGCTTAGCATCCCAACAACTACTGGAACAGGCTCCTGCAGGAGTCTTTGTTGAAAATGCCATTTCCAAGGAGCCAGGTATAGCTTGGGGTCCTTCTTCATAGCTGGAGTAGCCAAGCCTCTGTTGAGGCTGGCACGTACCAAACCAGTCTGTCTGGGTAAAAAGGTGGGATGGAGCAGCCAGGTGGGTCCCATTCCTCCAATCAGGTACCTTGGTGACAGAAGCCTAGGCCAATTAAGTTCAAGTGTAGGGATTCTGGTGTTTCTGTCAGGTCTGCCATGAAATCTAGCTCTGGTTCATGGAAGGCACATCACTTGCTCTCCAGGAAGTGCAAGGACTGGGATTCCTGGGGCAATGCAAGGGACTGTCTTTCTAGCTATGTAGATGTGTTCAGGTAATCAATTTGATTACGTTTCATTTGCTTTTCATGCCAAGTCAGCCTGCAAACTTCACCAGTTTAGTGACTGCATTGGGGTTTTGTGTGCGTTAGCTGTGAATAGTTTCCAGGCTCTTTCTGCTGGGCAGGGGTGTAGCTAAAAATGTAGCCCAGTGCAAAGGGCTAAATGTGCCCTGGCAGTGGCTCACAACAGGAAGTGACATCATTTTCATTTTCTCTGGTATTTTGGTTATAACATTTGATAAGAGTAAACATATTACACTCTGGTTTGTTCCATTGCATTCTGCATTCAATTACCTTTCCAATGATATATAACATGATGGTATTATTCACACATACCAAAGTTTTCAAAATTTTGCCCACTAATGTCAGGCTCAGCTTGTTGCCTGGTGCAGTTGCACCCTCCTGCACTTTAGCTACGCCCCTGCTGCTGGGCATCACTAGCTATTGTATTCAGTTCAGTCAGGTTTCTCCTTTGTGTCCATCCAGCTCAGGTCTTTTCCATCAGCCTGTTTATTGGACTATTTTCTACCCCTTTCCCCCATTTTAATTCTTTTTCTGTTGGATTTTTAATAAACTGGTTCTTTGCCTGTCTAGTCCAGATCCATGGGTAATTTGGTTGTCATGTCTGTTTGCTCATGGGTGCTATTTTGATTTGATTTTAAATCACCCCCGGGGCTCTGTGCTCTCCCAGGAGGGGAGTTTTTCCCAGACAACTCCCACTCTGCCTAGTCCAGGGGTAGGGAACCTACGGCTCGGGAGCCATATGTGGCTCTTTTGAGGATTGCATCTGGCTCTTGTAGCTACAGGCAGCTACAGGCATTTTTTTTTTTTTTGCATTTTTTTAACCCCTTTTTTGCATTTTTTTTACCCCGGTGGCCATTTTTTTCTGGCTCCACCCACTCATTGCACTGACGTATCAACCAGACTACAAAGCCATCAGCAAAACCATGCAGCACCAGAAGTCGCATTAATGGTGAGAAGTATTTTATTTATTATTGGTTAGCTTCAGTATAACAACGTTATTAAAAATAATAAATTCAGAGATTTATTATACTCTAAAATTGTTGGTCTTACTTAAAAATGAACGCATTTAGTTGTATTCAGTGTTAAAAAATATTATATGACTCTTATGGAAATACATTTTAAAATATGTGGCTTTCATGGCTCTCTCAGCCAAAAAGGTTCCCGACCCCTGGCCTAGTCTCTGTAGCTTGGGATGGTGGCAGCAGACAGAACTACCAATTTCCCTTCCAATTCAGCTGCTGACTAAAAAGGGAAAGTGGAGACAGGAAGGGGTGCTAACCTCAAGGTGCTACTCCCCTTAGTCACCATTTCCTTTTCTGGCTATCTTCCCTGATACCAGGTATTCATCACATGAATTCTCTTGTTAGGTTGATAGATCTGAGACCCAAGTTAAGTATTCTGTTGCCAGCAGTAGTCAGGCTCTGGGAAGGTCACAAGCAGGGCATCAATTGACAGCCTTCCCCTGTTGTTTGTCTCAATGTTTGCTACTTTGGGATTTACTGCCTTTGAACAAGGAGGTTCTATTTAGACTAATATATTTCCACTGAGCCACATTGATTTTTGTGTAGTTGTCAAAGACTGTCAGATTAAAAAAAATGAGACACTGAGAACTTTTGCAGGCTTGTTTCACCTCCCCAGCAGGCAAGTCAGGACAAGTCAAGTGATGACAAGTCAGGACAGGCGCAAGGGGTGGGGCAGAGGGGATTTCCCTCCTATGAAAAGCTCCCCAGTACTCCTGGAAGCAAGATTGCTGGCAGAAATATCAACAACCTCAGATATGCAGACGACACCACTCTAATGGCAGAAAGTGAGGAAGACCTCAAGAACCATCTGATGAGAGTGAAAGAGGAAAGTGCCAAAATTGGCTTGAAGCTCAACATAAAAAAAAACACACTAAGATCGTGGCAACCACTCCCATCACCTCCTGGCAAATAGAAGGGGAAGAAATGGAAGCAGTGACAGAGTTTATTTTCCTGGACTCCAAGACCACCACAGATGGTGATTGCAGCCATGAAATTAAAATTAAAATGAAATTTCTTGGGAGGAAAGCTATGGCGAACTGAGACAATGCAATAAAAAGCCGAGACATCACCCTACCAACGAAGGTTCGCCTAGTCAAAGCTATGGTTTTCCCAGTAGTCATGTATGGCTGTGAGAGCTGGACCACAAGGAAGGCGGAGTGCTGAAGAATAGATGCCTTCGAATTATGGTGCTGGAGAAGACTCCTGAGAGTCCCCTGGACTGCAAGGAGATCCAATTGGGCAATCCCCCAGGAAGTCAAGCCTGATTGCTCCCTGGAAGGACAAATTCTGAAGCTGAAGCTCAAATACTTTGGCCACCTCATGAGAAGAGAGGACTCTTTAGAAAAGACCCTCATGCTGGGAATGATTGAAGGCAAAAGGAGAAGGGGGCGGCAGAGGATGAGGTGGTTAGACAGTGTCACTGATGCAATGAACATGAAATTGGGTGAACTCCAGAAGCTAGTGGAGGACAGAGAGGCCTGGCGTGCTGTGGTCCAGGGGGTCGTGAACAATCGGACATGACTTAGTGACTGAACAACAACAACAACAATTAACCCCCCACCCCTACCTGTTCATAGTGGCAGCTTTGCCTCAGCCCAGCGTGGGGCCCATCCACAGGCAACGGGGAGGCTCTGAAGAGCCAGTCCTTGAGGAAGAGGGAGAAAAAATATTTCAATCATAACTAGCCAAGCAGATTGAGCAGCACTCATTTTAACGATTAGCTTATCACTGGAAGTGTTGCCAGTAGCCTTCTTTCCTCTGGTAGCTTGGGTGCCACAAGCTTCCTTTGCCATTCCTATGCAGAAGAGCTGAAGTCACCCACAGTTGCCTGATGGCACCACTTACCCAGGAACCATCAGGGGCACTCTTGGCTCCCAGGTTCTCTCTGTTAGCCCAGTTGGACCCTACTGTCCTCTCCTTTTTTCTCTTCTGTCTTTCCAGCAGGAGCTGCTCAGTTCATTTTGCTCCCCTGTGTGGTTTAACTGCAAGAACCACTCTCCAGATCCATCCCAACATCAGTGAGAATGCTGGGGGGCACCCCTAAACTATTGCTGCCCACATGTCTGTGTGGCCTGGCTAGTCCCACCCCACAGGCCCAACTTTTCTCCAAGGCTCCGGGAAGTCCATTACCTCAATGTCTCTCCAGGTCACCCCAGGCCCTCGGCTCCTGAGAAAGTCTTGCCAGGCCTCTCCTGTGGCATGGGCTCGTGGAACCTGTGCCAGCAGCAGCTCTGCATCCCGGACAGAGAGGTATCCATCGTGGTCAGAGTCGAGAAGCTGGAAATCCCAGTAAAGCTGAGGAGGGAGAGGAAAAGCTCTGCCTGGACTCCAGAAGCAGCCTGCTTGCCCGCTGCCTTCCTGCCATTCAAAGCAGGCCAAAGACAGGGGGGTTGGGAACTGGAGCTAAAGCGCATGTTGGCAAACAGTGGAAAGGTGCCCAGATTGCCACTTCTGCCATTCAACATTCAAATGTGGAATCTGAACATGACTGTTTACCTCAGGATTCCAGTGGCAAATGCCCAACCTCAGAAACTGTCACAGCACGCCAGCTTTTACCAAATGCTCCTGCCATTGCACATCATGCATCATGTTTCATAAAAATTATTCAGCACTCTTGCTAGTATCTGTATTGACATTGTTAGTATCAATGTTATTAAAATATTCAGGAAATATCTGGTGATTAATAGCCCCCGAATTGCTACCAGATCAGAATTCTGGGTCTGAACGAGGGGTGCACTAAACAGCATGACAGTGCTCCCTTTGTCACAGCTCCATGATTGTCAGTTGCACAACCATGGAATCCTTCACACATGCGCGCACACACATCATTCCCCTTGGTCCCAACTCACCTGTTGCTTCAGGTATCCCCGCTGTCCTGCTTCCAGTAGTGCCTCCAACAGTTTATCGGAGCAACAACCTCCCCAGGGCTGGCCTCCAAAGACCTGTGGAATGGAGATGCACACAGAAAAGCCACAGAATGTTCTGAGTTGGGGGACTTTTGCAAGGGATATGGAGAGTGAGTGCCAGTGCTCAATGTGAGGGTGGCCCACTCTCCCCGTCTTGCTTGCTCCCTTCTCTTGGTACTGATTTTGGAAGGGTGGGAGGCAGGAAACATAGTAGGGCTGAGATGGAGGAGGGACTTGTGCAGTGACGTCATTCACTGGTGCCAGCAACCGGAACGCTGCTGGCGCCAGGATCCGGAACGCCGCGGGGATGGACGGGTGAGCTGTAGCTCCCCGCCCCCTTGTGGCGCCCGGCAACGCCTCCCTGCGCCCGGAATTGCTCTCTTATAGAGCGATCCAGACGCAGGGGAGGGCAGGCAGGCAAAAACAGCGCGCGGAGTCTGCCGCGTGCTGCTGCTCCATTCCCGCTCTCCCTGGAACTACCGGAATGGGGTACCGCCCAGTGATGTCATTCAGGGGGAACGGACCAGAACGGGCGTTCCGGATCCTAACGGGCTCCGTGGCTGGTTCCCGACAAGTGCCAATCAAAAGTGAGTTCCTGTTCCTAAATCATTTGAATGACACCACTGGTACCGCCCCGTTCCGGTAGGATGATGCCTCTGGGCTTGTGGCTTTCATTAAGCACCACCTACTTTTCTCCCATAATTCAAGGACTGGGATCGACCAGATGAAATCTCCTTATACGTAGGGCACAAGTCTATGCATGTCTACTCAGAAGTAAGTTCCATTATGTTCAATGGGGCTTACATTCAGTAGAGTGTGGATAGGCTTCCAGCCTCAGTCAGACCAGCATTATATGTTGGTAAAGTGCTTATTGAGTAGCAGGTGCTGGGTTGGCAGAAGACTTTCTGAAACCTGAGGCCCTGGGCCAAATGGCAGCATCCCTCCCCCCTCGCTTATGAAACATCTTTAGATACCTTTTCAACAAGAAGTTCATAAAGTGGTTTATCCAGCAAAATAAGTGAAAAGTCAGGCGCCTGTCCCAAAGCAACTCACAACCTCAACGAAAGACCCACTGGAGATGCCTGCTCTGGGAGGGACACCCAGAGGACAGCAGCTCTCCCTCTACAAAACAGAGGGGGGCTGCCACTGAGAAAGAGGCCTAGTAGGGCTACCTGGCAGCCAGCCAGCCAGCCAGCCAGCCAGCCACCCCCCGGCCACTAATGCTAGCCTGCTCCCTGGATTGGAAAAGCAACCAGGAGCAGCCCTGCCCTCTGCACTTCCCTCTGCCTGGAGGGAGGAGAAGCAGTGTAAGCAGGTGGGTGCCCTTGCCTCGTGGATAGGCCTTGGATGCAGAAAGGCCTCAGTCCTTCTCTGGCTCCTCTGCTGACAAGGAGTGCAGCTGGCACGGCTGGGCAAAGCCACTGGGCGGGACCCTAGACAGCTGCTGCTAACCAAACTACTGGATGATGCGGGCCTAGAGGACTCCTCAGACCGCCACAACACTTTCCCCGTGAAGCTTTTTACACTGCCTCTCAGTCCTTTGACCATCCAAAGCCTCTCTGTCACTGATAGAAAGGCAGATATTCTGCCCCTGTTGCCCTGCCTCCATTTCCCTCAGCTTCCCATGTGGCTTCCCCTGTGTCAGTTTTACTGTAAGCTGTAAAGCAGGGCCCTGCTACGCACACGGAGGGCATTATAAATACATTGACAAATTCAAGGCAGCTCCACATGCAAAATAAGACCAAACAAACAAACAAGACTCTAGAACAGTGGGTTCGCCTCTGAATAGTTTCCAGCCGGTTCACATCCTTCTTGAAGTTGGGTGACTGGAGTGGCACTGCTGGTTAAAAGCCATTTGCAATAACAGCTAAGTATGGAGCCTCCATGGCCAGACGCAGGATACCTCTGGCTACCAAATGAGGGGCATGTGCCACAGAGGAGTGCCGTTGCCTTCAGACTCTGTTTGGGAGGGTCCAGAGGCAATCTGGATGGCCACTGCTGGAGACAGAATGCAGGGCTAGATGAACCTTGCATGGACCCAGGAAGGGGGCTTGAGCAGCTCCTAAGATTTGGCCGGGGTGAGACTCTGTGTGTGCAAGATGGATGGATGTGGGGAGGAGAACTGTGTGTGTTTCATTGAGGGAGTGGGAGGGAGAAGATGAGACTAGAAAATGCTCCCCCCCTCCAGAGCAAGCCCGGTCCCGTCTTCTCCCCAGGTAGGGCCAGGGCCTTTCAGACACAATCCTCTGCATGCCTGCTCAGAAGTAGGCCCCATCGTGGTCTGTAGGGCTTAGTCCAGTGATGTCATGCAGGGGGTACGCGAGTACCGGTTTTTAGGATTACAGCTGGCCCCGCCCATTCGCCCGCCCACTCGTCAACTCCGCTCTCTGCAACGTTTGAATTTCCTGCATGTTTGAGTTGCCAGAGCCAGGCAGGCAGGCAGGCAGCGAGCGGAGCCTTTCCTTTCCTTGCCACTGAAAAATGAGTTGCTCTGGGGTTTTAACATGATGCCAGGCCTCCTTAACATGTTCTGGGGGTGCTGTGGAATACTGTTGCAACTGTTGGGTCAGTTTAAAATCATCTGAGGCCTCAAAAAGGGCTTTTTTCATGTCACTTCCTGCCACGACCTCACTTCCGGCTTATGACGTCACTTCCGGTGGGCGGGTCCTGACACGTGCCAATCAAAAGTGAGTACCTGTTCTTAAATCATTTAGATGACACCACTGGCTTAGTCCAGTGATGTCATTCAGGGGGAACGGACCAGAACGGGCGTTCCGGATCCTAACGGGCTCTGTGGCTGGTTCCCAGTTCCCGACAAGTGCCAATCAAAAGTGAGTTCCTGTTCCTAAATCATTTGAATGACACCACTGGCTTAGTCCCAGTAAAATGTGTCCAGATGTGTATTATGTTGGGAATGGAGCTCTTTGTCTGCTTTTTCCGAGTGTGGGCGGGAAGGGCCACTGCTTGGGTGGCTACCCCCACGTGCCTGCTTTGGGGCACAGTCCTGTGGCTGGCAGCTTGCTCCCACCCTCTGTGCCTGCTGGCACCAAACAAACAGCACTTGAATCCTGCAGGCGCTGCGAGGGCAGGACGTTTGCTGGCCTCCGAAGGGGAAGCCCGGGGAGCTCCTGCCCTTTTCGGCTGGTAAATGCTCCTGGGATTCCTGCAGACACGAGAAGATGTCCGCCCAAACCTGATTGGCAACACAGGAGAGGGGACTGCCATGGCTTTGCCATGAAGAACGGCCTGTATTGCAGTGATCGTGTGGCGGCAAGCCAGTAGTGTCAGCGTACCGGTATGCTGGGCGGGTCTTCTGGGTGATCGGCAGCGTGCTCGCTGCGTTCCGTTGCGTAATGGCGAAAGCCCGCCTGGCGGGCTTTCGCCATTGAACAACGGACAGCAGAGAGCTGACGGCGTAACACCCAGAAGACCCGCCCAGCATACCGGTACGCTGACACTACTGCCGCAAGCCCTGCGTGGGTAGAAATGCCTGGAAGTGACTCAAGAATGTGTTTCCCACCGAATAGCTGCACATCTGGGGTGGGCCTGAGAGACAGTATGTGGTGGCCTAGAGGGGTGGGTGGCTATAAGGGGTGTATTGATAAGTTTCACTGCAAAGTGCCCCATGATGCCACCTCACCTCAGTGAACGCTGTCTGCAGTGCCGTCCCCCAATACACAGTCTTTTTGATTCCCCTTTATTATGAAAAAACTCATTTGAATAAAAGTGAATAAGCCAGAAGTCTTTATTACGCCCATTTCAATAAGCTGGTGTAAAAATGCACCTGCAAGTTCCTCCTTGAGCCCCCCTCCACCTCAAAAACACTCCCAGGGGCCTGGCACCTTGCCCTGGTCTGATCCAGCAAGGAGCCCCTCTTGTTTCCGCTCTGGTTGCCTGGGTGCTGTGGCAGCCCCTCAGCTCAACCTGGAGAGGGGCCACATTTTCCACTCACTCACCTGGTATACGGCAGTGCGCAGCTGGGCCCTGTCTGTGGGCGTCTGGAACAAGCCACGGTGGAGGCAATACAGGTCCTGCAGCCGGGGGCCCTCCAGGCCAGGTGCTCTCGCATCCATCAGGGCAGCGTGAAGGGAGCTAACGTGCTCCTGCCAAGGGAATGGCTGGATCCAAGCTGAACCCTACCGGAGGAAAGTGGACACCGTGGGGTCCGAGAGCAGGTGAGGGCTGCGGGGGTCATCCAGAAGCCTGATGGGAGAGGGGAAAGTGACATGGTCCCAGGAGAGGCCCCCCATGGATCCCTAGATCTGGTGGCTCAGCAGCACTTCTCTGAGTAGCAAAGGCTGGGGGGGGGCAGCCATTTAGGGAGGTGAGAGCCTTCACACCCTGCACCAGCGGGGGTTCTTCCCAGTTGCCAGGGCCTGGGCCAGCGGTGTCATGCAACCGGAATGCTGGGCGGGAGGAACGGGTGAGCGGCAGCCCGCCCATTGCGTTCCAGTCCGTTTTGCAGGTGCGGGGGCGGGGAAGACAGCGAAACGGAGCGGTACACAACGGGCAGGCTGCCGCTCACCCGTTCCTCCCGCCCAGCGTTTCGGCTGCATGACACCGCTGGACATGACCCAATTTCTGCACACAATGCCCTCTGCTGCAAGCCCCCCAGCACCACCAGCATGTGTGCCTTGGAGGTTCTCCTCTTGTGCTCACTGTTTGCCCGTTTAGGGTAGAAATTCTTCAAACCTCTTTTGAATGATAGTGAAGGGAGAAAAATGTGCACATAGTTGTGCACGTTTGCGACCAGCCTTGTGTCGGCTGTTAATGGGAATAACAATGAGGAATAACTGTGACAAGCCAGAGAAAACTGAATCAGGGGAAGCGGTAGCCACTACATTCCCTTCCTGTGGGATATTTAAAGGTATAGACTTAGGCTGCAATCCTAGGCACACTTTCCTGAGAGTAGCCCCACTGAGGACAGTGGGACTTACTTAAGGCTTGTGCTCACAGTCTCCAGGTTAAGTGCTGACCACCCTATTTTTTGGCTATTTGAATGAATGAGCACAGAGTGGCGGAAAATTCTAATGCACATCATTGATACAAAACTGGGGCTTGGCCATGGCTCTGCATGGCTTAGCATGACCCTGTGTAGCACAATAGATGGGGGGCAGGGGGGAGGAAAGGCTGACTTGCCCCTGGTACCTGCTGCCCAGTCCACAGGAAATCCAAAGCCAGGAGCATTTAAAGAATTAGCACAAAACAGAGCCATCCTAACTAAAACCCAGATACCTACCTTGTCAAGTTCTGATGCTGCAGGCCCCAAGTGAGGGCAGCGAAGAGCCTCCCATAGCAAGCTGCAGGCATGGCCACCTCTCCTCCTCCCCGCTCCTCCAACTCATCTGTGCAGGCAGTGGGGACCTCAATTATTCATGGGGCTCCTGAGCGTCTTTGTCTGCAGACACCTGAGACCAAGCAGAACCCAAGGCTGTGTAGCCAGCCCATTGCAGCAGGCAGGAAAGGCCTGGCACATCCCACGGTTCTTCTAGATAGAGGGGAATGGCACACAAGACAGCGGCAAAGACAGCCAAGGTGGCCAGCCCCTTTCAGTGAGGCGCTCCAAGGAGACTCCTGCCTCTGCCCCTACTGTTCCTCTTGCCCCACTGGCATTTGCCAAACAAGGGAATGTCTCCTTTCAGGACATCTGGTGGGGAGTTGAACATTGCCCACCTCTGGAGGAGATGGAGCTGCTAGAATAGTGGTTCCCAAACTGTGGGTCGGGACCCACCAGTGGGTCACAAATCAATTTCAGGTGGGTTGCAAAGCGCCTAGAGCAGCCATATGGAAAATACAGGAAAATGGGATGCTGGAAAGGGAGAAGGCTGCGTGGTTGTTTTGCTTGTGTCAAGCTTGTAAATAGGCTTTTTTCCCCACCTTTCTGATTCACTTTACTATTGGGAAATGGCTGAGAAATAACCCAACTTACTGCTGCATTCTCAGGAAAGCCACAGGCTCTGGCATCACAATGAAGGTGGGTTCCTTCTGTCACTTCCAGTGGGTCCTGGATTGTCATTCTAAAAAGTGGGTCTTGGTGCTAAAAAGTTTGAGAACCACTATGCTAGAAGGATAAGCAAACATGGGTGGAGTGTTGCTTGTTTGCACATGTGATTTGCCTATTGCAACCATGAAACATTCCTAACAGAAAGCATGATTAGGACAAAATGTGTTTACAAAATATGTAAAAGCACTGAACTAAAAACAAGATAAAAAAATACTCACTTGAAAATTCAAACTATTAACACTCACAAAAGGAATATAGCAAAGTCTGCAGCTTCCAGGATGGCTGTTCCCAGCTTTCTGCAACCCACCTGATATCTGGTTGTGACCCACCAAGCGGGTCCCGACTCACAGTTTGAGAAGCACTGACGTAGATGGCTAATATGTAGAAGAAAGATTTCATGGCTAAAGGTGTGCAGGATTTGGGCATTTTCCCCCCTGTACTGGTTTGCACAAACAGAATATGATGAAATAAACATATGAATCTCTCTACCTAGGTGTATGTTTCAATTGGAATGGATCTATTTACTATTCATCTCTTTCTCTGACTGTGCACCGGGAGAAAAAACATGTGTTTGTCCTTTTTAGGCGATAGGACACATCAGCAGGCGTGGATACACGCTGGCACCCACCATGGGACTCGACAGGCATAGCCTGCTGCCCAAGCTCCACTGCAAGGATTGCTCCATGTGTTAAGGGTGGTGCCCTTCCATTTGCCTTGTGACAATGTGCAGCATGTCTGAGACAAAGAGAGAATTTCTTTAATACCACAGTTAACAGAGCAGGACAGAGTTAACAGAACGGAACACAGAACAGAACACACAACTGGCAACTTCAGGCAACCTGCTCCTCCCTGCAGAGACCTAACAATTTTTAAGATTCAGGAAATGAGGAGGAGCACCACAAAGCACAGTTTGTTCCCTGTGGAAGCTCAGACAGGGCTAACAAGATCCAGGGGGCTGCTAACTACAAGACGATTGCAACAACGCATCTGCTAACCACAAGATGATGGTGGCAGACAACACAATGCCCCCCCCACCCCGGGCACATTCCAATGTGGTTGCAGATGCGGGTGGAGACCATCCATCTCCAGGCCTTGTGCACGTTGCCCCACGGCGCTCTCGCCCTCGAATCCTGGCCTGGATTTTCCATTTCTTGAAGGAAGCGGTAGATAGACCGAGCTCTGGCAGTTTCCTGGACTTTCTGGAACATGCTTGCTAGACTTGTCAGGTGCTCCTTCAGCTTTTTCTGCTCCAATGGATGCCCCCCCCCACAACTGCGAAGCATCTCTAGGGTCTCGAACTTCAGTTTCTTCCTTTGGAGGAGGAAGTCCCCACAGTGGAGGTAGATGGCCTGCTGGCTGGTATGCGGCAGTTCATCCTTCAAGCTCAGATAAATCTTTTCCTCATAGGCTGGGGCCTCTTCACCACACATTTTAGCCAAGTTCAACTTGGCAAACACCGATTCAGGATCCAGTTCCACAGCCCGTTTGAAGCTCTCGATAGCAGCCGCCACCATTTTGCCTTTCTCCTCTGGATACGCTCCCTCCATTTGCTTCATATACTGGACCCCAGGGTCATAGTGAAGGAGATGGTAGCTGGGCTCCAGGGCAATGGCCCGCTGCAGCACAGAAATGGCTCGGGAGGGGGACTGCGCCCTACAAATCCTGGCAGCATTTCTCAGGACCTCGGGGTTGAGGCTGTTCTGGATGACGTCCTCCACGAGGCGGCTTGCCCTCCGCAGATCTGTGCGCTGAAGCAGACGGGCTAAGTGCCCTTTGGCCTCATCGTTGTTTTCCGTCTGGCGAATCAGAAGCTCCTCCACTAGCCCTTTCGCCTCTCCACTGAAATCATCCGCCCACGAATGAGTCCAGCCAGCAAAGACGGAGAGCGCCAGGCTTGCCTGGAATTCAATGTTGGGCCCGTCTCCTCTCAGTGCCGCTTGGAAACAGGTCTTGGCCTCCTCCCTGTTCCAGAAGCCCACGGCCAGGAGAGACCAGCCTTGCTGCGCATGGACTTCAGGGATCAGGATGGAGTAGGGCTCTGGGCTGGACAGGGACTGGCAGATCTCGTGGATTCGGCCCAGGTAGCGCTCCACCAGGTCGTCATGGCGCAAGCGGTAGTACAGCCAAGCATAGTTCCTGTAAGTCACCAGGGCCTGGCGGGAGAGGTTGGCTGGATGGTCCTGCTTCAGGGCGCCCTCCGCTTCCTGGAGACGGTGCAGAGCCTCTCAAGGCCATGAAGGTGCCGTGACTGCAGTATGGCGTGTGCTTCATCTGGAAAGCTACCGTCTGCAGGATGTGTGTTGCGTCTACCTTGTCCTTGATCTCCAAGTGCCAGGTGAAATGGCACTGCAGGGCCTGGAGCTTCTTCCACAGCGGTCTGGGGCTTGGAAGGGAAGACAGACAACGGAAGAGTGAGTGGCGTAGGAGCACAGCAGTGGAGCATTTCTGGGGAGAGGTGCCCCGAGGGTGCATCATACCCATTGCGGCACTTACCTTGTGCAATATCTTTCCAGTGATGTACGGGGGGGGCACATTATCCATGGGTTCGACACCCACGGATTTGAAAATCCATGGGTGCCAACCCCCCAGAGAGGGCCCACCTGGGCTCTCTGAATGGGTCTGGAGTGTTTTCTGAGGCCTGCAGAGGCTGCATGCAACTTACTGCAGCCTCTGAATGCTTGCTTGTTCAGGGCTAAAAATGTCACTTTCGGTTTTTGGCAAAAACCGGACATGTTTATGCCCTTAAAAGCCCCAGAGGGTGGCTGATGTAGGAGGTTGAGGAGGGGAGCACAAAGGTGGATTGGGGGAGGGAAAGGGCGGGCTGTTGGGCAGACTGGGCCTGGGAGGGGGGTGGGACTGGTCTCTGGCACATAGGCTGGATCCTCCTCCTCCTCCCAAGCCTAGTTCTGAATGCCAGGTGCAAGGGAGTGGCAACAGGATACAGGTCTAGTCTTGAGTTCTCCCAGAGGGATCTGGTGGGCTACTGTGAGATATAGGAAGCTGGGTTTGGTGTTGATTGAGTGCCAAAACTGTCTTCAATTTTAATCTTAAACTGGTTCCAATTGATGGTCAGATCCTCTCAGTACCTTACACCAGTGGTTTCCAAACTGGAGACCACTGCAGCAGGGAAAATCTTCCCTGGCGCAAACGGCACTTTGCTTTCCACTGGAGAAGCTGCATAAGACCCAAACTACAGCCCCCAAGGGTCTTTGCTGCCAGGCACCACTGAGTGTAACGCCTGGCATGTGGCTTGCTGGGGCAGCAGATCCTGGAAGCAACTGGACGCGAAGGAAGGCCCCGGAAGCTGTAGTTGGGGTCTTTCGCAGCTTCCCAGGTGGAGCGCAAAGTACTGTTTGTGGATCAAAGAGGCACCAGATCCAGCCCGCTGACTGGAGTTTGGAGCCCCCTGCCTTACACTGACAGATCTTGCAATCTGTCCCAGGCCAAAGGTGGGAACTGTAAGTACTGCAGATGCCGTTGGAACCATTCCGGGCAGCAACAGCAGTGCACAGGCACTCGCCAAACCAAACTGTCTCCTACATGTTGCCACCACTGGCTGGGATGGCTCCGAGGGTGAGTGGGAGGGACCCACAAGAGTCATGTAAATCGGGATGCGAGAACTGGTTAAGAACTACCTAAGGGGCGTAAATGAGTTCAGGTCACCCAAACCGGATGAGCGGCATCCTGGGGCACTAAAAGGACCTCTTAGAACCCTGCTCATTATCCAGGAAGACGGGGAGGAGCTGCAAGGCCAGAGATGGGCTAATGTTGCCCCTATTTTCCCAAGGGGGAGAGGAAGACCTGGGAAACTAAGAGTCCCATCAGGCTCATCTCAGTACAAGATATTCGGGCAGGGGCAACGGAGGGCGAGGGGAGGGGCCGGCCGGCCATGCCCTAAGAAAAAAATGTGCCGCTCCCAGAGTGGATGGGTGACCATAAGCCCCGCCCCGGCCCCCCTTGTTAGGCAGTCAACCAACCAAGACCCGCCTCGGGCCTTGAATTGAGAGGGGTCAACCAGTGATGTCATGCAGGGGGTACGCAGGGGTACGCGAGTACCAGTTTCTAGGATTACAGCTGGCCCCACCCATTCACCCACCCACTCATAGACTCCGCCCCCTGCAACGTTTGAATTTCCTGCACGTTTGAGTTGCCTGCACGTTCTCAGAGCCAGGAAGGCAGCGAGCGGAGCCTTGCCTTGCCTTGCCTTGCCACTGAAAAATGAGCTGCTCTGGGGTTTTGGAACTGTTGGGTCACTTTAACATGATGCCAGGCCTCCTTAACATGTTCTGGGGGTGCTGTGGAATACTGTTGCAACTGTTGGGTCAGTTTAAAATTGTCTGAGGCCACAAAAAGGGCTTTTTTCATGTCACTTCCTGCCACGACCTCACTTCCGGCTTATGATGTCACTTCCGGTGGGCAGGTCCCGACACGTGCCAATCAAAAGTGAATACCTGTTGTTAAATCATTTAGATAACACCACTGGGGTCAACGCCCGACCAAGCGCCCCCCCCCCCCGCACTTAGTGCACGTGCGGATACTCGCCCCAGTGCCTCCATACTAGGCGCTGCGCAAGCGGCTGAGTGCGACAGCCGCGGCCCTGTCCACTCCCAGCAAGTCGTGGTCAGCTGCTGCCTGGGAAGGGACCTGCTGCCGCTCCCAGCCCCTCGACAGCCTCACTCGCCCACCCTCAGATCCGGGCTAGTACCGTTCTTCGGTCGGCCGGGAATTGTTTGCGCTTCGATGCCCGCAAGGCCGGCATCACCTGCCCGCGGCCAAGGCGCCCAGGGAGTGGGTGCGCGGGCGCCACCGGGCCCCGGGGATTTGCCTAGTTGGCCAGCGCTAAGCGAGTCCTTTGTGTTGGGCTCCGTTCACCTGCCCCATGCCTTCCGTGGCGAAGACAGGATGCACAGGGTTGGTGGCTCCCTCTGCAATCTCCCCGTCCTCTGTCAGAGTCGCTCATTGCCCAACTGTCCCTCTTGCCTCCCTGTTTTTGATGCACTTGAACTTTGCCTTGCTTGCCTTGCAGCGACCCGCTGTGAAACAAAAGGGGCTGCCACAATTTTTTCTCGGACAGGGCTCATGAGCCTTCTCCAGGTGTAAAACACGCAGCAGAAATGCAGCCAGCGAGTGGGGGGGGGCACACCTCCTGGGGCAACGAGATGCCCAGGGCGAGGCAGGCGCCTGCGTGGCTGTGCAGGTGCAGCTTTCCCCCTTCTTCTTCCCCACAAAGCAGCCCTCCTTTGCCTCCGGTCCCCTTATTCCAATCTGGAGGGAGCTTCCGATTTTGCCTGGGAAATAAAAGAAGATCCCTCCCTCCCTACTCGGAGCCAAAATAAAAACTAGCAACTGATTGATTGATTGTATTTCTCTCTAGCGAAGGACCAATGAATCAGTAAAATGGGTGGTGGAATCTGCTTACTCCATCGTGCTGTTTCCTTCCTTGCGAGTCTTTTCCAAAGAGGAGAATTCCTTCACCTGGAGGCTCCTTTCGCTTTTACCTCCTTTACAGCTTCTCTCTTCTTGGGAAATGGAAACCAAAAGGAGTCTTCTGCTATTTGGCCCTGACAAACCCTCTTGTCTTTCCCCTTTACACGAGAGGGTTTCCTACAATCAGGGAGATGGTGAGGATGTGATCTCTCTGTGGGGATGGACTGCAGTGGTCCCCTTCCCTCCCAACGTCCTCCCATGCAAACAATGCCTTAAATCCATCTGCCACACAGCTGAACATTGGGGCAAAAAATAAAAAAAAATTCACATATAGGCTAATGGGTTCTGAGATGTCCATGATGGATCAGGAGGGAGATCTTGGGGTGCCGGTGGACAATTCGATGAATGTGTAGACCCAGTGTGAGGCAGCGGTGAAGAAGGCCAATTCCACGCTTGGGATAATTAAAATGGGAGTTGAGAATAAAACGGCCAATAATATGATGCAATTGTACAGATTGATGGTAAGGCCACATCTGGAGTACTGCAAACAGTTCTGGTCATCACACCTCAAAAAGGAACTGGAAGAGGTGCAGAAGAGAGCAACCAAAATGATTACTGGGCTGGGGCACCTCCCTCATGAGGAAAAAATACTGTATGATACTTGGGGATTCTATCACCCCCCTTCTGGGACGCTATCCTCCTACCCCTATCCCCATTGCCACCCATTCCCGCTTCCATAATGCCCTCCCATAACTGTTTGATTACAATAATCAATATTCTTCTTACAGAGGGTAGGAAAACGTTACCATGAAGCCTGCACCAGTGAAAGCTATTTTAGCACCATTGCTAAGAACCTGAGCAGGACTGGGATACAATCTGATACCTCCCCATTTACCTGGTGGTTCTCTAGTCCAGTGTTCTTCAACCTTTTTCATTCTCACAACTGAGGCTTCAGGATCCCATTGGGTTGGAAGAACACTGGCCCCAAGGTTGAAGAACACTGGCCTAGAAAAAAGGCACCTGAGGGGGGGCATGATTGATACCTCCCAACTCCAGATAGCAACGACTTCTCTCAGCATGCTAATGAGCTGCTAGAAAAAAGGCACTAGAGAGGGGACATGATTAAAATGCACAGAATTATGCATGGTATGGATAGATAATGTTCCATTTCCCTCTTGCACAACACTGGAACCAGGGAACATCCACTAAAGTTTGAGTTAGTACAGACAAAAGAAATTATTTCTGTATCCAGCAAGTAATTTGTCTGTGGAACTCCTTGCCACAGGATGTGGTGATGGTGTCTAGCCTAGATGTCTTGAAAAGGGAATTGGACAGAAAAGTCTGTCACAGATTACAACCTGTGATGGGTATGCAACCTCTTGGTTTTAGAAGTAGGCTACCTCAGAATGCCAGGTGCAAGGGAGTGGCAACAGGGTGCAGGTGTCTTATCTTACATGTTCCCTGAGGCATCTGGTGGGCCACTGTGAACTAGAGGAAGCTGGACTAGATGGGCCTTTGGCCTGATCCAGCGGGGCTCTTCTTATGTTTCCCACAGCATAGGAATACTCACATCTATGCCCCAAAATGGCATCAGGTGTGTATTTGACAATCAGGTGGTGTGTATTTACCCCAGCATGGGGCTCCTCTAGGCATGGAGGCCCAATTGGGGGTAATTGGTCCAATTGGCTTAATGCTGGCTCTGGTCCTCTCCCCCCGCCCCCAGCAGGGAAAACAAAGCCTGGCCAACAGAGCACAGCCTGTTTCCAAGTGTCAGTTTCCATTTCCAAAGAATGAGTTCAGAGTTTCAAGTTGCCTAAGAAAGGAAACTGAAACAACTGCAGAGAGCAGCCTCTGGGCTGTCTCTAGGGCAGGTAACCGTTATCTCGGGGCAAGATGACCCTGGAAGAAATAAAGCAGAATGAGGAGGGAACTGGCAAACCACTCATATTTCTGGCGGCTTAGGAGCGAAGCTGCTGCATCTCTGTGCACAGGTTCCTGCACCTGGGTGAGGCTCATGTTTCCCTGGGCTATGCTGTCATCCTACTGCATCCACGTCCTCGGAGCCCCGGCTCGGGGCACGGATTTGAACCCAGTTCTCCTTGGCCCCCGCCCTTTCCCTCAGTGTGCATTGAGCAGAGGAGGGAAGCGGCCTTCCAATAGACAAGCTGGGAAGGAAAAAAACATACACAGCAATACCTTCCCTGCCTTCCCTCTGGGAAGTTAAGATGGCCAAAGCGAGGCTCTAGTGGTCCCCCACTGAGGCCAAACCAAGAGCTGCTTAACATCAGCAAAGCTGCTCCATCACGAGCACCCAGCTATACCTGCATGGAGCTGATCTGCATCAGTGTTGCCAGGCAGACAAACCTGGCGGGATACTTTCCTGCCCACTGCCATTACACCAAGCGCCACTCCTCCTAGCTCCCCACAACACCTCCACGGGCTGATTCTCTGGACCCATGTTGCCTTGTTTTTTTCCCATCCCCATACACCTTGGTGGGTGGAGAGAAAGCACACCTGTTCCAGGCACAATCATCTTTATTAATCTCATGGATCTCAGTCAGACCCTGCCCAATAAATACAAATGGGGCCCTTTGGGGCATGATGGTTGCAATCAGGAGGAGAAATGCACCATGGAGAACTCCCCAAGACTGGCCGGCCATAAAGGCAGTGTCCATCAGATCTGGGCTGTGGCAGATCACCAATGAGAGGCTGCACATGGGTGTATAAGGACACTGTTGGCAGTCATTGATGAGAACACAACAGATCCTGACGGGTGGTTCCTGTCCGGAGTTTGTCTGCTTGGCATGGTAAAGGGGGTAGTTCTAGAGCCATGCAGACCACAGGGCCTCTTTCCTGCAACCAATTGGAGAAGAGATGGACCAAAGGAGCTTCCAAAGAGAATGGGCCTGGTGTCGTCACTGAGTCCTGAAGGACTAGGAGGTGCTGGGAGACTGCTGGTCGGAGGAAGAATATTGGGCCTTTGGATACCCCTTTAGAGTGTGCAGAACAAGTCACTAGCTGAAATCCCCACAACAACTCTGTAAGGGAAGTCAATCTTATAATCCTATTACAGCAGGCTCTTAGCCATTGTGCTACACCAGATCAACTTGTGTACTCTGGGCGGTAAGAAAAAAATCATCATAATAATTATTCTGTGGCTAGTCAGAATAAATTTTGCCTTTACCGTAGTTGGTTGCATAATTTTTTCTAGTTTTGTGATTCAACCTTTCAGCTAGCTTTGGAATTTTTTTTTGGCATGGAAAGACGCCATTTCCAAAGTTTCTCCTCATGAGGACTAGAATCCTGTTTTTAAATGAACGTTGATGTTCTCAGGATGAAACATTCCACTGCAGTGAGCAGGTCTGACCCTGACATAGCATACCTGCTGTTGTGGCACTGATTTCCTTTGATAGAGAGGGGTTGCATGTGCACCTTGGCTGTTGACAGTTCCTCCAGAGAAGCCCCACTCCAAAGTTCCAGGATGAGATGAGGGCCAAGTGGGAGAATGATTCTCTGGGACAAGGTATTGTGGCCCTGGCTCAGAGGGTGCCGTAGATGATGCGAGGACAGGCCTCAGGCAGGATGCAGTGAGCCTCATGTTCCACCAGCCCTGCCGGACACTGGCAGCCTGGCACACAGGGCTTAAAGCAGTGGGACTCCAGCACACCCAGTGGCACCGCGTGGTTGAAGCAGGTCTTGGGGCAAGGTGGCCCGCATTCATCGAACACGTAGCCCCGGTCTTGGGGGCAGCCCACAGCTGTGAGGAGACAGACACACATAAAGGGTCCTTGGGGCGTCCTTGGTGAGGTGGTCCCCATGTGAGGCGGCAACGTGGATGTGTTTTACATCACGGTCATGACAGCACTTGCAAGCAGTGCTTTATGTCATGTTCACAACAGCACCAGTGCAAGCAGCTTGCATCAGCCCAAGGGTGTCTTTGGATGACCCCGAGTCACAGTGGTTGCAGCAGAGAAAGGGCTAGACCACCGTGCGACTCCAGCTGGGCCAGAGAGCAGAAACGGCCCAGCTTCCCCTCCCAGTCACATGCCTTCCCAATCAGATCGAAGCAGCCTCTCTCCCTTGCCTGCCTACTCCACAGCTGTGTCTTGCCTTTCTGCCTTGCTCCTCAGTCCCTTCTCAGCTCCTCATATCATCTTTGCCCTTCTGAATTTTCACCTGGCCCCAAGGAGCTGGTTTCAGTCCCTTCCTTTCCATTGAGAAAGGAGAATTGGTGGGATTGTGCTGGGGAACTCACCCCCTTTGGGGTTGGGTGGGAAAGGTCTCCCTGCTCTTGGTGCTGTTTAGGGGCACCACCCTGGGTCTGAACAGCCCTGCCCACATCCTTACCACAGAGGGTTGGCGAACGCCAGTGCAGCACCAGTCCAGCGTGGCGGCACTGAGCAGCGTACGCTTCCAGGGCCTCACAGAGGCATTCGTCACTGCTGGCGGCTCCGCAGGCACACAGGTCATAAACACAGGAGGCAAAGAAGGGCTCGGGGGGGACAGCAGCATGGCAGCGTTCAAAGGGGGGCGATTTCAGAACCTTGCAGCGGGCATTGGCCTCTTTGCGGGAGCGGTAACCAGACTCCTTGCAGGGGTCCACGTCCATCCCATCGGCACAGCAGTCTTGTCCGGTGTCGTTGGCCCTGGCCACCTGGGCCACAGAAAAAGACATGCCAGAGCCGCTTCCCTGTGCTGTGACCCCATACTGCTCCTCCCGCCATGAGTGAATGAAAAAAATCCCACCCAATTGTCATCAACTGGATGCTGCTATATGAGCAATGAAACAACCCTGGCACCTGATTGGCCAGTCTTCACTTTCCCTCCCTGACCACCATGGTGGTCCCCACTCCTGGGAGCAAGTGCAAACTCCACCCCCCTCGTTGCGGTTTTTACCTTCCAGCTGTTACCAAAGGTGGCTTCTGACAAGGTGAGATGCCCGGACCGGAGCCGCAGGTCATCCTGGGGGTAGTTATTGAAGTTGCCACAGAGTCCACAAGTGTGGCCTTTGTACGTGCCAGGCACGCTGACCTCCAAGTGGGACCGGCCATTCCAGAGCACCTGGGAGTGAGACAGAAAAACAGGGAGGGTGGCTGCCCAAAGAGCCTCCTCCGACTGCAAACCAGGCAGATGCCCCCAGGCAGGGCTCCTATGCATTTACCCAAGTCACAGAACCAGAACCACAAATCTCTTGGTCACCTTGAGGAGCTGGTGCCAGGGTTTGAGGGTTCCTGGGGCAAAGCCCCTGCTTGCTTGCAGGTGGAACAGCAGGCACTACTCGTGACCCCGCATTGAGGATTCTAGGATGGGCCAAGCTGGTCTGCCAGCTCAGGCACTGGTCAAGGGCCCCACCTAGCTAGGCCCACCTTTGAAAGAGCTACAAAGATTTATATATTTTTTTTTCTCAAATCAAATGGCTGCAATTTTGCCTTCCTGTGATCAACTTACACTGCAAGCCAAAGAGGTTGATGCTAGTCTGCAGGAAATGTATCTAAACTGTTCTGAGTGTCTGAACCAGAGAGTTACAACCTATTGAGCAAACTAGACTGAACTGGACCCCTCCTTTGGCCTGGTTCAGCATGAGTCCCTGCTGAGCAGTCGATTGTGCCCATATTCATTCGACTGGGTGGGGTGAATGTCATCCATTATTCCCAGCCACAAAATTGGCTTAGCCTAGCCCTGCCCTCCACCCAAAGGGCGATCCTGGGAGAGTGGGGTCCTGCCATCTGGCTTCTGGGTACTAAAGAGTTCTGCGGACCCATGTGCTTGTGTGCAAGTCCTGTGCATTACAATGGGGCTCTTCAGGCAGGAAGAGTCTCTAGTGGGACTGTGTCCACAGGCTGTTCCTTGGATGGCTCCTTCAGGATGTTACTTGCCTCAGAGAGAGGCCTCCTCCTCCTCCCCAGCAGCCTGTGGGCTGCTCCCCTGAGACAGCCTCCCCCCTGAGTAATCCCACCCATCCACCCTGCCCCTGCACCTTTATGCCAATGTTGGTGTTCAGCAGGAGGGTACTGGCCTTGAGCTCGATGTACAGGTGTGGCTCCTTCAGGAAGGGGAGGCTCACGGTCTGGGCATCCACCTGGGAAAGGAGAACGTGCTCAGGCTGCGGTTTTTACCTATGGAGGACATGGAGGCCAACTTGCTCGAATGCCACAGCTTCATGGAAGAGAACAGTTGCCAGGATAATTAGTTGGGGCCACCCGCCTTCCCTATCCCTGTGCACAACAACTACAGCCTCTGTGCTCCAGCTTAGGAGTGGCCCAGCCCACTCTCCCCCACTTCTCACCATGACAACTCGGTCCTGCAGCAGCTGAATGGTGGTGTCACCAATGGATACTGTCACTTCCTTGGTCCAGGACACGCCTGGCCGCCTGCGGTCATCATTGGTCACGTGGATGCTATGGGGGCCAAGAGTCAGCATGGATGCTTGCTTGCAGAGGTGTGTGTGCTAAGGTACTTAGCCCTTCTTGCAAGTGAGATGAAACCCAGAAGTCCTGGCTACTGGCCTTGTCCCCCTGCTCTGACACACTGGACCACGTGCCCCTTTCCCCCCAAAGTCTGGACATCCCAGGCCCTACTGACATCAACCTTCTCCAGGGCTTCACTTGAGGCATCTGCAGTGATGCCAATACAGGGCTTTCTTGGTGCTGGTGCCCCTTCCCAGGGAGGCTGACCTGGTACCTACACTGCGTCTTTTCTGTGCCAGGCAAAGGCTTTTTTGTTTCCCTTTGGTTTTGAAAGCTCTTTTAGTAATCATTGTTTTGAATTGTTTCATTTTGTGTTTCTGTTTTGTAAACCATCAGGAAAGGTTGTTGAAGGGTAGTGTACACAGTTTACATGTGAAATTCCCCTACGCTCCACATTTGTCATCCAGTCTTCCATCTGTTCCCAGTTCTAACACATGACACTCCCCTTCCCTTTCAGGATGAAAGAAATTCTGACTGTCTTTCTTATCTTAGCCACTGGGCACCACCCTCCTCCTAATATAGGACGAACACACACACACACACACACACACACACACACCACACACACACACACACCAATTAATTTCTTGGGCTGGTAGAGAATGGAGCAAAGCAAAGGGCTCACCTGAAGTCCCCCCCATCACAATCCTGGGCCAGGATGTATGTGCAGCCTCCTTGGAAGTGGATCATCTTGCCGTCAAAAGTGCGATAATGTGGGTCGCCAAAGGCCACACAGGTGGCGGGACGGGGGACGCAGTGCGGGCAACACATGCCAGGGATCAAGGCTGGTGTCTCATCCTGCAGGGCATGGGGAAGAAGGGGGAAGAGTATCAGCACTGTAGGGCCATCTCTCCTGACATTGAGTGACTAGCGCTGGCTGGCTGCCATATCAGACCTTTGGTCTATCAAGCCTTTGGAGAGCTGCTGCTGTCAGTGTAAGTAGCCCTGGGCTAGATGGACATCAGTCTTTGACCGCACAGCCAAAAGAATGGAGAAGTAAGCCAAAGAACAGAAAGCGGCCTGCACTTAGGGGTTCCAGGGGACCCTCCAGCGGACCCTTTCTTGGGACTAGGAAGCAATGGTAGGGCCACAGGGCACCCCTGGGCCTGAGCAGAGCCACTGCAAGACAGAAGGAAGTGGCAGCACCCACAGTGGTCATCCCAGGACACACTTCCCATCCCTGGCCCCATCCCTTGAACTCACAGCAGCGCAGGCAGCGGGAGGACAGCGCTCGCTGCGACAGTGCACCTCCCCGGACACACAGGTGCAAGTCGTGCACTCATCCACCTGCCAGTGCTCATTGGGGTGGAACGTCTGGCCTTGGTGGGTGCAACTGCTTCCAGGATCTGAGGAGGAAAGACAGTGGTTGCAAGAGCACGCAGCTTGAGTACAGCACCGAGTGGCTCTTTGGGGGTAGGAGGTAGCGGGGGGAAGGTGCATATCTGCTCAATTGGCCAAGAGGGCTCCGTTCCATATGGAACTCACTCCTGCTGGATGAGGCGAAGAGCTGGGCATAGTGGAGGGGAAATAGCTCAGTGCTGGAGCTCCTATTTGCATGCAGAGGGTCCCAGGCTCAATCCCTAGTTGCAGAGAGTGCCGATAGGCTTGGCACTTGCAAGCAAACATGCACGCGCGCACACACGCGCTCACACGCACACACACGCACCCTGTTCGATTGCTGTGTGGTTATAACAGCACACAATAACATTTACTGAAAGCAGCATTGAGACCCCAGCAGAAAAGCATGCAATGAGCTTTCAACCGGTATGCTCATATGAGAAGTGTCCTTTCTTTACAAAGTGGTCAGCTTGGCTATGAGCCACAAAGCAGGAGGCTCTGTTGTTGCTCATACAGATTTCATTAGGCTACTCTGGTTTGTCTAGTTCAGCAACTGGAGTCCCACTCCTACCTTGGCATTCTGCACAGCAATATCCAGGCACGTGCACCTTTACCAGCCCATCTTGGCACACCACAGGCACGCATTCCTGGATGCGGCACTCAATGTGTCCCAGCTGAACATCAGACAATAAGAGATGCATTAGAGCTGGGCTTCAGGCAGGGGGACAGGAGGTTTGAGTGAAGCCAGTTGCCACCCCTTCCCTTCCCTCTAAACTTGGGGCCACAAACCTCCTCAAAATGTGCAGCTAACCCCACCAGGCCTTACATTGCACGAGCAGGAGACGCAGTTGTTAGCACTGTCCTTCCAGATCTCCCCATCAGACACACGGCGCCCCTCAACTTCGATCACACACTCTGCAAAGAGCAAGAGGACAACATTGGGCATCCCCTGGTCTAAACAAGGAGGAATGGGGTTGGACATGCTGCCAGGCTGCTCCTAAGGCATCAAGCCAAGAGGCAGGTCTAGTCAATTCTGATGTCATCCATTTTACTCCTGAGGGGAAAAGAGGGACAAAGCTTCTCCCCGGAACATGCATAGGACTGGGCTGGAGATGTGGACTAGACCAGAAGTTACTTTGAAACTTCAGGTCATTCAGAGCTAGGTCAGATGCAGTATAAGGAAGTTTCATTATGTTCCTGATCTTCTTGCAATTAAACAAGAGGCAACCAGGATGATGATGAAGCGGGTGTTTCTTCAATGAAGTGATAATGAAGGATTTTTGTTGGCCGACGCTCCCTGCCTGCGGACTTCATGCATAGGCTAATTGGTGGAGAAGGGACTAGCCTGCGATTACTGCATCCAGCCCCCCACTTCTCATTTTCCAGGCAATCCATCACCTATCAGGGCTCCAGCATTCCTTCAGTTGGAGCCAGGTGTAGCTAACATGTTCTGCAGAGTGGGAGGGAAGGGTATGGGGGGGAGAAGATACATCACCATCACAGATCGGGCAGCAGGAACCATGAGGGGTGAATTGCTCACTGGTGGGACAACTCAACAGTGGGCATCCTTGGTGCACACAAACCCATGTCAGATCCTGTAAGAAAACAGCAACATTTGAGTTGATGCTGGTTGGCATCTTGTCTGATCCCACAAAAATGATCAGATTTCTCAGGGCCCTAAATAAATCTGCCGCTGTTGCAGCCGTACAGAACTTGGATTTTTGATTTTTTAAAAACTGCTGAAGTATAAGACAGCATTTCAGTGTAGACTATAGTGCGGTCTAATTCAGCCTCTGCACCATGGTCTGATAGAGTTGCCAAGTTCTCTGGATCTTTGAAGTTGCAGGCTTTAGGGCACAATCCTACTCAGAAGTAAATCCTGTTGTGTTCAGTGTGACTTACTCCCAGGAAAGTGTGGACAGGATTGCAGCCTTAAAGGCTTAGGTTCTTCGCGGGACACAGTCCAATCTCAGGGTTGGCACACAAGGGCCCATTTCCAGCCTTCTCTTCCCACTCAACACTTTGGTTCCACTCAGTCAATACCCCCCCCCTGAGTCTTAGTGCTCTCTCTTCCTCTGTGGGGGAGAGTGACTGAGAGGCTGACACCATTACCAGCATGACAAATTTGTTCTGAGAACGCATGGAGACCCTGACCAAGCCAGGTCCCAAATCACAAGGCGGAACCCTCTGCGCATTCCACACCGACCTTTGCAGACAAGCACTGGACACCCAGATGGTATGCTTAGCAAATGCAGGATAGGGGGTGGCAGAGTATTGCATAGGACTTCACTCTCACAGCACAGGCTCAACAGTAAGAGGTATGACAACAGTAAGAGGCATGACTCACAAGTCCACTGAGCCCCTATGCACCCCTCCCCCAACTGCCAGGTGTTGGTTGAACGGGGGTCTTACCTTGCACTGGCAAGTGTAGCATGGTTCATCAGTGGTGTGAACCTCATTGCCCACCAGGCTGGACGTGCAATTACTCAGGGCTTCTGCAAAAGCACATAAATAAGCAGGATGATAGTCATTTATCAAGCGCTTTGCTAAAGTGCTATCAGAATTTCCCACTTTTTCTCCATAGTCCTCCCAACAGCCCTGTAACAGGCCAATACTGTTATCCTCATGCTGCAAGGCTAAGAGATGGTGCCTTGCTGAAAGCTATCCAGTGAGTTCCTGTTAGAGGTGAGGGCCAAAGTGGGGACACTCTCTGAGCCACTCCACTACACCACCTCAACTGAAGCATGTGGCAACGTGCATTTTGACACTGCTCTAAAGACGGACATGGCGTGATGTCATTATACACAATGACCCACTGATCAAAGTTGTGCTTGTGCAGAGGGCCATTTGACCTTCCACTGAAACGACAGAGGTCAGGACATGGGACCATCTGGTGTCCCTCCACATGTGGGCAGTGGTGGGAAGAACCTACAAGGAGCTGAAAGGAATGAGCAGGCCCTGCTCCCGCTTGGACGTGGACAAGTGGGAAATTACTCACGTGCACAGGCTGGGCAGCAGTGCCCAGGGCCCGGGGGCTGGATCTGCTCTCGGGGGCAGTCCAAGAGGCTGGGGCATTGCTTGCGGTAGCACTGCAGATGCTGGTCGCCATCTGACCTAAGCTGGGAAAGACAACCAAGGGCGATGGGTCAGAGTCCCACCCCCAGCTCTGTGCCAGGAACTGGGCAGGTGCCCTCAAGGAAGAGGCCTGTGTATGGAGTCAAAAGGCCCAGTCCCCCATCACTGACTTCTGTGTCTCTTTCAGTGGCTCCCCAGTACTTCTCCCCCACCAACCCTCCCTTCCCTGGGTGGGCGGGCGGTGACTCCACCACCTGTCATGTTTCCTGGAAGAGGAAGGATACCCTTTCAAGAAAATTCCGCTGCTTTTTGTGGTACGCAACTGTGCCCCAACAATCCACAGAAGAATGCCTCAGGAACACAGGGTGCCATCTTCTACTGAGTCAGGCTGTTGGCTGTCCTAGCTCAGACTAGTCAGCACAGATTGGCAGCAACTCCTCAGGACTTCAGGCAGGGAGGCCCTACCTGGAGATTCTGCTGGGAATTGAACCTGGGACCTTCTGTAGGCCAAGTAGGGGCAGAAGTGAGCTGCAGACACATCCCACCACTTGCCTCCCCAGTGGCACTACACGATAGGCTGCCCCAGTTGTACAACTCCTGCTCAGCCTCTCTTGCCGGTGGGTTGGCAAGTTAAACATTGGCATCTAGTGGTGAAAGCAATCACGGCTTGCAGCTGGGCAAAGAGACTCCAGCTCTCACAGCAGCATCAGGGAAGGTAGGCAATAAGCATCCCCCCCCCCCGTCACTGGCTAGCAAGAACTCAGCCCACGTGGATGCCCTGATGGGCTTGCACACATCCTGAGTGGGGCGCAGTGAATGAGGGGTGGAAGTCCAGCCCCTGGAGGCTGGCTGGAGCCAGAAATTGGCCTGCACCGGGGGCTGGACAAGGCGCACAACACATGCACACAGATCCTTCAAGAACTGGGGTGCTCACCTCGCAGGTGCAGATTTCACAGGGGTCCCGTCCAGGTTGGAAACTTTCTCCTGGTCTGTATAAATGGCCCTCGTAACTGCAGTCTGGGAGGGGAGTGATCAAGAGAGATTGAAAGCGGGGGAGGGTGCAGCATAGCACAGACCTTCAGACAGTCCCAGCAGAATCCTAGAAGGCAGTGAGCGGGAAGCTGAGGCACAGCCAGACAAAGAGGCATCATGAGCAGAGGGTCAAACCCATGTTCCTTTCCTGTTTGTGTGACTTTGCCATGGCTGATTGCCTGCAGGCACTACCACAGTTTGATTTTAAATAAGGAAACTCTGGATTCCGTGCTCTCATAGGAGGGATTTTTCCCTGATGGTCTGCCCCCTGCCTGGTCTCTGTAGCCTGAGACGGTAGCAGCAGGTAGAACAACAGAGCATAAAGGGGTGCATGAGCACTAACCACTAGGCACACTCCCCATGGTCAGCCTGGCTGCTTTCCCTGACCAGGTGGGACTCTTTCAGCTCTTGCTTGGGAACCAAGTATACAGAGTTTGTTGCTTCTTTGTCCCGGGGGGGGGGGGCGCAAATTTAGAACCTCAAATATTTATTTCCAAACCTGACCATACTAAACTTTGGGGGCACCTTGGATCCCAATCAATCTCTTGGTTTTACTATCTGCGTGCATCTACAAAAGAAGGATTAGTCAAGCCACAATATGTGGCTGGTGGGCTGCAGTTGACTTGGTGGGCCCCAAGTGTTGTAGATCTGCATCGACAGAACCCCGGAGTCCTGCTTCCTGGCTCATTTCCCTCTTGGGTTGCCCCCTCTACTCCCAGAGATGTCAGCACCCAGAAATCCTTGCTCCTTGGGCCCCTCTCTCCTCGGAACATGCCAAACCACTGGGCTCCACCCCTCCTGCTTTCAGAAACCTGCACACATGCCCACCACCCCTGCCCGAGGCCCCCCAAGTCCCAGCGCGCCAATGCTCTCATCTCATACCTGCACAGAGTGGGCAGCATTCTCCCGGGACTTCAATCTGGTTGGTGCACGAACTCACGCAGGCAATCTCGGCACAGGTGGCCACCCCATCCACACACATGCAGGCCATGCAGGGTGCAGAGGAGGAAAGCCAGCTGCTGCCATCAGCCCGCTCCTGGCCCTCGTACATGCAACCTGTGTGGAATCGGACAGGGAACAACGTCAGGACACACACACAACTCTCTGGGCACAGAGTTTTCTGCCTACGGCAACACCTCCCTTTATTGAGGCTGACCATTTCACAGCAGCCAAGTGTCTTGCGTGGCGTTGGGACCATAAAAGCCATGGCTTTAATAGGGTCACACAGCTCGCTGTTTAAAGGGGTGGGAGGGGTGGGGTGGGTGCTGGGAGCAAGGAAGCCTTTTCTCTCCACTGCAGCTGAGTCCCTAGCAGGCTGGCACCTTTGCAGCGAGGGCAGCAGACCCCAGGCTCTGTCACTGGATGGGAGCATGTTGTTGGGGGGCACTGAATCATCTCACAGCGGACATTCCCATCCTGCAAAGGGGAAAGGGAAGGAGGTCAGCTCTGCTAGGCCACCCAGAGTGGTGACACCTCCCTCTTCCCCCATGGCTCAACTGCTCACCAGCAGATCCCTCCTACTTTACCCCCTTCCAGTGAAGGCGTCTGCCTGCTGGTTGGCTCAAGCGGAGTGCTTTGGCATTGCATTGACCAGCCTAGAGCTACCCAGGCAACACGGAACCCTTTGGCCTGTTCAACCTTCCAGTCCAGCGTAATGCAGCAGAGTTTTTTTTTGCAAGTCACATCTGGGCTCTGCTCGACCACCTGCTCAGACAAATGCCACACAGCAGCAGGCGGTGGAAAGGAACACACCTGGCAGCTACACTGGAGACAAGACTCGGGCTTGAAGGCCTCCCCATGCCGGTGGCGTTGTCCTTCAAAGAGGCAGTCATGGCAGAGAGGGCAGCACTGCCCGGGTCCTGGAGCCGGGTGAGAACACAGCGTGTCTTCACAGGGCACTGGAGCACATGAGGTTTCCCCTTGCTGCAGAGAGACAGGGAGTGGAGAGGTGGCTGTGTGCCTGGGGTGGGGCCACCCGGACACCTATGCTGCTCCCCCAGGCTCCCACTGCTTCAAGGAAACAAAATTCTTGCACATGTTCTGTAAATATTCAGCTGCACCAGCTAGTTCTTTTCTCCGGGATGTGGCCAGAGAATGTGGCCAGATGTGGATCTACACCCATAAAGAGCAGCACTGCCATGTCTGGCCACAGAGAGCAGACGTGCCCTGCTGGAACAGATCCAGGGTGCCCATCTCACCCAGCACTCGCTTTTCAACTGTGGCCAACCAGAAGCCTTTGGGAAGCTGAAGGCAGGCCGAGAAGTGACTCCTTGCCATTTGTCCCAGCCCAATGCAAAACATTTTTGCAGGACACCAACCCCCTGCAACTTCTACTCACCAGGATGAGCAGCAGTAGGAAGCCCGGGACATTGTGTTACCACCAACTGCTTCCTGGGGGTGGGGATTTTGGGCCAATTGGGCCCAGGGGCAGGAGGGCCGCCCAGCAGCAATGCTCTGCTCACCGTGCAATCCTCGCAATACCTTGGCATGGAAGATTCCATGCCAGAGCATTAGCTACAGAGCAAGGTGCCAGCTGTGGCTACTCTGCTTGCCACCCCAGTGCAGCCCCCCCCCAGGTGCAGGGCTTGATTGGGCCCAATTGGCCAAATCACCCTAAAGTGATTGCTGCCTTGCAAGAAGATTTGCAAGTGGGAAGAGCTTCTGTGCTGCCAATTCTCCCAGCTTGCTGAAGAGGAGGCAGGGCCCTGCAGAACATTGTGGTGGAAGTTCCCAGTGGCTTTCTCTGGACCTCTGCTTCTCTGTTGCCTCTCCCCATAGCTCACCTGGCTTCCCCCTTCCTGCCCCACCTCCCAGGTGTCCTGCAGCCCCCAGCAGCTGGGGCTACTCCCAGCTGATCAGGGCCCAACAATGATGTCACCACCAAGCTGGCCACTGCACCTCCCTTCTCCTGTCCAGCTGGCTCACACCAGGCCTCCTCCCTCAAAGAAAAGGGGGCAGAAGACCATCACTTCTACAAGGGAGATGCTCTGGGGAAGGGGGGAGCTTACCATGCAGGAGCACTGCTGGCAAGGATCCAAAGATGAGAGCCACTGCGATCCTTCGGGGTACTCATGGCCCGCATGCTGGCACACTGTTGGAGAAGGAGGAGAACTGAATTGAGATGGCTCTAAGAGCCACTGCCTCACTCCAAGCCTGGATCTTGTCTACATACTCCAGGGAGGAAGAGGAAAAGGTCCTTCTTTGCTCCCAGCCCACCTCCCACGAGCCCTGGTCCTGCCACAAGCCCAGCCAGGCAACCCACTCTGCGGAAAGGCATCCTGTCGCTCAGCAAACATACTGAAGGACAGAGCTTAGAGCCCCATTAACATTAGCCATGCTTGTTGTTCTACAACCCATTAAGTCCTTTTTATCGTTGTAAGGTGAACTCCCACCCATACTGAGGAGTGTGGAACCTGGGAGGCGTTGACAGACCAGACAAGGGACTTCAGAATTCGCCCATAAGCGAACAGCCAACCCTGAATAGGCTCCAAAGCTTCTGACGTCTGCCTGACACACTGAAACCAACTGACCTGTCAGAACTTCTTGCAGAACCCTGCGGGGATGTTGACCAGCCTAAGGACTCAAGACCTGCCACAGAATTCTTGCCACTATCATAACATGGCCTCCATTTGGGGTGGGGGAAGCGACGATGCCAAAAGCCACAGCTTTCCTTGCCACAACATCAGCGCTCACCCTGCAATTGGTGCTTCACCCTTTTTCCGCTCAGGCCCTGCCATCCAGGCTAGGTCCTCCTTACCTTGGCACTCTGGACAGCACTGGCCAGACCTGTGGATGGGCTTAGTGCACGAGGCTGGGGGACAGACCACTGGAGTGCAGACCACGTTGCCACGGAGACAGCTGCAGAACTGGCAGGCATCAGAGGGTGGGCTAAAGGTCTGACGGTTGGCATACTTCTGGCCCTCATAGAAGCAGCCATCGCAGGTCGGGCAGCAGGCAGGAGCCGTGGGGGGCAGGGGGTGAGCACAATGCTGTGGGCAGGGCTTTGGCTGACATGTCACAACTTCAGCCTGTCAAAGAAGGACGGAGAGGAGAGCAGGGTAACAGGGCAGACTGTCACCTCCAGTTTTTGAGGTTCGGGGTGGTCAAGGCTATCCAGGAGAATGCCTTGGCTCCTTACTTGGAAGTCTCACAAACCAAAGTATGGGGAGGCCCTATGGGGCTGACAGATGGCTCTCAATAAATAACCTGTCTAGGCCAGGATCAGCACCGTGCATTGGGCCTGGAAACAAATCTGGCAGCCAATGTCACTGTGCGATGTGTCTGGTGTGAGTCGGCTGGCCTGGTTTCCCTCAGGAGACTTCCTCAGGGACGTGCCCTGCAAAGACAGCACTGGACTGAGTTCCAGGAGGCAGGGGATTCCTCTCAACGTTCAGGGGTCTCCACCAAGCATTTTGAACAGGGCCTAGCCATTTGAGGGCCATTATCATGTGATCCCTCCTGCTCCTCAGCAAGCTGGTGGCACCCTGACTGCCTTGTTCTGCACCCAGCTGACCCTTAGGCCGGTCTTTACAAGGAGGGCCCACCACGGTCCTTGTTGCCCAGAAGGAGCTACAGCCACTAGAAAGAGGCCCGTGGGCAGCTAGCCTCCCTCCCCGGCAAGTACTCACCAGGCAAGTACAGGTGTGGCACTTGTCTTGCGGTGAAGCAAAGGTCTCCCCACTCTTGTAGAGCCGCCCCTGGTAGCGGCAGGTGCCCGTGCACTGTGGACAGCATTGGCCAGGTGGTGTGGCTGGGTTCTGGCAAGGTGCGGGTGGGCAGGGGGTGGGCACACATGTCACAGTGCCAGCCTGCAGGGGAGCAGGGGGGAAGAGGGTCAGGGGCCTCTCGTTTCCCTAACATGTGCCAAACTCTCCACATTTGCCCCCTAGAGACTTGGTGCAGCCTGAAGTCTGTATAAGAGGTGGCCGGAGCCTCAAAAACCCAGCACTCCATCCACTGCACCCCACTGCCTTCTGGTTCAAGGGACAGGCAGTGCCAGACGAACACAAGAAGGGATACTCTCAGTCCACTGCGAATGAAGAGGGAATCAGTGTTGAGATTTCAGGAGGGACATAAGCAAAAAGACAGTCACAAGGAGCTTCCAGTCTCTGTTTGGCAGAGGAGGCAATCAAGGAACGGTAGGGGCAGGAGAACACCGTCTGGACTTGATGCAGGGACCTCCTGTCTGGCCGCTTGTTTTCACTTGGGGATAGAGACAAAGAGGTCAATGCCTGAAGGGCAAGAGGGGCTGTGAGGAGGAGTGCAAAGGGCACTGTGGAAGCAGCACTGCTGTTGTGGGGGGAGGCTCCTTCAGAGCTGCCGTTGCCTCCCCTGTCTGCCCCCCATTCATTCCTTACCACACACTCGCATTGGTTGCAGGCGTCCCTGGGATCAGGGAAGCGCTCCCCATCCTGGCAATCTCGCCCGTGGAAGCTGCAGGCATCACACGTGGGGCAGCTGCACGGGTCACGTGACGGGTGAGAACAGAGGGGTGTGGGGCACGGGTGGGGTCCACAGGACACGTTGCCTCTCTGGAATGCAAGAGAGAGAGCCAGGTGGGCAGGAAGGTGCAGCGACTCCGAGGTAGGCGGTGGCCAACGGCTCGGCCAACAAAAGGAGATGGTACTTTACACGGTGTCATCATTCATCTGTGGAATTCACTGCCACAAGATGGCCAAGGAAGTTTGGATGGCTTTCAAAGGAGATTGGACACATTATATCACTGGCTGCTAAGCATGATGGCCTCCACCTCAAGATCCAGTTGCAGTCTGCCTCTGAATTCAGCTGCAGGGGAGGGACGGTGAGAGAAGGGTCTGCCTTCCTGTCCTGCTTGGGGACTTTTCTGCAGGAAACAGGAAGCTGGACTAGTGGGTCCTTGGCTTGATCCAGCAGGGCTCATCTGCTGTTCCTGTGCACTACCTGGAAGCCAGCTTAATGGTGTGGTCAGAGGGTAGGACTGTGGAAGTCCTCACTTGGCCATTAAGTTTACTGAGTGCCCTTGGGCCATCCTCTTCTCACCTATCTCACAGGCTTCTTGAGCTGATAACAAGCTGCTAAGAATGCATGCTCCAGATGCTGAAGCCTTTGAGCCAGAAGTGGCCCAGCATGGAACTTCTGTTCTTCTCACTCATTCACCCTAAGACTTACCATGCAGCGACATTCCTCGCAAAGCTTGTTGGGGGCAGCAAAGGTCTCTCCATCCCCATATTCACGGCCTTGAAGACTGCAGCCTGCAGATGAGTGAACAGAGATGAGAAGAACAGCATCTTGTACTTGGGGGCCTGGTGACCATGGGGTATTACTGAATAATAGATCAATTTTTAGTCTGACTCATCCTGTCGATGAATTACAGCATCTACACATAAATTGTTGAGAAAATAGCTCTACAGCCCAATCCTATCGAAAATGCTCCTGGCTGATGCAGCTGTGCCAATGAAGCTGTGCCTGCAAGGGGGGGGGCAGTCTCGGAGGTTCCCTTGGAGAAGGAGACTTGTTTCCTTGCCTGAGGGTAAGCCTCCACAGCCCAAATGGGTCTACTGAGACCTCTGCAGAAATTGCTGGCACGAGTCCAAGTGGCCCTGAAAAGGCGGATCAAGGCTGGGAAGTGGGATAGACTATTGATGGAGTTAGGCTGGCACAGTTAGGCCAGCAAAGTTTGGCTGGCACAAGGGCCAGCATAAAGCGCATTTGGACCACTCTTTAAGTCAGCGAGGGTGGCACACATCTGTGCGCTGGCCTCTCTGACTCAGAGAGTGGTCCAAACATACTTTACGGTAGCCCTTGTGTCAGCCAAATTTTGCTGGCCTAACTGCCGGCCTAACTCCAGATTAGGATTGCACTCTTCATGTGTCATGAAGGCTCTAAGATGCCTTGAAGGGTTGTGTGCAGAGACCACCTTGAAGGTGCACAGCACCGGAGTTATGAATGACTGTGGCAGTGAGAGGGTTGCTCTATCCCCTGGTCTCTGAGAGGAGCGGATCCAAACCCCTGACTGCTCTCTTCCACTTTGCCCTCTCCCAGTGTGTAAGGATGCAATCCTATTTTCCTGGGAGTAAGTCCCACTGAACACAATAGGACTTACTTCTGAGCAGACATGCTTGTGAGGCTTGTGCTCCAAGTCATCTCCCCAGGACACACTCACCTTGGCATAAGGGGCAGGCACACGGACCTGGCACAGGATGGGCACAGGGGGCGGGAGCGCAGAGCTTCCTCAGGCACTGAACAGACCCAGCCTATGGTCGGGAAAGGCATGTAATCATTTTGCTGTTGCTATGGGCAACCATGCAGGTAACAAGTCATTTATGTATGCTTTTGGCCCAGACATCCCTTCATACACAGCACTGGAGAACTTTGACCCTCCCAGCACAATGGTGTGACCTGGGGGAGGGGCCTGATGTTGGCAGACCACCTCTGTTCTCAGGCCGCAGCCTCTGCATGGGAAGTGACTCGGACTTGAAAGGCAGCTCCTTCCTTCGATGCACTCTTGTACTGAATGTGCGGGTGTCAGAAAGATAACCCATTTGGCACCAGGTGCATGTCCCTAGGGAGGGCAGTCCACAACTTAGGAGTCGCCACCTGACTATAGGTGGGACTTGGTGTATGATTGCAAAGTCCAGGCAGACTCACGTGGGAGAAGGTAGTCCTTTAGACTGCAATCCTATCCACACTCACCTGGGAGGAAGCCCCACTGAACACAATGGGATTTACCTCTGAGCAGACATGCATAGGACTGTGCTCTTACACCCCGGATCCCAAACTGGCTAGGGCTTTAAACAGTAAGAAGGTTTGATTGGGGAGGAATGAGTGGAGTCTGAGCCCCCACCGTCACTGAACCTGAATCCCGCCCACTTGAACTTTTGCACAACATCATAAATACAGTGGGGAAAGTCCCCTGGGGATGCTGAAGCATAAGAGGCAACCTTTGGGCTGTGCAGAAAGGAGCCCACAATGCTCTGTAGGGCCACAGTCCGGCAACCCAGGACTGCCTCCAGCTTTCCTGCTACTTTGTTACCAACCCAATTTAGTATTACGGACCCACGGCTGCAGCACTCACCCGGCAGGTGCACTGGGAGCAGAGGGCGTCTCGGGGGTCGGCGAAGCTTTGTCCGTTGCCAGCGGTGATGCCATGGTAGGAACAGCCTGTGTGGGGACAGGAGGGGATGCCAGAGCTGACCCTGAGCCTCTCTGTGCCAGCTCCGGAAGTTTTAACTGGGAAGCTGCTTTAACTACCAGAATTCAGCACTGGAACTTAGAAAGAAGATAGGGCTCTTGAGCATGTGCAAAATGCCTCCTCAGCTTCTAGAGGCAGAGACCAGGATGTTTTCATGTGTGCTCATGTCATATTAGCCCCCACCCCAAGCTGCCAATATCCTGGCATCCAGATCTCACCCTGGCACACAGGGCAGCACTGCCCGGGCACGCTGATGGGGTGGCTGCAGCCAGCCTGGTAGCAGGGTTTCTTGGTGCACGTGACAAATCCATTCAGGCAGGAGCAGAGGCCACAGGGGTCCTGGGGGTCGGAGAATTCCTGGCCATTCAGGTAGTGCTCCAAGAGGTACTCGCAACCTGGGGATGGTGGGACAGCAGCAATAATGCAGGAGAAGGCCTGCTCTGTTTCCACCAGTACTGGGCTTCTTACTCAACCCTTGAATGACAACCCCTCGTTTGATGCTGCAGGGCAGTGGCATAGCTAAGGGAGTGCAGATAGTAGCACTTGCCCTGGGCTACAACCTGCCCAGGGGACAACTTCCCACTCCAGTGCTGGAAGCCGTTGTGTGGGCTGCGTAGTGGCAGCCAATCAGGACAGGAGAGGCTGCAGTAGTTCATTGCCCCTTGCTCCAGGGGCTTGCGGGGGGGGGGCAGCAGGAAGGGGCTGCGGCTGGAGAGAGATGGTGGAGCAAAAGGTGGCAGTGGCAAGAGACTGTGTTCGCCATTGCCTCTTGCAAAGAGTCTGGTTTTTTTTTTAAAGAGGCGGCAGCCTTGGGGGTGATGGGGGGGGGCTTGGGAAAAGGAGGGGGCAAGCTGCTGGAGGGGGAGGTGGTCACTGCCAAAAATGATGTCACTGCTTGTTGTGACGTCACTTCCGGGCCATCATTTTTACACTTTCAATAGCTACACCCCTGCTGCAGGGCAGCACGAGAATCATGGTGCTTATCCCAAGGAGGAGCCGCCTTCATTCTAAAGCAGCTTTGAAATTTGCCAAGTCACACCCAGTGCTGTGACTTGGCCATAGTGCAAGAGACAGGATGGAGCAGTGAAGGAACCCTGCAAAGGTCCCGTGTGCCAGGCAGTTATGCCATCTGTCCTGCTCCTGGCCTGGTATTATCCTGGTGACAAATGGAGGCCGCAACATTTATCACCAGGGTGCCCCCCACCACTTAGTTCCCCTGCGCTTGGCCATCCTGGGAGACCAGTTTAGCGATGGTCCCTTCACACAGCCACTGGAACATGACTCACCTTCGCAGACTTTACAACAAGGCCCGGGGACAGGGAAGGGGCACTCAGGCGGGGGGCAGGGCTTAGGCTTACAGGTGACACTCCCTTCCCAGCAGGAACAGATGCCACAGGGGTCCTGGGGGTCTGCAAACTGCTCTCCATTGGGGAGCTCCTTTGCTTGGTAAAGGCACCCTGCGGAGGGAGAGAGAAGCAGCAGTCAATCATGAATGAGGGTCTCGAAAGCCAGGACTCCTGGACTCCGAGAGTGATGTGCGGGGGGTGGGGATGGGCCCAGCTAAAAGGTATACCTGATTCTCCCCTCCTGCAGCCGCCTCCCACCCACGTTCCTCCCCCCTCTCTGCCCAGTTTTGCTCCCTCCCCACCCTGCCCCCCTGGATTCAACCCCCTGCTCTTAACAGCTTGGCTCATCCGGGGAGTTCTGGGCTCAAGACAGAAGGCTGGGAGGGTTGTGGGAGTTCCATCAAGAGGGTTAGAAGTTACCCATTACCATCACAGGAGCGGCAGCAGTCCTGTTGCAGTGGGTGTGAGCACTGAACTGGTGCACAGGGCTGGCGTTGGCAAGTGATAGTCCCATTGCTACAGATGCAGTCACGGCACTTGTCCGATGGGTTGTAGAATTGCTCCATGTGCTGATAGGTGGTGCCCAGGTAGAGGCAGCCAGTTGCGGGGGCTACAGAGGAGGGGTGGCATTGTTAGATGGTATTGTAGGTTGGGAGGGACTTGCTGGGTTTACCGCCATTAGAGAGCCCCATTTCCAACTGCTAGGGGTTCTCCCACAGTGACAGTCTCCCCCTTCCTTTCTCCTTCAGCCCCCCCCCACCGACTGAGATCCCAGACCCTATGATGAGGAAAGGAGCGGACCTGCATTTTTTCTCTTCCAGACCAACTTACCTGGACACCAGGGACAGCATTTTCCAGGCATCATCAAAGGCTCTGGGCAGAGCAGTGGTGGGCAGTGGCGTGAGAGGCATTGCACATAGCCATTCTGCAGTGGGCGAAGAGGTGAGAGACAAGCTTTGCTGAGCACGGGCAAGGACAGTGCATCATCTGTCCTGCCACACAAAGAGGCCAAGAGTGGCAAGCAGAGGCTATGAACACAGTCCTAAACTGGAGTTAGGTCAGCACAGTTAGGCCAGCAAAGTTTGGCTGGTACAAGGAACAGCATAAAGTATGTTTAGACCACTCTCGGAGTCAGAGAGGCCAGCACACAGACATGTGCCATCCTCTGACTCCAAGAGTGGTCCAAACTCACTTTACGGCTGCCCTTAAGCCAGCCAAACGTTGCTGACCTAACTGTGCCAGCCTAATTCCAGGTTAGGATTGTGCTCTAGGTTTGATAAGCCCATCATGCTGGGGGAGACTCCCAAGTCCAATTTCTTCCCCCATCCCCAAACAGGATCCCCTACAGAGGGTTGCCCTGCCTTCCTCGAAATCCCCCCCAAGGCAGGAGACTTCACCATCTCTTGTAGCAGCCTCTGCTGCTGTGTGGCACTCACAATGCAGTGGCATTGCCGGCACTTGTCCGTGGGATGGGGGAACTCGGCCCCATTGGGATACTCCTTCCCAGCATAGTTGCAGCCTGTGAAGAGAAGTAAGTTAATACCAGCAGCCTTGGCTTGTAGTGGGGGTGGGTGAGGATCATACACACCACCAAAGGGGTCAGCCCCTAAGGATTTTTGCAGGCCTGGTCTACACCTGAAGCAGATGGAGGTGATCAAATGCGCTGTACCAGACCAAAGGTGACGGATGCTCTTTTTGAATACTCTCTCCCTCCCATTATAAAACTCTCTGCAAGTCAAAACCTCTGAGCATGTTAAGGAAATGAGTTTTAGCTCTGCCCTTTCCCTGCTCTGCAAGTTGTCTACTTGCAAGGAGCTTTCCAGCAGAGGAGAGCAGTCAAAAATGTGGTATGAAAGTTCTGCCTGAATTATTGCTTACTTGCTTGCTTAACCTATGATGGACCATTCAGACATGCAAGATGTGGTTTGATGCTACAAAGAACATGCTTGTTCTGACATGTGAACTGACCTGTAGATGCGATACCTGTACAGAAAGGCCAAGGTGTAATTAAAATGACAATTCTTTGAGAGGCAAGTTCCAGTGACATTTTTCTGAATGAACTAGACAAGGAAGGTTCTCTCTCTCTCGCTCTCTCTCTCTGTGTGTGTGTGTCTATGTGTGTGTGTGTGTGAGTGTGAGTGAGTGAGCGAGTGAGTGAGTGAGTGTAAGAATTGGGGGGCAAGGTGTAATTGCAGCCAAGAAATGGTAGAAATTGATGGTAGAAATTGGTATAAGAAATGGTGTACATTGATACCAGGGATGTACTGGTGGGAGGGACACCCGGAGACATGAGGGTAGATCTGGCTGATTCCTACCATTGCAGTTGTTCTGGCAGCAGGAGCCTGGCAAGGGGTGGGCACACAGAGCTCCAGGGCAGTGCCGCTCAGTGCAATACAGTTCCCCAGCAGTGCACACACAAGCCTGGCAGGGATTCAGCGAGTTGGGGACCTCCTCTCCATCTGGCACCATCCGGTTCTCATGAACACAGTCTGAACCAGGAGGGGAGGACAAAGAGATGTATCAGATATTGGCAGCGCCCCACCCCAATCTCACACAGTTGTGTTTTCTGGAGACTGACGGCCCAATCCTAGCATTCTGGCAGCATATGGTACTTTACGGCTGTTGCAAGGAGTGACATGCCATTCACCACTAAAAGTGGCTGGGTCCACATGTTAGCAGGCAAGGGAGGAGCCCCAGCGCTCGCAATTCTTTCTGTTGTATGCTTGATCCTTTTCTGGCAGCAGAATGTGGATTTTTTTTTAAGGGAGGCAGAAACTTCACTCAGCCGGTTCCCCTCTCATTCAAGGACTCACCAGGGCATTTTGGGCAGCAGAATCCAGGCCTCCTCTCTGGATGGGAGCAAGTCACTGGGGGACAAACAGTGGGGAAGCAGCGCACCGTGCCATCCTGCAGGGAATGAGATGGCCAGAGGAAGTGGTCTCTAGGTTGAAGCCCATTGTCTGCAAAATTTACAGTCCCTGGTCTTGCATCTGGGGCCACAGGGTACAGATTTTTAGGAACGAATTGCAGTAAGCCGTGCACGATATGTCAGCAGTTAAGACCAAATCAAAGCCTAGCTTGTGCATGGTGGGGCAAAGCGTACACAACCCTGATCCAAACCTACTGGCTCTTACCATGCACTGGCAACTCTGGCAAAGACTGTCCGGGTCGACAAACTCTTGTCCATTGCTGTAGAGCCGCTGGTTGTAGGAGCATTGCTGGCAGCTTGGGCAGCAGGTGCCTGGGAGGGAGAAGGCAGTAAGGGAGAACGTCACCACTGAAAATGTACTTGGTGCCAGCAGTGTGCTAAATGCCATACAGGACACATGAGGTTGCCTTCTCCTTTCTGTGCAGTTTCTCCTCACCTGACCCCAATATTCTCCACCCCACTATTTTGGCTAACATGGATTGCAACTTTTTGATGCCACGTCCAGGTCACAACACCTGGTCATTGGAGGCTTTTCAATAAATCTGAACAGCAATAATAGTATGATTCCCCACCCCGGTCCTCTCAAAGACAGAAAGACAATTAGATTGCTTGTTTGCCTGCCCCATGCAATCAATGCACGACTAGTTCCATCTTATCCATCAACCTCTATGAGGTTGCACCATAAGGGCGAGCCCACACTGCTCAGCCCTACAAGAGGTGGTGGGTAAGAGGCACTCACCTTGCAGCTGGGCTGGATGTTTGCAGGGAACAGGTGGGCACTGGATGGCACTGCATACTGGCTCCCCCTGGAGACAGATACAGATGCTGCAGGGATCCCCCTCTGGCTCCCATTCAGTGCCTTCTTCAAACTCCACACTGTCAAGAATGCACACTGGCAGGGAGAAGCAGGGAGGGAGGGATGCAGTGATGTAATGCAGGGGGTACGCGGGGGTACACGAGTACCAGTTTCTAGGATTACTCTGAATGGGCTGGCCCCGCCCATTCACCCGCCCACTCGTCGACTCCACCCCCTGCAACGTTTGAATTTCCTGCATGTTTGAGTTGCCTGCATGTTCTCAGAGCCAGGCAGGCAGGCAGGCAGCAAGCGGAGCCTTTCCTTTCCTTGCCACTGAAAAATGAGTTGCTCTGGGGTTTTAACATGATGCCAGGCCTCCTTAACATGTTCTGGGGGTGCTGTGGAATACTGTTGCAACTGTTGGGTCAGTTTAAAATGGTCTGAGGCCTCAAAAAGGGCTTTTTTCATGTCCCTTCCTGCCACGACCTCACTTCCGGCTTATGATGTCACTTCCGGTGGGCGGGTCCCAACACGTGCCAATCAAAAGTGAGTACCTGTTCTTAAATCATTTAGATGACACCACTGGAGGGAGGGTAACCACAATTCATACTAAACTGTGCAGTTGTCCCTCTACAATGACTTGTGCCGGCCCAGGTGTGTCACAAATGTCAGGGAGGTTGACACACGGCACCTTCTGTGAGCAAAGAACCACTCATGTCCTGCTTCTGATTCCTCCCCCAGCCCCCACAGCCTACCATGGTGCATCCCATACCACTACAAAAGTCCTCAGATCTTCAGGAGTGGCTTTTCGGGGGGTTGCACTGGGGAAGAGGGCAGTGGTGAAAATCTCATGTACTTTCACAATTGCTGGACAGTTCAAGGTGGTTCAGATAAGGGAGCCAAGCTGCCCACTGCTGGGGAAAGGGGAAAACACTCTCAAGAGTACTAGCCAATCTGAACTGGTGCACTTTGTGGCCAGACCACTAGGGAGCAGGGAAGGCCAACAGGTGTGGGAAGGTGTAGGACCAATTGAGGTTTCTTCGGTCATAGGCCTGGACCTGGGTTCATGAATCACCTTTGCAGAGTGGGCAGCAGTTCTCTGGGCCTGTGACAGGATGGGAGCATGGCACAGCGGGGCAGCGCTCTTCCTGGCAATGGATGTGTCCATCCTGAGAGAGAGAGAGAGAGAGAGAGAGAGAGAGAGTCCTGGGGCATCCTGACACAAAGGTATATTGTGGCTTGGCCATGGGTTCAATTACAACTGCTTTGATTACACAAGAAACCTTCACACAATGTACACAATGTACAATTAGTCTGTAATTAGCCCATAGCACACAGCAGGATTGGATAGGATAGGACTGCGAGATAGGATTGAACTGCTAGACCAATCATACAGGAGTAAAAGGATGAGAGCACCGGGGGTGTGTGTGTTCCTGTCAAGCATGGAATCTAAAATATCATTAAACTGCTCCCACTACATTATGACATGGTTGTACTCAAGTATATGGAGATATTTGAAGCCTGAGTGGAAGGGGTCTGGAGTCTCTGTTTGCAGACTATTGATGTTGACCAGGGCCAGAGTAGCAGGGGTAGTGCAGCTCTTCCCATTCATCCCCCCATCCCTCCCTAGGCACTCACTGAGCATGTGCACTGCAGACAGGGACTGTTTCCGGCAGGCGTGAAGGTCTGCCCATTCTGGTACAGATGCGCTTCAAATTCACATACTGGCAAAGAGGAAGGAAAAAATGGGGAGAGTGTCAACATTATAGCATTTTGTCCCAGCTGGGACTTGCAGAGCAAGAACTAGATGGATTCAGCCCAACCCTTCTTTGCTCCTGCCCTTCCCTGGCCTCTTGTCCGCCCCCCCTCAGTACCTGGTAAGCCACAAAACAATGTATGCTTATACAAGGGAACAAACTTTGACCTATGCTGGTGGGCTTGTGGGACATTTGTGCACTTTGGGAAATCCCAGGGAGTTGCACTGCCCACATCTGCTAATCAACAGCACTCATGCCTGTCCCTCAACTCTATCATCCTTCTACCTCCCCAAGTCCTGGCACCCTATTTTCTTGAGAACTAGCCTGATTGTTGGAACCTGCCAGAAACTCCAAATTGTAACATGGGGAGGGAGTGATTCACACCCCAGGGATAGAACAAGCCAGCTCTTTCAAAAGACACTGGAAAGCCCAGGCCTCGCCCAGGGGTAGAAGTGGGGTTGTTGTATGGGCAAAGCAAACACCTCTCTTGAAAGGAGCTAAGGGAGGAGTTCTTGAACCTTGCCACAAACTTCCCAAGTCAAGGAGATATCAGCCCAAGTCTCTCCCAGATGCAAGCCTGGGAATCAACCTGCAACACCCCTCTTCCCCCTACCTGGGAATCAGCAGGCCAAGATAACCTACAGTTCTGGGGATCGAAACCACTCAGCCTGTTCTGCCTTCCTTGCTCCGCCCCCTGTGAATGTTGCTGGTTTGTCCTCTGGTTTTGCAAGATGCTTGGAGCATTCATTGCATGGTCTGAAATCAGACTTGGACATTTGCTGAAGGCCGAGACTCACCATTACAGGTCGGGCAGCACTGGCCCTGGCCTTTGCCAGGGTGGCTGCAAGGTGCTGGAGGGCAGTTTGCATCCAAATGTTCACAGGAGACCTCGCCAGCCTGTAGGACCAAGCAGAGAGTAAGGGTGGCTGTTCTCCTGCGACCCACCCCTCGCAAGCACATTCCTACATTCCTGGAGCACGACGGGACAGCGTTGTGGCGGAGCGGCTGCCGTGCCACTCCTGTAATGGAAGCACCAGCACAGTCCCAACCGATACCGCAGGGAGTGGCCATAGCTTTGCATGCAAAGGGTGGTAGGGGTGCTGGCTGGCATTAGCGGGTTGGGCTGGGAAAGGCTACTGGCTGCACCCCTTAAGAGCCGCTGCCGGCAGTGGAGACAGGCTCACAGTAGACTCACCAGGCAGGTGCACTTCTTGCAGGGGTCCCCACTCTGAACCACCTCTCCACTGTCATACTCCTGCCCTTCCCACAGGCAACCTGGAGAACAGGAGGGTTTCAGGGCAACCCTATATGTATTCAGGACAGCTCAGACGACTCACAGGCACGGGCAGAGAGAAGCCCTGAGCCAGCACAATGCGCCACCCACATTGTGCCACTCTCCATGTTCTGCGTGTGTCTTCCTGAGCATGGCAGAAGGTTGGGAATGGGGCATGTGTGTTGCAGACATAAATGATGAGTCTTTGGGGTGGGGGATAGAAGGGGGCCTACAAGAGTGAGGGAGAACTGGCATGTCACTTTGCAGATCAGGGAGACAGCTCACTTCCTGTTCACTCCCTGCAGTTCTTGCTGTCTGCCAGCAGGGAGAGGGATACAGTGGGGAACATTCCTCACGGCGATTCCTTGCCTCCTGCCATCCAGTCTGAAATGCTGCCATCCACTCTGCCCCCAGAAGACTCTGCTGCCTGTATAGCCCAGACCGGATGGTTCCCCCCCCATTTCAAGACACCCTTCAACCAACCCTCTCCATGCAGTTCATGGGACTCACCGTCACAGACAGGGCAGCAGGTCCCTGGGCGAGGGCGGGCTGGGTGATGACAGAGATTGGCACAGTGCCTCCGCTTGCACACAGCATTGCCTTCCTGTGGGGAGATGGGGGTGTGTGTCTGTTTGCCATGAATCCGCAGCCTTCCAGTGGGAAGGGAATGGTGTGCAGCTCTGGGCTCCCAAATGGTCCTTGCCCTCCATCCACACAAGTGTCACAGCTTTGCCAAGCCCCTTCCTTCCCACTTTAGTAGTCCCTCATCCCATCCCCACCTCCAGCTTTCTTCCAGAAAACTGGATGGTGACGTTTCACCAGCGGCAGGAGGAGGAACCAGACTGTCTTTGCCCCCAGAAGCTGGTATTAGAAAGCAAGTGCCCACCTCCATCCCACCCTTGCCTGGAGACAGACAAGAGTCATTGCCAAGAGCAGCAGGTGGTACATGAGAGAGGCATAATGGCCTGTGGGATACCTGCGCCACCCACTATCGCCTGTGCTCATGAGGTTTTGCGGTGTTCCAAAATAACCAGCTAGAACAATGATTTTCAACCTTTTTCATCTCACAGCACACTGGCAAGGCACTAAAAAGGTCAAGGTACACCATCAGTTTTTTGAGAATTGACAAGGCACACTATGCTGCTGGTATGGGGCTCACCCTCCTAATGGCCTTACTAATAAATGATCCTTCCCCAAATGATCCTTCCCCAAAGTTCCCATGGCACACCTGCAGACCATTCGCAGCACACTGCACAGTGGTTGAAAATGGCTGAGCTACAACAACAGGACAAAATAAATGGATGGGCATCTGCACGGGGGTGAACAGAAAGCAGATCCAGATCGGTGGGTGATTTGCAGGACCCAGCAGGGTATAGACAAGTGAGGTTGGAGGAGGGGAGCTAATCTACTTGTCACTCTTGGTTGGCTCCTTCACTTTTCCAGCCTGCCTCCTAGACCCACCCTGGCCCAGTGAGAATCACCTCGTGAAAGACCTAGGGTGAGGAGCTGGGGCACACCAGGAAATCGTACATGTACGCATAGCAAGTATGCAAGTATAGCAAGTATGCAAGGTGTAGCATCGGAGAAAACACAAACCTGAGATCCATTTCCAGAACTGGGCACAGAGCTTCCAGCTGCACAGAGGTCATTTCCTCTAGCCTGGAAGCATGCAACGGCACGGGAAAGGCATTCTCCATGTGCTCAAGCGCATTGCCTCCCTTAGTGTTCCTTACTGTGTGCCAGGGCTCCTGGTCACTCCTGAATAACTGTAAGCCTTAAAAGAAACTCTGGGAGCATTTGCGAGAAGGGAGAACTTCTGGGCAGGACATGGGGAGGGGAGAGAAGCCCCTCCCCCAGTGCCTTACCAGGCATTTGCACTTCAGGCAAGGGTCTGTCAGGGGGGTCCACTCCTCGCTGTGTTCATGCCGTGTGGTTCCATCCATGCAACCTGTTGTGTGGGGGAAGAGGAAGAGGGGGTGGAAATTCATGGTGCCATTTCAGGCAGCCTCCTCTCTTGGTCACCTGATTTTTAAAGTGCTCAAATTCCAAGTGGGGGGGGGAGGGTAGAAGGGCTACCAGACTAGCTGCCATTTTTGGAACATTTCAGCAGGATGGTATGATGTGACTGGCCCTACAGTAAATTCATCCCGGGCCCTGAGGTGCTTCACTTCTCCCTGGTAGAGAGCAGCTGAACTGAGGCCCTGCAGATTGGGCCTTGTCATGAGCCACCTTGGTTGCCTTTTGGAGAGGTGGCTGAAAAATATCTAGAGACAAAGACAGAAATCACCTCGGCATTGGGGGCAACATTGTCCAGGAATGTCTTCCGTGGTGGTACAGTCCAGCTTTGGGCAAGTGACCCGGGAGCAGAGAATGTTTCCCTCCTAATGGGGAGAGAAGAGGTGGGATGGTGAAGTGGGTCAGCAGTCCATGAGAGCAGCTCCCCCACTCACGTTGGGGGTATGATGCCCCCTCCTGATTCACACCTTCCTCCAAACACTCTCTGAATGGTGCCTGGAAGGATTTGCTGCAGAGGACTCAGCCAATTGAAACAAGCCTTCTGCTGCAGGAGAAAATCACACCCTCCTCCCTCTCCCAAGCTTGTCGACAATCTCTCCTGGATACTATTCTCTTTATTCTGAGTGATATGGTGGTGTCATGACCCCTACCTCGAGGAGCAACTTGGCTTTGGAACCCAAGGAACAAGGGCCAGCTGGAATGGTGCTGGACTCTGCCTCTGGGAGGGAGCCATCAGCCAAGAGCCCCAAGAGCCCCCGGAGTCTGCAATACCTGAGCCTGACCCCAGAAGGCCTAGCCCCATTCGGACCCAGACCCAGAGTCCCCCGGGCCTGCTGATCAGCAGACCAGGAAGGGCTTGATGGGAGGTGGTGCAAGGCTCCTCCAGGCCAGGGGGTGGTCCCCTTAAGACAGTCCTCTCCTCAAACCAGGGGGAAATAGTGACCTCCTTTGAGCTTACGATGCTCCTTGCTCAGAGCGCTCTGAGGTCCTGCCCCTCCAACCTCCAGCACTATCCCAGTGCTGAGCTCAGGGCAAGGTAGTCACTCAGAGGAAGGGCAAGATCAAAAGGCCATGTGCAAACAGCAACCATGTGCTCTGAACATGGGGCCAAGGTGCAAAGACATGCCATCATAGCCATCTTCGTCCACCAGAACCTAAACATACAAAATACAGCAATAGAAAAGACAAGAACATAAGAACAGCCCTGCTGGATCAGGCCAAGGGCACATCTAGTCCAGTTTCCTATATCTCACAGTGGCCCACCAGGACTCTGGGAGCTTCATGGAGCACACGAGACAACAAGATGCCTGCATCCCATTGCTACTCCCCTGCAACTGGCATTCCGCAGTAGCCTACTTCTAATGTAGGTTGCACCACCCATCATGGCCTGTAGCCTTCGATGGACTTTTCCTCCAGAAATCTGTCCATTCCCCTAGATCAGATGCCACCACCACCTCCTGTGGCAAGGAGTTTCACAGACTTAAAACCAAACACCAAGAGTCAAGATCAGACGCCTGGAGAAATGAAATGGGCTGTCTCCCAAGATATCCTTTGTCTCCAAAGTATCCAAAAGAAAGTTCAGTCAGAACCTGGGCATAAACTAAATCCAGCCACTGATTCTTCCCAGTCCTCCAGCCCCACCCCACACGTCACCTACCTGACAGGTGCAGCGTTCACAAGGGTCGTTGCCTGTAATTTCCATGCCACTAGAAAAAAGCTGGTCATGGAACAGGCAGCGGGTGCAATCTGGACAGCAGGAGCCAACAGCAGGTGGCACTCCGTGGGCACAGGCCTTGTGGCACGGCTGGGCTGGGATGCACACCAGCTCCCCCTCCTAGAGAAAGAGACTGAATCACAGAAGGTCCTTCTCCCAACTAGGATGTGCTCTGACCATGTGGCAGAGAGGCGAATCTCACAAATCAAACAGGCAAACCGAATGTGATCGAGCCCCTGAGGCTAGGTGGCCTCTGAAGGAGCATACACCAGTTGCTGCGACCAGGGCAGGGCAAGGACTGGGGACCACCCAGGACAGACCATTGGTCGATCCAGTTTAGAAGAGTTTCCTGCTCTGACTAGCAGAGAAGGGTCTTCCCCAGCCCTCCTTTAGTGTAGGATGTTACAAGTGGAGCCGAGGTGCGGCTCAGCGTTGCTGCTGTGCCTTGCTGCTCATGGTGGGCTTCACACTGCGACACCTGGCTGGCCACGCTGGAAGCAGGGGTTGGAGGAGCTGGACCGTTCATCTGGGCCAGGAGGGCTTCCTCCTGTCTGCTGCAGTTTCCACATGGTCTACATGCATCAGCAGCTCCTCCCACTTGCCAGTATGCAGGTGGCAGCCTCCGCAGCCTGTTCACCAGGGGCTGGGAGGAGTCCAGAGATCAGCAGGGGGCTGTCAGAGAGAAAAGGCAGCACAGCTTCTATCCTGTGCCTGGTATTGCCACAGTGTTAGAATGGGAGTAGGTTGGGTGTCCAAGGCACAGTGCATTCTGGGGAGGAGCCAGGTTGGCCTGACTGAGAAAGAGGGAAGACCCTCCCACGGCCCTCCCCACACTGATCTGCTGGAGAATCACAGATCTGTGCCTTGTCCCCCATAACTCACAGAACAGGAGCAGTGGTGGCAGCCATCAGCCGAGATGCCCGTCTCTCCAGGCTCCAGGGGGTGTCCGTCCAGCTCACACGCTGAGGGGAGACAGGGTTGGAGAGAGCAAGACCAGCCTAATCATAAGGTGGGCTAAACCTCCTGCTTCACTGTGCCCATTTGGGACAAGGGTTGTCCAAAAGCTGCGGCCCCTGGGGCCGAGCCTCTCCAGCTCTCCCTTCTTACAGGAATGAGAAATGCCTACAAGAGACACTGCAAGCACGTGTTTTAGAGCCACGGTTCCGAGGAGATCCCTGGCACACATGGCGCTGACATGACACCCAGATTCAGGATGGAGGTGGCTTCTTCGCTTCTGACTGGAAAACAACCTGAGCACATCACGTGGCCTGCAGATTTCTCGTGTTGGACTTAGCTGTTGGATAACTGGATTCAATTCTATATCCTTCCCAGTACAATGGTCTCTCTCTCTCTCTCTCTCTCTCTCTCTCTCACACACACACACACACACACACACAGAGTGAAAGAGCCTTTATGATAGTGGGATAAGTTTGGCATCCACAGACAATGATGATTCTATCATACCACCACTGACCAGCTCCCTGAAAAACCTTATTTCCTCTCTAGCCTTTCAGGCCCTATTTATCTTACGCACGTACTGTATAGTGGTTTTATACTATCCTGGCTTCTCCCAAACAATCTTGGCAATTGTAGTTCACTCGATTTCCAAGTATACTCCGGAAGTATACATGCATGCCCCAGTATCCAAAGAGGTTAGGTTCCTGGGCCCCCATGGATATCTGAAACCACGGATAAGAGGAACCTATGTTAAGTATAGGGTTCTCCCCTCTCCCCTCCTCTGAGTAAGAAGGGTTTTTAACCCAGTTTAAATGTGCCCAAATAAAGCTGCAATCCTATATTAACTTACCTGGAATTAAGTTTCCTTGACTTATAGAACAATCTTATCCTCTCTGTCTCCTGTTGATGCAGCAGCACCAAAATGGTGACTGCTGCATCCTATGGTGGAAGGGGGCAGTTGCAGAGGTCCCTTCTAGGTAAGGGAACAATCATTCCCTTACTCAGAGGTAAGCCTCCATGCATAGAGATCTGCGACAGCAGGGCAGGGACTGAGGACAGTTGGCTCTCCACAGTAAGCATAAGATTGGGCTGTACTTCCCTTGACAGCAGAGCGTGCCTCTGAGTAGATATGCTCAGGGTTTGTGTGGTACGACAGGACCTTTGTGATCATGCTGTGCCCTCGACATTCATTTCTGGGATGGCCACTTTCATACAATGGTCATTTTTCTTTCTCGGTTCTGTTTCTGGCACTGCAAAGAGCTTCCGGAGAGTCCTTGGCTGAAGGCAACCCTATCGCTCCAACTTCTCGCCCTGGTGCCTGCGGGTCCCAGCAGTACTGCCTGTTTACGACACTAAGCAACTCACCTGGACAGATGGGGCAACACTGGCCCAGCTGGGGGATGGGCTTGGTGCAGCGGCTTGGTGGACACTGGATGGGGTGGCACCGGACCAAGCTTCTCTGAGGGGGGACAAGGCAACAGGGTGGGTAGAGTCCCCTGCCCTGCTGGGCTCACTCCTGAACAGAGACCCTCCAGTGCCACCTCTGCCCCATCACTGGTGTTCTGGCAATGACTTTACGCCATCCAAAGCACTGCAAACAGGCTTGGGGGCTCTGCTCTGGCCTCTTCCCAGGTCTGTTGATACCATCCATGTACCCAAAGACCAGCTCCATGCCCCTTTTGAGCTCTGTGGGCCCACTTTCTTGCTACTCCAAGCCCCCAGCACTGCATGATGCGCCCATTGCCCCCTGACCCTAGCCAGGGCACCCTGGCCATACTCACCAGGCAGGAACAATTCATGCAGGGGTTCGAGGAGGACACAAAGGTATCTCCATCTTGATGTCGCTGTCCTTCATACTCACAACCTGAGCCAAAGAGAAGAAGCCAGCATGGGGCCCTCCTGCACTAGGGGTGCTCCCAAAATGCAACAGGTGGGGAGCAGGAGTCAAACTTGCCACCTTGGAAGGAATGGACTTGGAGATGAACCTGGTTTGATTGTCTGGAGTCCTCCTCAGTTCTTACCTGGACGGCAAACGGGGCAACACTCCCCAGGAGGTGTATGACGCTCCCGGCAGGACAACTTGGGACACTCAGCAACCTGGCATTTCACACTGCCTGCCTAGGAGAGTTGCAGAGAGAAGGGAGCTTTTTCGCACTAAAAGAGTCCCACAAGGCTGCGTGTGCAAATGATTGGTATCACAGGTATTACCCAGTGGCACCCACATGGCAGTGGCTATCACAATGAACATACTGGCTGGGGATTGGACCTTGCCAACGACAAGATTTTGTGATTTAAGTCCGAGTGGAACTGGGGGTTGGCCAGGCTGCCTCAAAGGGGCTCATGATTGGACCACCAGGGACAGTGCCCATGTGCCACCAGGGGGCAGTGCTACCTGGCATAGTACTGTTGTGAGTGAAAAAGCAAAATGCCACATTCCTGTGTTGGAAACAGACAACCAGGGGCGGTTCTAATCCGAACCGCACCCAGGGCAGGGAATGACATGGCGCCCCCCCTCGCAACGTCATGACGTCACGACATCATGACGTTGCAGGGTGTGGCTTCCCTCCCGGCACACCCTGGCCCCAAGTGTGCAGCGCCCGCTCCCCGCCCTGTCTGCCGGGGCGCGCGGGCACTTTAAAGTGCTCGCGCGTCCCGGCAGACAGGAGGGGAGCGGGCGTGGCGGGTGCCATGTTGCGGGGGCGCAGGGGGCGCCATGCCATCGGCGCCCCCCCAAGATGGCCCCAAGATGGCGCCCAGGGCTCTTGCCCCCCATAGCCCCACCTAGATCCGCGACTGCAGACAACTCGGTTTCTTGGAACTGCTGAGCATCAGCTGTGCCTTAAGACCCACACACCAACGGTATAGCCCCAGCTAGGAAAGACCCCTGACCTCACAATGGCAAGACTGACATGGCTCCAGCTTCCAGGTCTCCCCTTCCTTTCGTCCATCTGCACAGCCTACCGGGAGAGAGGACAGAGGTCAGTGTCAGAGTAAAGCTGCGTCTGTTGAATTTCTCCCTACATGAGGCTCTGAAAGGTACAGGAGCCCTGCCTGGAGAAAAGGATGACAACCCTACTGCATGCAAGGATAAATGGTCATGTGTTTCCCCAAATATGGACTTCCGCTTGGAATGAGGCTGCACAAGGGGCACCGTATGAAGGAAGAAAGGCCAGGATTTTTTATTGGGGTGGCAGGAATAGAGTTTGTCCTTCTTTCACCCTCCCTGCATGACCAGGGAAAGAAAATACCCAGGGGGTATTTTTTTACCCAGGGGGATTAATCTGTGGAACTCTTTGCCACAGGAAGTGTCAATGGCGTCTGGCCTGGGTGCCTGTAAGAGGATTGGACAGATTTCTAAAAGAAAGGTCCATCACAGGTTACAAGCCATGATGGATATGTGCAACCTCCTGGTTTTAGAAGTAGGCTACCTCAGAATGCCAGATACAGGGGAGTGGCAACGATGCAAGCATCTTGCTGTCTTGTGTGCTCCCTAAGGCATCTGGTGGGCCACTGTGAAATATGGGAAACTGGACTAGATGGGCCTTTGGTCTGCTTCAGTGGGGCTCTTCTTAGGGGAGTTTCCCAGAGAACTGCACAATCCTATGCTGAAGCTGCAGGAATGCTGCTGCCACATCAGCACAACATCTACTATACCTTAAGCCTGTACACCACAAAGCGGGAGGGGGAAACAAGAGCCCAAGTGAACCTATCCTGGTACAGCAACACCACCAGCATCCATGAACTGCTAGGAATGCTAGGCGTGCCAGCCCAGGGAGGGGGTGTGGCCAGGATGCAGCTGTTAGGCCGCATCCAAGGCCTCATCCCCGGACCACGTGGCCCTGATTTGGGCTGTGCAGTTTCTTAGGACCTGTGCCCGCAATTTTGTGGGCGCAGATCCGAGAAAGCCATTGGGGAGGCGGGAGCCTCCTCTGGCATAAGGGCATAAACGTGCCTCACCCTGGTGGTTTGGTCCAGGTATTTGCAAGTCAGAACTTCCTTGCAGCTTGGACTTTTTGCAGTGGTTCAGGCAGATAGGCTTCCACGCCCACCCCAGCTTGGACCCACTCCATATGGAATTTATGTTTGTGAGAGACCCAACAAATAAGCATGTGCTGTGCAAGAATACAACTGGGGAGTGTGCTCTTTGTGTCGACTCACCCAGACAGTGTGGCCGGTCACGTCGCAACGAGCACTCCGGCTTGCCCCGTCTGCAGGTGCAGACCGTGCAGGGGTCGGTGTCCCAGGAAGCGCCGTCCTCATAGTGCCTCCCCTCCCAGAAGCATGTCAGCCGCCGACACTCACAGTCCTCCAGGGATTTTACCCGGCCCAACAGATCCGAATTCTGGGGAAGGAGAAGGCAGCATGGCTACTCTTGGAACTCACAGAGGACCTCAGAATGAGGCTTGGCCAATTTCCTCCCATGGAATCAGTGGTGGGATTCAGGGGGTTTGCCCAGGTTCTATAGAACCGGCTGTTAAATGGCTGGGCCCCGCCCACTCGCTTACCTCGGCTGGCTTCGGGGTTTTTTTTTTGCTCCGGCTATGACGTCATGGAGCTGGTTGTTAATTTATTGGAATCCCACCACTGCATGGAAGTAGTTTTCAGGGCAAGAGGCTGCATTAGGAACAGGCAGCTTTGATCTTCTGCCATGAGGGATGGCTTGGCCTGGCTAGGGCCAAGGTGGGTTTTCAGGTCACTAAGGATGTCCCCTCCCTCCCCCGTGACCCTCAAATCTCATGGGCAGCTTCACTGTGCATGGAGGTGGTAACGCTTGCTGCAGATGGAGTATGTGTGTGGGGGTGGGGGTGGCAGGCTGCAGCCAGCATTGGCACCTGCCTGGGGGAGGCACCATGTGTGACTGCCCTGTGCTGCCTGCAGGCCTCTCTGCAGCAAGCAGCTGGTGAAGGGTGCCTTGCGGTGGTGGCTGATGGTATGGCTTGCCTGCCTGCATTGCTGCATTTGCTTGCGCAGATCTTTGGGGACCTTCTGTGGGCATGGGCTGTCATGCAACCCATGGATCTGGTGCAGAACTGTCAGCACATGCCTATGCAAATCTACTCAGATGTAATGCCCATTCCATTCCATGGGACTCATTCCTAGGTAAACATGCATAGGATTGCAGCCTGTGTTGGTAGTCTGGCAACATGTGGCATTGTCAGTGCCATCCTGGGCATGTCCACTCAGATGGAGGTCCTACTGAGCCCAATGGTGCTTGCACCTGGGGCAGGCTGCATGGGATTGCAGCCTGTGGCTGGGGCCCTCAACATACCTTCCTGAGCACAATGGGATTTATTTCTGGGTAGGCATATGTGGGATCACGCCATGTGTATGGGTTACACTTAGCTCTCTGTACACGTGCAGCTGGGTTGCTAGGCTGTCCGTGCGCATGCTCAGCTCAGTTGCTAGACTATCTCTGTGCATGTGTGGTTTGAGCACTACACTGGCATTTTTTTGTTTTTCACCTGTGCCTTGCTTCTGTTGTCCTTCCCTGTTTTGCATGCTCTGGTGACCTGTGCCTTGTGTGTCAGTGTCCGTATGCCATTGGTGCAGCAGTTATTGGTAGCAAGAAAGCTCCTAGTCGTAAAAAAGGGGTGCTTTTAGTAGCCCTCCACACCTTGTATGTCTCCCTCTATCCTCCCAAATCTGGCCAAGGCAGGAGCAGCAGAGATGGAGGGTGGGGGCGGGGCTCGTAACTAGTCCTGCTCCCCATTCTTTGCCCCAGGAGGGCTCAGGGCCTGGCACCAAACCAATGAAAAGAAATTGTAATTGGGATGTGACAAGAAGAAGCAGCAAAAAGTCTGGAGCTGAAGCTGCCTGAGGCAGGCCATTGACCCATCTAGCCTAGCGCTGACTGCTCTGATTGGCAGTGACTCTTGAAAGTGATACGAAACAAAATGGTTTCCTCCAAATTCACAAAGGCTTTTCCAGTTCAAGAATGACACAAATGTCACCCCAGGCATTTGCCTGCACTGTCTGCTCCTAAATCTGTCCCTGAAAGATATAGCACTGGCTTTGGGCATGGGACGTGCATCTCAGCTTGGAGGACTGCCTCTTACCTGCTCTTTAACCATGTCCAGCATTGTCCCCAGCCCATCCACCAGCTCCTCCAGCCTCTGGATCCTCTCCTCTGGGCTGGCCAGATTGGATCGCCCTGGTGGCGGGAAGTCAGACTCGCTGGGCTCCCGCTGGTAGTGCCGGATATCAGTGAGAGCCAGCATCTCGGGAGGTGGTGGGGAGGCCGGCTCAGGCAGATCCACATAGTGCTCCTCAACCATGGAGTAGGGCAGAGGCAGTGGGTCAGGCTCTGGGGGACAGAGAGATGGTGAGATGCTCCAAGCCTTCTTGGGTGAGGTGGTGGTAGAAGTAATACCCATGCAATTGAGCTGCAAGGGGAACAGATCTATTTCCATTGGCTGGACCTATCAGTGGGGAAGTTCTGTCCCAAGAACACTCAAACCACATATAATCCCAACCCATACATTCACGTCTACCCAAACAGACACTAACAAACACACCCGGCAGAACTTTTGGGTGGAAAACCCACCTGATGCTTCCTCCTCACAAATCAATAAGGGTCCAATTGCAGCAGTGCAGCTCCCACTCACTTCAACAGGCCTTGCGCAGGAAAAGCTCCTGCTGGCTCTGCTCTGTCCGTCAGATCAGGTCACCCCTAGGCTGCCATCCTTAATAGTACACAGAAGCGTACGTACGTACTTAATAGTACGTCAGGGGAGAGGAGCTGTGCTCCAGGCCACGGGAACTAATGCCTCATAGAAATGCCTGTCGCCTCCATTCCTCCAGCCCCTCAGCTAAATGCAATTCCATAAAAAACAGATAGTTTGTTTTTAATTGTCTTCAGCTGCTCTGTGCTCACTCCTTGTTGGTTCTTTGAATGTTATTGTCTTTGGTTTGTATTAGTTATAGCCCAATCCTAACTAGCTCCCCATGTGGTGATGTAGCGGCGCCAACGCGGCCTTTGCTGTATCCCGTGGTGGAATTTTGGCATGTTGAGTCCTCTTCAGGGTAAAGGAAATTTATTCCCTTACCTTGTGGTAAGCCCCCATGGGTCAACTCAGATCTGCACTAGTTCTATAGCTGGTGCAAGCCTGCATTGATCCATTAAGGGTGGATTAGGCCCGGGAAGGGGGTTAGGATTCAGCACGACCCCAATCTGCCCTCCTCCCCGCCCATCTCCTCCCTGTTGCATGGAACAACCCAGTTTTTGCCCCCAGAATCAGCCTCTTTACAAAGCATTCCCCAAAGGCAGAAATTAGGACAGTGATTGACAAGGACAGACTCTGGCCAATAGGAACAAATGGAGCGTGTGCACATGCGATTAATTGTGCATACTTGATTTTTGAGAGGTTTCTTAGTTAAGAGTAACCAGAACCTTGCCTCTTATCCACAGGTGTCCTGTGTGTGGGGGGGACGGGACGGGACGGCAATGATGACACACACAACATCAAGGATTGGGGGCAGGCTCCTGGTTGTGTCCTGGCACACAACACTCACCCTGTGCTTGGTGACTGCATTTCCCAGATGGAGGAGGCGGCGGCCTGGGGCAGGGAATGCTCCAGCTGGCTAATGAGCCTGCCGGCCTGGGCTGACACTGTTGGGGCCTCCATTCCCAGAAGGAATGCCCCCCTACGGCTTGACCTCAATCCGGTGCCAGAACCACCTGACCCAAGCAGCTGCTTGGGGCAGGGGGCATTGGCTGGGGATGGAAGGCCACGGCAGCCCACTCATTCAGGCTGGGGGCTGGAGGTGGGTGGCCGGCTGCCGTCTCCTGCAGTTGGTATGGAGCAATTCACCCGGCTGACCTTGCAGGAGATCTGAAGGCCAGACAGCCCACTTAGCAGAAAGGGGAACCAGGGGTCAGCCAGGGAGCTGCAGCTCATTCACTGCCTGAAAGACGATGGGAGGGACAGCTGCTTGTCCCTTGTACTGAGGTCTGGGAAGTAGAAATAGTGGCCAGTAGAGGAAGGCAAGGGAGGGAGGCGCACACAAGTTGCATGGCAAGGAAGGGCCCATCCTCTGCCAAATGCAGCACAGGCTCCACTCAGTGGGAGCTTGGGAGGTGCACCCATCACTCTCCACTGGACATCACCTGGGTTGGACCACCCCCCATTCCCACTTGCTACACTACTAACCACTACTGTACTTCTCAATCATGCCCCCCTCGGGTGCCTTTTTCCCCAGACTGAAGAGCCCCAAATGCTGCAGCTTCTCATAAGGGAGGTGTCCCAGCCCAGTAATCATTTTGGTCGCTCTCTTCTGCACCTTTCCTAGTTCCACTATTTCCTTTTTGAGATGTGGCAACCAAAAATGTACGCAAAACTCCAGGTGTGGCCTAGCCATCGATTCGCACAATGGTATTATAATATGGGCAGTTTTATTCTCAATCCCTTTTTAATGATCCTGAATATGGAATTGGCCTTCTTCATTTCCGCCTCACATTGAGTTAGCACTTTCATTGAGCTATCCTCCAGCACCCCAAGATCCCCTTCTTCACTTGGAGCCATGCCAGCAGTAACTGAGCATCTGCTGGCAGGGCTCAGACAGAAAAGGAGCTTCATCTGCATCAGCAGCAGAAAGAGCAAACAAGAGGACATGGACACCCACGTGGTATGTGTGTTCACAAATATTGGAGACACACATACAGAGAGAGAGAGAGAGAGAGACCTCTGCACTCTGCACAACAGGCTGAATGTTGTGGCTAAATCATGCCCTGTCAACTTATTCCAAGTTAGAGGAAGCACATTACATGAACACAGACACTTAAGAGTAGCAAGAAGAACAAGAGGAGGGATGCAAACAGAGACTGAAATGGACTCCTGACCAGGATCCCTGCAGAGCCTATCAAGGCACCCACTAGAAGGGAATGCACCCGACACAGTCCACAACCAGGTCCAAACCCCCACAATGAAACTGACTACAGAGATTCAGAAGTTGGGACAAGGTGAGGATATGTCCTGGTGGGTAAATTGAAGCCAGGATGCAGTTTCCTTGGAGGAAAGATGTTTCAGTCCCTTGTGACAGCTATATCATTTGGTGGGCAATAAAACGATCATCTGGCAAGTCTCAAATGACACCAAAATGCCATTTAGTTGGCTTACAATCAGACAGGAACATCACAGACAGTTGTCTCCATTCCGACGGCCCCCCATCCCACTCTGATCTGATTGTGCAATTCAGATTGTAGTCTCGATGTCAAGCCCCTCCTCTCTGCTGCTGGAGCCTGTTCAGAGCCTGGGGACCTTCCCCGCCTGTGACAGGGAACATCTGGTGCAGCTGTTTTTGCTCTCAGAAGTTAAAGGGTTGACAGAGAGAAAACTTTCCCAAAGTCAATGGCTTCCTCCCCATGACCCCAACTTGGATCGAACTGATCATGCATACCCTCCTTCATAGCGCCTTTCTCCTGGAGACGCGCATGGTCTTCTGATCATCTTACCCAACAGACACACACCCATTCTCCTGTTACTGCCACTCTTCCCTCCCCCAGCTCCTACCTGGCAGGTTCTCACAGTGCCAGGGTCGGTGTGGAAATCCGCTGGACGAGATCTCTGCCGTTTGCCAGTAGCCCTGTAGGAAAAGGCATCAAGAATCACTGGAGGAATTTGTTATGCATTTATTGGAAATATTTTTGTCCCACCTTTCTCCTCCAATTCATGGCAAACTGGATGCTTCCACGGGGAGGGGCGCTACCCCATCTAGAACAGGCTGACAGCCCATCTGCTGAGCCAGGCGCCTTGATCACTGTCCCCAGCAGTTTCAGGTTCATGTCGAACAACACGGGGGACAAGACAGAACCCTTCAAGATGCCATAGGCCAATGCATCAAGCAAGATTCCCCCAGTACCAGTTTCTGGAATCAATATGCGAGGGCCACTGCATAAATGTGCCCCAAGTCCCATCATGAACAAACTTTCCAGAAGGAGATGATGGCTGATGGCATTGAAAGCTGCTGAGAGATCCATCAGAGGACCAGCACTCCAGGCTAGTGCCCAGCATGCATCATCCAGTAGGTAACCAAGTCTGTTGTGGTCTCACAGCCTAGCCAGAAGCCAGGCTGAAATGGGTCCAGATAATCAGTTTCATTAAAAACAAAACAAAACCTCCTTTTTGCCACCACCTCTTATGCACCTTGCCCCAAAACGGGAGCGTGCAGGTTGGCCAGTAGTTATCCAATATGGCAGGCTCAAGGGAGGTTTTCTTCAGGGGAGGAAGGGCTACTGCCATTGTCGACACAATGTGCCTTGCATTGGCATGAAAGTGCCTTACACAATCCAGGTGCCTTGGATTGAGCTCTAAGAGCCATAAGCACATTGGAAGAACTTGGCTGCTGGAACTGGCTGCCTAAGGGAACTTATCCAGTTCCCCATCCTGTTTCCCAGTGGCCCACCAGTTCCCCCAGTGGGAAAGCCCAAAAGCAGGACATCAAGGCAGTAACTCCACCCCCATCCCCCACTGCCCTCAGCACCTGATTTCAGAGGTATACTGAATCTAAACATGGAGGCTGCATTTAGCTACTGTGGCTGCTAGCCATGAAAAGGCCTGTAGAAATACATTCCTCCACGAATGTATTGGAACGGATTCCCTGAGTTAATGATGGAAGGTCAGGCATGCCCTAGCCCACCTCCAGTGAAGAGTTTCTTTCTCTTACCAGGAACTTGCTTGTCTTGTCTCCAGATGAACTAGCAAAGGTGATATGTAGGTCAAGAGGCAGGATGAGGCTCAGGACCTCCTCTCCATTGCCCTTCTGATAGATAATGGGCTCCTGACAATCTACAAAGAGTGAGATGCGCTGCGGTTCCAGGTTGAGCGCTAAGCGCACCCAGAGGTTGTGAGTGAAGGGGTTGCTTCTGGGGAAGATCAAGGAGGCGGGCTCCATGTTGTGCACTGAACGGTACTCCAGGCGCAGCTGGTCCATCTGGGTACTGGATACCAGCTGCAGCAGTGGCCGCCCATCCCTCTTGGTGGCAGCTGGCGACACAAGGGAGATGAGGGTCCCCTCGGAGGCACGGCTCTGACGGGCCACAAAGTGGAACCCGAGGGCACCCTGCACAGTGGACAGCAGATAGATGGAGTAATCCCAGGGGAGGACCAGGTGGGGCACACGTTGACGAAACTTCCAGGCTGGCACTCCTGGCTTGGGTCCTTTGGCCTTGGTGATCCCCACAACTGAGCGGGTGATGTTGAGCGCCTCCAGCAGGTCAACGACTGCAAAGCAACAGCAGGGGTGTTAGTGCAAGAGCAGAAATGGTGCCCAGAGAATATTCCAGAATGCTTTGGGTGGGGGATCTCATGACAGACTCTGAAGTGGACCTCCCTAAAGATGCAATTTGCCGGGCTGCTAGCTCAGACAACAGCATGGGTGCGAAATATTTCCAGGACCATTCATCAAGATCATCTGTCTCCAAACTGGAGACAGCAGCAGCACTGAAAAGGCTCCCTGGCACGACCGCCGCTTTTCATTCCACCAGGGAGTGTTGGGAAAGCCACAACTACAGCCCCCCAGTGTCACTGCGGCCAGCCACGCCTGCATAGAACACCATGTGCACCACCTGCTGGGGCAACAGAACGCTGCTGGCCGCAGCGACACTAGAAGGCTGTAGTCGCGGCTTTCCCAATGGTAAGTGTGGGCCACCAGGCAAACAGCGGTCTCCGGATCTGGCCCACAGGCTAGAGTTTGGAAACAGCTGATCAAGATAGTTCAATGGAGCGTCTCGTTGCAAGGGCAGTGCACCCACTGGGGGATGTACGTTTCAACACTTCAAGGACATTCAGGGCAGCTTCATATTAGATAAGAGGAGGAAGCTTAAAGCACACATTTCTCCATGTTTTGGCAGTCTAAAAATGGCTGATGAGCCTTCCAAAGACTGCAGGCAGGTGGGCTTGGCTAGACTTGGAAGGACCCAGTAGTTCCCTTTGGCCCACTGCCTTTCCTTTTCTCCCACGTACAGCTGGCCTGGAGAGAGGCCTTAGCAGAGACTGAGCGCCAGTAGCAAGCTTTGGCTTTCTGAGGTTCAGTCCCCAGCATCTTCTGTTAAGAGATTCTCAGGAGCTCAGTCAGAGGCCTTGGAGGGTTACTGCTAGCCAATGCAGACCAATAGCCTGGCTCAGTATAGGGCCCAATGGCTCCCCATATCTTTGTGGTGCATGCAGAAGGTCCAGGTTCAAGGCCTGCCATCTCCAGCAAAAAGCTGGTATCTCTTGGGTAGCGGGCTTGGGAAAGATCTCTTGATTCTGGAGTGGCATTGCCAGCTAGCATGGAGACCCTGAGCAAGATGGCCCCATGTGCTGACCTGGCAGAAGTCAGCTTTGCATGTTCAAGATTCTCTCACATTGCCCATTTGTGGGCCACTGGCCCAAGGCTCTAAAATCTCATCTGTAAGCTGGCCATCGAGACATCGACAGATACAGAACAATCATGTCACTAACTTTCTCTTTAGTCAGCAAAACACCTTTTTTCCAGCAGGGCTCCCAAGAGTTTCACTTCTGCAGGACTCAAGAGATGAAGCTTCCTCTCTGAGCCTCCCTGCAAAGGGGGGGGGGGCTTAATCTGTTGAATTTCTGCCTAGCACACAGTCATTAAAGGCACAGGAGCCTTGCCTGGCAGGAGGGAGAATGTGGGTGAAAGATTCCCTTACTCCACTGCCCAGGGTCCTGGGGCTGCAGCACTGCTTTCTTGGCCAGACAGCCAGCTGCTGGCCTCTTTTCTGCACAAGGGCAAGCCTATGCCAAATGGCGGTGGTGGTAGGGGGCTGGCTTCCCATGCTGTTTTAGTCCAAAACCAGCTCCAGCTGAGCACGTATTCCCCAGGCCACGCCAAGGAGTTGTACAAGTCGCCCCCTCCCACACACATTCCACCTCTGCCTTCCCTGCCCCCCCTCATTGTGCTGGAGCCACCCCAGCTGGACTTAATTAAACTGGATTTCAGAGGGACTTGTTGGGAACGCGGCCCAGACAGCGGTTGGAGGTTGCTTCCAGCCAGGCCTTGCTGTTCAGACAAAAGGAGTGTCGCATTTACACCCATTGACTGGGCCATCTGCCCCCACGTGACTGACGACAACAGTGCAGCCTTTTTGACTTACACATGTAGGACTTCACTCAGGGGCGGCCCCCACAGCTGGGCTTTGAGTCATCTATGTTGTTGCACGCACAGTGGCTCCACAAGAGATGTGGCAAACACGTCTGCCGTCTTTGTAGGAAACAAAATGCAGGTGACATCTAGGCCTGTGCATCTTGAGTTCCTTTGGCTTGGTCGACACGCTCAGCAGAATGAATGAGGAGGTAGAATAGGCCCTACCACTTTGACTAATGGTGGGGAGAAATTACATTTTTGAATTCTCCCTTATATGGACCACCCCCTGCAAACAGAAAACTAGTACAGCAGCATAGGCTAGAACTTTTCTCCACAAAGTGCGAGCTTTCTATTTGCAGGGAGCTTGTAAACACAGGAGCCTTCCAAAATGGCATACCTAGCCTGTGAAAGTCCACTCTTCCATCTCAGGATCCTACTACCTCATTCTGCTGCATGCACAGACCAGGCCAAGGAAATAACCCTGGTGGACATACAGCGGCGTCATGCAGCCGGAACGCTGGGCGGGAGGAACGGGTGAGCGGCAGCCCGCCTGTTGAGTTCCGGTCCGTTTCGCCGTCTTCCCGGCTGCATGACGCCACTGGGGACATACCTTGGGGGTGGGGCCAGAGCTCAGTGACAAGAGTTCATGCTTTGTATGGGGAAGGTCCTAGATTCAATTCCCTGGCAGCATCTCCAGACAGGGCCAGGAGAGACACTTGTCTGAAACCCTGCAGAGGTGCTGCCAGGCATGGAAGAAGACAGTACTGAGCAATGGTCCTTCTTAGGAGAAGGGGGCTTCCTGGGTCCCCAAATGCGTGGACATGAATCTTTCAAGAAGTGGGCATATTTGCTCTGTCAAGCAGGGAGCTCGCCACAACAGCCACCTTTAAAGCATTTTTACAAGTGGCGCAAGTAACTAAGCAGAGCCATAGTGCAGATGCTCTTGGACACATGACCATGGCAATGCACACAACTCCTAATGCACTTGAGCATTAAGAGTGTTGGAGTCCACATGAACAAGGAGCGACCTCTGTTTAAGCTCTCTCAACTGGGAGCTGTGTCGTCCTGTCAAGTGACAAGGAGAAGCACAGGTGTGTGGTCCAAGGATGGCTGGCTCAGGGACCGGAGTCATGGCTGTTGCCTGGGACTCTGCCTCCAAGCACTCAGAGGTTTGGGATTATAGCCATTTGATGGCTCTAAAAAAGAATTTGACCCAACTTCCAGAGATTAGCTAGGATAGGTAAATGGAACCTCCAAGTAGAGAGGCAGTCTACCTTTGGGGACCAGATTCTGAGACAATCCACAGGGATAGGCTTCCATCTTCATACTCTGGCTGTGAACATCCAGAAGCATCTGGGTGACCATGACAGGAGTCAGAATGGCAGACTGGAGGGGACTTTGGCTTGATCCAGCAAGTCCATTCTTGTCTTAATTGATGCCAGATTTTCACTCAGAAACCTGTTTTCACAGCCAGAGCTCATCCTAAAGCATGCTCAGAATAATTGTCAGTGTCTGAGCACGTGCAGAGATCCTTTCACCATTAAGTAATTATTGCATGGCTACCCAACCCCTCCATTCTGCATCTGGGATTGAGGGACAGGGCTTCCAAATTACAGGAACTGTCTGAGCTACATACTGTACAGTATCTCTCTCTTTTCAGAAACTAACGGTGCCAGTAGCCCTTAAATTGATTTCTACCATTAATGATTTGGGGCACAGTGACGCGAACCCACATGTTAAACACTTCTGACTCTCACTGACTCCACTGACAGGAGTGAAAAATCTGTCTAATTCCCTCCCACTAAGATCACAGGAACTTGTTATGCAGAACTTTGGCTGGTTTCTGCCTTTATTTCTGCAGGGAAATGACCAAGACAGACAGCTTTATAAGAAGGAGAAAGCCATTGTTAAAAGAATTTTTTTTCTTCCTGACTGTGTTTGTGTCTGCAAGTTGCTGAGACTCTGGAGAATTCAACCGTCATTTTTGGTTACATAAGAAGAGCCCTGCTGGATCAGGCCAAAGGCTCATCTAGTCCAGCTTCCTGTTATCTCACAGTGGCCCACCAGGTGCCTCAGGGAGCACACAAGACAACAAGATGCCTACATCCTGTTGCCACTCCCTTGCATCTGGCATTCTGAGGTAAATTTTTGAGGTAAATAAAACAGAACTTGCTATCCTGTCTGTTTGATATCCTAAGAACATACAAACATAAGAAGAGCCCCACTGAAGCAGATCAAAGGCCCATCTAGTCCAGCTTCCTGTATCTCACAGTGGCCCACCAGACGTTTCAGGGAGCACACGAGACAACAAGATGCCTGTATCCTGTTGCCACTCCCTTTGCTTGAATCTGCTGGGTTTTTTTTAAACTGAAACTTTAAAAAAATGGAACTGAGAGTAAAATCTTATCCTTGTATAGTCAGAAGTAAGTCCCATTGTGTTTTGGGGCTTATTTCCAGGAAAGTGGAACTGCACCCTTAGTCTCATAAAGGAAATCACTTCATGGGTAACATCTGCCCATAGAAACACTCCCCACAGGCAGACACAAGTTTGACTTTCAAAGTTTGTTAAAAACTATTCATTGTGCAACCTTTGGCAACATCCATTATTTGCCCCATTTTACTCCCATTTTACACTGCAACCACTTCCCAGCCCTGCCCCTGATCCTGAGTCGAACCTCCCCCCTTCCCCGACATAGGTTCCATTGAACCTGAGAAAGTGTGCTGGATCCCCCCAAAGACTGCATGTGTTCCCCTTTATGACCCAAAGGGGTCTGGTATGGGTTCACATTTCACCTGTCCCTGGAACCAATGCAACAGCGCGATGATGTGCGCTTACAGACCCGCACACGTGCACGGAGCTTTTGCAATGCTCACTCACCATTGTCTCCATAGTAACGTAGTGGGAGCTCTGGGTCGCCTGTTAAGGAGTTCTGCCATGAGCACTGGAGGACAAGCGCTGCCCACTGGACCACGTAGAGATGCCGGCACCCCAGCATGTCCCCTGCTGAGCCCAACGGCTGCCAAATTCAGCTGCGTGGGGCAGCAGCTCTTCTTCAGCCTAGAAAGTTTCACAAAAGTCCCTGAGACAGGAACTGGCAGCAGAAGCATCCACGAGAGGCAGCAGAGTTCAGCCAGATGTGTGTGTGTGTGTGTGTGTGTGTGTTGTAAAAAGTCCGCGCTGGAGCAAGGAGGCAGGGGACTAGACTGCTTCCTTTGGCCAAGCACTCTACGGCATCTGTCCTGCCCCCTTGGAGAAGGGAAGGGCATGAACCAGACTGGGAAGAGGCTGGAAATTGGGACTGAGCCAAGCCAGGCCCCTCTCCTCCTGAAATCTCCCCTGCTTTGCAATCCTAAGACATCCCCCCACTCCTAAAGCACAAGCGGGGAGAGAGATGGTATAGCTAGGACCACCTCTGCAAGGGTCTGAGCAAAAACCAGAGGTGGATCCAGGCTATGGATTAGATGTGAGATGGGGAGGGAAGAAGGAGAAATTTGATCTCTCTATGAAATGGATGGATGCAGAACAGCCAGGAAGGACTGAGGGGGTGGGGGTGGAGAATGACCCTTACCTGGTGCAAAGATGTTGAAGTTAGTTCCCGATTGCTTCTTTAATGCAGGGATAAAAAGGGCATTGACACCATATGTTCATTATTTTCCTGATGATGATGATGATAAGAAGATACTGCTTTTAAACAAAATGTAGTTCACAAATAACATTTGCTATGTTCACATAGCAAAATCAATTAATAATGGTTCCCTGTCCCCAAAGGGCTCACAATCTAAAAGAGACCCCAGCAACAGCCACTGGAAGAAACACAGTACTGGGAAGAAGAGGGAGGGTTGCTCTTCCCCTACTGAAGAGAAGGCACCACCTTGAAAAGTGCCTCCAACAGACTACTGAGCAAGAATATTCAAGGCCAACCCTAGCCACCTTTCCAGCTGCGGTGCAGCTGTGAGGTAAGGGAATACTTGTTACCTTGTGGAGGATGCAGGATGCAGCACATGCCCTTTTGGGAAAGTTGGATAGGATTGGGCCCTCAGTTAGGATACAACAAACACTTGAATTCAAATAAATATTAGAAGCAATAAATCAAATCAGCACCCCAGATCCTGCGTCCATCCCACATTGGACTTGGACCAGGAACACCTGGATATAAATCTCCGCTCAGCCATGAAGCTTCCTGGGTAATCTTGGGTCAGTCACTCTCTCTCAGCCAAACTTTGCTCCACGGGGTTGTTGTGAGGTTAAGGAGAGGGGGAGGAGCTGTGTACCCCACTTTGAGCTACTTGAAGGAAGGGCAGGCTAGAAATGTGCAAAAGCAATCAATGACATTATAATCATAAAATAATAATAATAATTCTAAATACATGAAGCATAGTCAATAAATGAGCAAAAAGATCACAAAAATATCATTGACTGGTATTGTTGGTCTGACACAGGATTCCACCAAATATCAACCAAATAGATATCAACCAAATATCTACGTAGAATGTTTGATGTTCCGAGCTTTGCCATCTTTTGCAGTTCCAGGGGTGTTATAGCAGAAAGCTGCAGTTTTTCCATGTATTTTGCGAAATTTCTCAATATCATTCCCAGTACCCCAATGACGATGGGGACTACTGTGATATGCTTCATCCACAGCCTGGTGGTTTCAATTGCTAGGTCTCTATTTGGTCATTTTTTCTTGTTCCTTGTCTTCGACTCTGGCATCTCCTGGAATTGCAATGTCAATTATCCACTGCAATTCATGTCAATTATCCACACTTTTGGATTTCAATCAGTTACCTCTGGAGTATTGTGTTCCAGGTGTCGATCATTTTGGATCCTGAAGTCCCACAAGATCTTGACCTGCTTGTTTTCCAACAGCTTTTTTATCTGATGGTCCCATGAGGGGTTTTTTTTTTTTTTGATGCTGGCAAATTATACTTTCTACCCAATGACCAATGAATCAACTTTGCGACACATACTTCTGCAAGCGACCTCAACTCCAGGGGGGTGCTAAGCATATTAGCTGCCAGCTCTTCCTGTTGGCCCCCTTTCCAGAGCGCAATCCTAAATTGTGCTGGAAAGGCGAGCCCGGTGCGCTTGCGCCATATCCAGCACACCTTGGGTGCGCTGGGGAACCTCCCTGGGGCAAGGGCACATTTGCACCCTTGCCCCAGAGGGGGCTCCAGCCTCCCCTATGGGTTCCTTGGATTTGTGCTTGCTAAATGAGATCTGCAAGGATGCGATCCTCTGATCTGCACCTGCCAAATGGGGCCGTGCAGCCTCCTGAACGGAGCCTTGCATGCGACCTAATGGCCGTCTCCCGGCCCCAGCCGACCTCCCCGACCATGTCCCTGTTGATGGGTAAAGATGAACCCTGGAATGTTTTGCCATTGCTAAAGGTGGTGGTATGGTGAGCTGTGCACTCTAGTCTGTGTGTCAAGCCACAGATGCCCAAAGTATAGCCACTCCACATGACTGCTTGAATGGCTTGCAGGTATCTCACATAGGCCAGAATAAGGTACCTCCAGGGACCCTTTGACTTTGTTGTGTCCCTCATGGTGAAGAATGTACTGGAATGCTGCTGCTCTCTGGTGGCTATTGGTTGCACTGGCCAGATGGAGTTAGGTGTGAAATTGCTCCCCTCCCTGACCTAGAGGAATACTTTACCCTAGGACAGAGAGCTCTAGGGCTTCCTCTGGGGCAGGAGGACACGGTTTCTGTTTCCCAAGAAAGGATCTCACTGAGGCTGCAATCCTATATAGCCTTATCAGGGAGAAAGTCCCTTTGAACTCAGTGGGACTTACTTCTGAGTAGACATGCATCGGCTTGTGCTGTGTGCATGAAATCAGAAGCAGAAAATGTACAGGGCTCCAAATCAAACACAGTTTGCAGGCTCTTCCTCCTTGACTTTCATCCATGTGACTTTCATCGTGTTGCTCTTTCAACTGCTTTCAATTATAACCGCATTTCAAATTTTGTCCACATGCTTTCCTCTTTTTGTCTGATTTCATCCAATCTTCCATTATATCTGTTGATGTTCTTATATTTTTCTTTTATTTCTATTGATTTAGGTTTCACATGCATTTGCATGCATTATATAGTTAGTTATTTACATTTTTCATTGGACCAAAATAAATTTGCAAACTAAAAAAAAGCTATGCTTTAACATTTATCCATTTTTTGATTTTCTTCCATGCTCTCGTCCCTAACCATATAAAAGTGCAAGGTCTTGCTGTATTTTATTTAGTTATTATATGTTCAGTCTGTCTCACTTCCTGGTGTATATGCTATCTCCTCCACCTAGTATCTTCTCAAAAACCCTGTGAAGGTTAGGCTAGGAGATGATGACCGGCCCAAGGTCATTCAGGAAGCGTCATGCTCCGATGTCTTCCTCTTCCTCCAAATGGCCTTCCTTCTCCTTGTTCTTTTTTCATTCACTGTTATGTGTTGCCATTTTGGACTGTAAGTATGGCATAATGTGGTATGCCAACAGGATCATACCACATTACTGTCCTTTGGGCAGTATCTAGTTTGTTATTTTGACCCTGAATGAAGAACAAGTACGACTAACAGCCCAATCCTACCTGGCGGTTGCATCGCCACAATGCACGTTGTACGGTGCACTTTTTAGCCATCACAAAACATGCTGTGCCATAGAGAACAGTCAGGCCGCCACTACGAACAATGAATGGTGGTGGCCAGGTAACAGCAGCCTTTGTAGGAGCCTTGGTACCAGTAGATTGGCGCAGGGGGCGGGGAGTGGGCAGGTGGAATGGGGCAAAAACTGGGGTGGGGCAGAGGTGCTATTGGCAGCAGTGGCTCCGCTGATATATCCCCCTTCCCAGTCTTGATCCACAAGCACAGGTCCATTCGGACTTGTGCCAGCAAAACTGCTGGTGCAGATCTGAGTAGACCCACTGGGGTAGCAGAGGCTTACCCCATAGCAAGGGAACAAATATTCCTTTACCTGGAGGAGTCCTCAGGGATTCCCCTCCCCCAATAGAATGCAGCATGTGGTTCTGGTGGTGCAGCTGCATTGGTGAGAGGGATTTCAATATGATTGAGATGTAAGTGTGATTTTATACAAGCAAATTCCAACAGCAATGCTTCAATGACTTCTTTGAATATGGATTTCCAGTCTCAAATCTTGTGGGGACACAGAATTCACAACACAAGCAGAATGTCATGATAAAGTTCAAGTTGAGAACTTGCCTATTGAAAAATGTCATACTGCCAGTTTAATTTATTGAATCAACTCTTTCAGTGGGAAAGCACAAATATTTGTAGATCGTTTTTCTATTTAAAAATGTAAGTGCAGCTTACAACCACTCTCACAACAAATCAATAAAGCAAGGCAATGTCATATTATGATGATTTACTTTCATATTATTATTTCATAATTTATGATATTGTTGTTATTACTGAGAATATTTAAATCCTGTTTTACAGCAACAAGGTTTCAAAAGGCTATACCTAGCAAAGAAATAAGAAGGTTTTCTGCCCAAAGTGGCTTGCAATCTACAGTATCTAGCTAGCTAAGAAACGTAGGGCCCAATCCTAGTTAAATGCTGCCCACAAGCACAGCCCAGGCTTAGCTGCATCCTGGGGACAGCTGGAGACCAAGCAGGGGCAGGGAAGTGAGGAAACAATTTTTTTTTCTTACCCTACACTGCATCCTGATGGATTCCAATGGGTCTACTTGGATCTGTGCCAGTTATTTTGCTAGCGCAAGTCTGTGCAGACCCAAGGGGGCCTGTTGAGGGTGAAATGGTGGGCAGGATATTGGCGGAGAAAGCTCCGCTGTTACCTGCCCACCACCCACATTCTCTGGTGAGAGGAAGAGGGAAGGAGCTCTGTGGTCCTAAATTGGAACCTGCAGGCCTGCCCTTGGTCCTTGCAGCCATCTCCAAGGGGACAGGGATGGCTGCCCCTTTGGCCTTGGCCCTGAGCCTGCTCCTAGCAAGGCGAGGTGCAATGGTGATGATGGACAGACACCAAATATGATCAGTACCCTCCCTCCTTGGCCCGCCTGCCTCCCCCTCCCCACTCACATACTGCTGCCCAGCTGGGACAGTTCTAACCTCTCCATACCTCCAGCTGCTGGAAGTCACTAATCTGCTTTGTCAGCTAAGCTTATTAGCTGAGGATCAGTATGAGTTAGAATGGGCACAGCCACGAACACTCCCACCCCTCCTGTCAGGATTGATCCCGACACACCTTGCCTGTCTGCCTCCTCCACCCCCTCTGGACTGACTCCAGTGGAAGATCATTCCCTCTGCTGGCGCTAGTCATGCACCAGACTTGGCAGATATCCTGGCCTGCTGACAAGGTAAGCGCCAGCCTTAGGTGCACAGATTCCCTGCCAGAAACCCGGGCAGAGGAAAAGTGCCCATTAAATGGATGGATTACAAGAACAGAATTTAGGACAGTGATCGCTTGCCCTTTTTCCATGCTGCAAGTGGCATCCATGAGGTGCCCAGGCAAGCTCCTATCCAAGCACTGACCAGAATCAGACCAGAGTGATGGTCTGCTTCTGAAAAGTCCCTCGGTGTCTCATTACAGGCCCAATCCTACCCCTGTGGCATGCCAGTGCATCTCCATGTATGCTGGTGCAATGAAAGCCCAGCCAGCATAGAAGCTTACCTGCCAATAGATGTGCCATGGACACTTATGCAATGCTGGAAAAACACTGCGCTGATGTAGCTCGGACGTCACTCAGAGCACAATCCTAACCTGGAGTTAGGTCGGCACAGGTAGGCCAACAAAGTTTGGTTGGCACAAGCGCATTCGGACCACTCTCAGAGTTAGAGAGGATGACGCATGTCTGTGTGCTGTCCTCTCTGACTCTGAGAGCGCAATCCTAAAGTGGAGTAAGGCCAGCATAAGCTAAGCCAGCAAAGTTTGGCCAACACAAGAGCTACCATAAAGCGTGTTTGGACTACTCTAGGAGTCAGGGAGTATGGCTCACATCTGTGTGCTGGCCTCTCTGACTCCGACAGTGGCCCTTGTGTTGGCCAAACTTTGCTGGCTTAGCTTATGCCAGCCTAACTCTGTTTAGGATTGCGCTCTCAGAGTGGTCCAAACATACTTTATGGTGTCCCTTGTGCCAGCCAAACCTTGCTGACCTAACTGTGCCAGCCTAACTCCAGGTTAGGATTGCACTCTCAGACTCTGAGAGGCCAAAATGGTGATTGGGACATGACATGGGAGGGATGAGGAGGAGATGACGGACACCAAATCCTAACCCCCTTGCACACAACAGATGCATCCCCAAAGCTGGAAAAGTGCCAGGCCAACCACAGAGCTGATGTAGGTAGGAGTAACCCCATAAGAAACAATGGGCAATGGCAGTCCTGGTCAAAGGGCCACCCTGGGGCAAGCCTTCTGGGGCCACCTCCAATCAGAAGTAATTGTGGTGATGTAATGACGTACCTGCAATTACTTCTGGGCTGCCCTCTTCCTCTTTGTCTGTTTTTTCCTTTTTACAGCGGAGGATAAGGCACCCCCAGGAAAGTTCCAAGGATGGCTGCTAATCGTAGCCATGCTCAGAACTTTCCTGGGGCTGCCTACCCTCATCCTCCATTGTAAACAAACAAACAAACAGCGGGCAGGTGGCCCCCAGAGTGACAGGGAAAGCTCAAAGAATGGCTGAGATTTGCTTCATCCTTGCAGCATTCCCTGGCAGTCTCCTCCTACTGGGAGAGGCTCTTTCTCAGCACAACAAAAGAATTGCCACCTCTTCGGATGGTGCTGAAAGGGACTCCTGGACTTCTTTTGGGTGGGGACAGGGACTTTACAGCAGTGGGGGGCTGCCAGGCTCCAAGTTTCCCCTCCCTGTGCCCTTTGAACAAGCAGTCAAGAAATCCAAGAGAAAAGATTTTGCATCACCCCCATGCTTAGGCATTGGTGGTGCAGGAACCAGGCTGGTCTTTCCTTCCTTGGAGCCTGTTTGGTTAAATCAAAGCAGCCAAATTCTGCTTTCCATCTCTTTTGTTTGGCTACAAGCCCTGTTTGTTTCACATGCAAAATCCCCCCTTCCGCCAGGCCACAGCCCCCCTAGACCCCAGGAACAGCTGGTCTGTCTTAAAGCTCCAGGGTTGTGTAAGAACAAGGCTCCCTCCACCCCCACCCAAATTCAAGTGGGTTGTGATTGGAGTATGAAAGAACTAAGATTCTCCAACCTAGATGGAAAGGGAGTCTGGCTTCTCCTACTCCCAGGCTGTCCCCACCTAAGGGCCAAATTGTGGAGGGTAGCTGCTTCTCATCCCAAAAAGCAGGGTGGGGAGGGAGCGATTTTCTGCAGAAAAACTGCAATTGGAAGGGGTGTGTAAACATTTTGTGGGCTTGCCAGTGTCAATTCCAGCCACAGCAGCCCCGCCCCCCCCCCCCTGCATGGGGTCCAACCAAATGTGGATCATACTTGCTCTATGTCCTCCCACAGACAAAAGTGTGGTGGGTGGGTAAAAGGGGAAGGAGCTTTTCAGTTGTGTCACCAGTGGTTATGTTTGGGAGGGTGATAAGAAGTACTTGCAACAGGAACAAGGACAGGCATAAAGCACGACATTCACAAGCACAATGACTTAGAGACTTTGTGCAGCTGAGCAGAACACGGGTGCTGGAAGCACAGTCCAATGATAGGATTGTGCTGTAAATGTTTCAGCACCCCCCCCCCAATAAGAGGTCCACCTCCCCTTCAGAAGATCCCATAGACAAAGGGACTCTCTTGTACCCTAGCCTATCTCACAGGAGGATAAAATAGTGAGGATAAAATAGGCAGGGAGAGTACTGTCTACTACTTTCCACTACTTGGGGAAAGGGCAGGCTAATAATCAAACTGTATTATTTTAATTGTTAACTGGATGGGATTGGCTGTAGAGAATAGACCAGTGGTTCTCAAACTTTTTATCACTGGAACCCACTTTTTCAAACAATGATCTGTTTGAGACCCACCAGAAGTGATGTCATGGCTGGACATGCTGTCACTATGATGCTAGAGCCTACTGCTTTCTTGAGAATGCAGCAATAAATTGGGTTATTTCTCAGCCATTTTCCAGTAGCAAAGTGAATCAAAAAGAAAAAAAGCCTGTTTACAACCTTGACACAAGCAAAACAACCACACAGCCTTCCCCGTTTCCAGCATCCCATCTTCCCACATTTCCAATATGGCTACTCTAGGTGCTTTGTGACCCACCTGAAATTGGCTCATGACCCACTGGTGGGTCCCAACCCACAGTTTTGGAACCACTGGAATAGACATAATTAAAGGTAATAAAGGACAATGGAGGGAAGGCCAGTCCGGGGGAAGGAGGGTCCATTGTAGATTGATTGTCCTTCTTGCTGGCCTTTCTCCCAGTTCTCTGATGGTCTTGGTACTAGTTCCCTGGATCTGAAACTGCTGCTCCTGAATGCCAAGTCATCAAATAATAAAACCTGCCTCATCTGGGATTTAATCCTGGATAAGGATGCTGAACTAGAATGTATTACAGAGACCTCGTTGGGTGAGGTGGGAGGAGTGAGTCTTTCCCAACGTTGCCCACCATGGCTCCAGGTAGTGCAGCAGCTGTGTCTGCAGGAATGGGGGTGAGTGGGTCATGATGGTCTATTAGGAATCCATCTCCCTTACCAGGAGCCCTGTCCAGCAATCCACTAGGTTTGAGAATCTGTATGCCACGTAGGAAGGGTGGGACAGGATTGGGATTCTGCTGGTGTACCATCCACTTTGCTGCCCTTCCTGAGCTGTCTAGGTTGCTCTCGGATGTTGCACTGGAGCCCCTTCCCCTGGGGGTATTGGGGGACTTCAGTGTTCACGCTGAGGTCCCAGAGGCAGGTGCAGTTCAAGACTTCATGGCTGCCATGACAACCATGGGCCTGACTCAGCAGATCTCCCTCCAACTTGCGAAGCAGGATACTTGTTGGATCTGGTGTTTACAGCTAGATAAGAGGAAGGTATGTTTAGGGGATGAGTGTTGGTTGCAGACTGATTAGGTGGTTCTTATTATTGAATGTCTTAAAACTGATGACTTTTATAGCTGCTGCTTGCCACTTTTTTAAAAAGTGTCTTTTTTTTTTAAAAAAAGTGTCTTTTTTAAAAAAAGCTATTACCTTATATATGTATTTTTTATTTGTGTGCATTTTATAATATTTATATCCATGTTAATGTTGTTGTAAGCTGTCTGGTGCCCTTTGGGGAGAAAGGCAGGATATCAATTGAATAAGTAATACAGAAGCAATGCTGTTCCACCTTTAAGGATTGTGTGCACGTCAAACACCTGAATGCACATATCAAATTTCAAGCATTACCATTAGCATGACTTTTTGTGACCTCTGCACATGCTTGGGTGCACTTGTGCCCTTATTAAAACCTCTTATTTTCCTCGGGAAGAAAAGGATGTCTACACATTTTTATAACCCTTTCTATAACCCATTCTATAACCCTTTTTCAGAGGCGCTGAGTCCTAGAAGTGAAACGCTGGCGGGTAAGCTCCAGCACAGGTGACTACCAGTCAGCTCACCTCGGCGGGCTTGTTGTCGGGCCATTTCGCTGCCGCGGCTGGTCTGCCTTCAGGCGGGAGCGTCCTGTCTGGACTGTCCGCCCTCCAGATGATAAGCCGCTTTGCGGAGCCGGGTTGCCAACGGCGGGGCGGCCCGACCCCTGCCGCCTCCGCCCTGCTCTGGGCGCGGCTCCCTGTCCCCGCGACGTGCGGCTCAGGGCTCCATGTGCCGCGGCGCGGAATCCAATTAGGCGGCCGGCGGGAGGGCATTAGCGGGACGCCCACCTGACCAGGCGCCGCGGGGTGACCAGCAGCTGAGCCTTCGCCGCCGCGGCGTGTCCGGCTCCGCGAGCCCGCCGCCATGGAGCGCCAGCAGAGGACGACGCGCGGGCCATGAGGCTGGCCTGGGCCTGGCGCGGGCAGCGGACGCCCTCGCGAAGGAAGCGCGCCGGAGCCGCAGGTAAGAGCCACCCCTGGGGCGGGCGGGTCGTCCGCCTCCGCCTGCGAGACACGCGGCGCTCTCTCCGTGGAGCGGCGAACGGGCCCGTCTCCACGCCGCCTGCGCACGCCCCGACCAACGCGCCTCTTGCCGCTCGTGCAGTCACGTTGCCGGAATCGCGGGAAAGAGTCGGCGGGAGGCCAGCGGCGTGGAGGTAAAGCCAACCCTCTCGCTTGCTGAGGGGCTGCGCTGGCCTCGCGTTTCGGCGGCTGGTTTGAACTCCCGCATCCCCCCCCCGCCCCTTTGCAGGACTGAGCAGGAAAACTCTCTCAAGAAATGATAGTGTACCGTCTCCCGCCCCCCTCCCCATTGTTTACCGTCTGCTTTCAAAGTGATTACAATTACTTCAGTGCCAGGCTGTTCCTGGAGGAGAGTGCCTCTGGGCATGCACAGAGTGCCTCATCCACTGCACACTGAAAAATCCCTGCTGGTCCCTGGCCCTCCCCCCCCCTTTTTTTTGTATCCCATGCTCAAAGAGGCTGCCCTGCCCTTCCAAGGGAATACGGGACTTTTGGCTCTTTGCTTTCTAAGGACAACAGTGCAAGTGCTTTCCATGCCTGCCGTTCTTTTGCTCCTAATATTCCCATTCCCCCACCCCCTTGCCAGCAGGCTACCTGTGCAGGCAACTGTGTGGAAAGTATTGTCCAGCCCTAACCCACTCAGTTTCGTCCCAAGCAACCCTGGAGTCTGACTGCCTGTACTGGTCAGGGTTGCCTGCATTTGTCTAGCAAGGTTGCTCTTCCTTCATTGGCTGCACAGTCGGCAGAATGAGCCGGTCAAGCCTTTTTTCCACGTGCAGAGACAGTGAAGGGGGAAGCATCAACTGCTGCTTTTCTGTTGTCTTGCAGTTTAGAGGCACAGGAGGCCATCCAGGAGAAAAGTTGGCAACTTGACTCAAGTTCCCTATAGGGAACAGAAGACCAGGCTCTCATTCTGTAGAGAGAGGGAAATGCGGCTATGTGGGTAGACACGCAGGTACCTGAAGAGGAGGGGGGAAGATGTTCTGGGGCTCTTGTGCAGCTCCTGGTCATACTAATGGGGATTGTGCAGGAGAGTTTCCTGGTGATTTGTGCCTAAGGTGGTGGTTTGCTGTCTGGAGTGAGCCTATGAGCACTGATGGTTTTGTTTGCACTGAACTGGTATCTTACAAACTTTTGTTTGGAGACAGGATCTTATAACTTTGTTTACTGTATTTCTAAGTCAAGAAGTTAAAATGGCTGGCAGATCTGTATACAGTGCTCTCTAGCTCTTCTTTGGTGTTGGTGAAGTAGGGGTGCCAAACGACCAGATAATGTTATCCAGCCCGCTCTTGTCTACCAAAGATTCAGTATGCATAAATCAGCAGGCAAGCCTTTTCATTGTACAACAGATTGCCTGCTAATTCTGCAGATCACACCGCAGTTCATGGCACAGCTGCAGGGGCCAGTTCTGAGGCTGGCAACTTGAGTGGTAGAGTGTCGGCTGCCCGAATCTGCCCATTTTAACTGCTTTGTGAAGAGAATTTTATTTGCTTGTGCTCTCAAGAATGTTGCTAACACGGTGTGTGTGTGTGTGTGGGGGGGTCATCTTTAGTACTGCTCAGCAGATGGAAGGGGACTGTTGGTTTGATTAGCATGTTCTCTTTTGGAAAGGGGGCAGTGATGGCAATGGACTAGCAAGCCTGCATGTTGCTGGCTTGAAGCAGGCCAGGATGGAAAATTCCCAGGAGCTTTTTGAGGAACCACAGGTGGCATCACCTGTGTGAACCCTGAATTCTTGGGCATTGGTGTGACTGGGGGCGCAATCCTAAAATGAGTTAGGCCAGCATAGGCTAAGCCAGCAAAGTTTGGCCAGCACAAGGGACACTGTAAAGTTTGTTTGGACCACTCTCGGAGTCAGAGAGGCCAGCACACAGACGTGAGCCATCCTCCCTGACTCCGAGAGTAATCCAAACACGCTTTATGGTGGCCCGTGTGCTGGCCAAACTTTGCTGGCTTAGCTTATGCTGGCCTAACTCCAGTTTAGGATTGCGCTCTGGGTGTTTGGTATGTTCCTGGGCTCCTATCCTCCCTGCACAGAGTCTGTATTGACCTGCAGGTAGAAGGTGAGTGGTGGTACAGCGCAGTGGTGGGATCTAATGGATCCAAGAACTGGAATGGTGACCGGGACTCACCTTTGACTGGCATGTGTCGGGACTGTTCAAAGCGGCCCGGCCGCACCCCGCAGCCCGTCCCTTTGGTTTCACCGCCATTCCTTTGGTTCCGCCGCCTTCTGCGCTGCATCCATCATGGAGCCAGCGACGAATGGCGGCGACTGGGCGGAGCCAGCCCTGATTAGGTTCAGGAAGGGCCGTTCTGGCGCGTTCCTGCTGGATGACATCACTGGCGCAGCGGGTTAATCCGCTGTTGCTGGGCTTTCCAACTGGAAGGTTGAGAGTTCAAGACTGCATGACGGAGTGAGCTCCCGTTGCTTGTCCCAGCTCCTGCCAACCTAGCAGTTTGAAAGCACCTAAAATGCAAGTAGATAAATAGGGACCACTTTGGTGGGAAGGGAACGGCGTTCCGTGCGCTACGGCATAGAGTCATGCTGGCCACATGACCATGGAAGCTTGTCCTCGGACAAAACGCCGGCTCTACAGGCTTTGAAACGGAGATGAGCACCGCCCCCTACAGTCAGTCACGACTAGACCATTCGGTCGTGGGGAAACCTTTACCTTTAGAAGGTGGGTAGGAAATAAAGCCAGAAAAAGAGCATTTGACCTCTGACCATCACCCAAGTGCACCAAATAAACAGTTCAGAAATCTCCATGGAGGAACAAGCTATTTGGAACTTCCCCCAGGCAGAGGAAGTTCTTCAGCATTGTTTCTCTATGCCTGCTACAGCATCATTTCTCTAGCACCGCATGTGCCCCCCCTTGTCTTCTTTGAGCAGCTGAAATGAACAGGTACAGAGGGGTGATGGCAACTCAGCATCTCTGGTTTGCACTCATTACAGACAGAAGGGGGTGCAAGGGGGAGGCTGCATGCAGCAGTTTTAGTAAATGCAGGGAAGGGGTGTAGTGGGCAGACTCCAAATGGCCCTGTAAGCACCAAGTAGGCAAGGAGATGTGCTTTGGAGCCATGGCAGCTTTTTCTTTTTTATTTCTTCCTCCCACAGCGTTGGGAGGCGGGGAAGGAGGCTGCTGCTGTGATCCTCTTCCAACTTGCTCCCAGCAAGTCTGATCGGGTTGCCTGGTGAGGTTGTGGGCTGGAGAGGGTGGTGGGTAGACAGGCATTCTCTGCCCCTCCAAGGTTTGCCTTCTACATGAACACTTCAGGTGCCCTTATAGTTGGGCCATTCCTGGCCCTATGTCTCAAATATTCCCCACTAAACTTCAGGCAGCATGGGACATGGAGTGGAGCCATTGACATTTGATCTAAGCATGCAGACATGTAGTCTGACCCATAGTTGAAACGCCCGTGAGCTCATGTGTTCCATCTGGTCAGCCCTTGTTGCTAATCAGGTGGTGACATTTTGCAAGGAGAGAACATCATCTTCTGGATCAAGATATGCCTCTTTTCATCTATCAAAAACTGGAGCGGGAACAGACTAGCCTCTTAATGCTTTATTGAAAAAAGCTGAGTTACTGGCGCTGAAACCTTCCTAACAGTCCAATCCTAATCTGTGTTGGAGCAGGCCGGGCAGCTGGCCTGCACTGCATCCAACACAGGCTGGGAGGCAGCTGGAGCTCACCTCAGGGTAAGGGGATATTTTCCCCTTACCCTGGGGTAAGCCCCAGCCAGCCCACTCGGGCTGCTCGAATCTGCACCAGCGAAACTGAGCTTGGTTCCACACTACACTCCCCAGGCCAAGTTGCTCTCTGGAGCAACTGGAGTTGCTCTCTGCCCTCCCTCTGGCCCGTCCTTCAGGGGAAGACCTCACATGTGGGCTTACAGTACAATCCCAAACCTTGTATATTCCATGAAGCTTCCCACCACTCAGGGAAATGGGAACTGTGCAACAAAGGACCTATGTGATGTGCAAAATACTCACCGTTCTCTAAAGAAGGCATTTGCTGTCCCCGTTCCCTAGATCTCGTCCGTTTCCATTCTGCAGGTGACACTAACAGAGCTTTCCCCCCAGAGCTCACCTGTTGATAGCAGCATGCAGGCGCACATCCCTGAGGACAGCCAGCGCAGTTCTTGGGCAAGGAGATGCTTGTGTGTGGCTGTAGCTACCTCTGTTGCCTCCTTACCTCTGGCCAGGGACTCTCTGGCTAGTGAAACACTCATCTTGCTGTTGGATGGGAGTTGAAAGTCAGGACTAGATTTTTTTTGGGGGGTGGAGAGGAGCCACCTCTTCTTTTTCAGGGACAACGTGGGGACAGAGAGGAGGAGAGGCTTCTCTCCTTTGGTAGGGCTGCATCTTTTTGTGGCTTGTCTGCCTTGAAACACAGGCTGGTTACCCAAAACAGAATCCTGCTCCAGTGAACTGTTTCCAGCCCTAGGCTCCACTCCACCAAAAATGTCCCCTCCGCCGACCATTGCAGGTGGCACAAGTGGATTGGAGAGGGGCTTATCCAGCAAGACTGTCTTTTTGCTCAGGCCCAGCTGAAATGAGATGAAAAGAGTGTGTTTGCATTGCAAGACAAGAGGAGCAGGAAGGCTGCAAGCCCTGCCTAGCAGTGACAGTCAGTGCTGGACCTGCATTACGCTAGCAGGAGAGGGCTGAACATATGAAGCTGTTCTTACCAAAGCAGACCGCGGGTCCAGCAAGCCAGATGCTACAGCAGGGCAGTTTCTTTCAATCAAGACAGTGTTGCCAACTCCTGAGCAAGCTTTCCAGGTCTCTTCTTCAGGCTGGAGGTTAAGTGAAAATAGTGAATATGGTGGGACAGGGAGAGGAAATGACATGGGAGTGTGAGGGTCCAATCCTTTCCCCCACCAGTCCAAAGCAGGCAGCACCCCTGCCAGAACGCACACAACATGCTATGGGGCGGCAGTAACCAGGTGGTTTTCCTTACCTCCCTGTAGGCTGCCTGGCTGCCTAGCTGGTATAAGTCCAAGGAGAGGCAGGGGCGTTTCAAGGTGGGGAAAGGGGGGATAGGAGCTCAGCATATGTGGCTGCCGCCAGGGTCCATCCCCTCCCCAAACCACCCCTGCCACTGACCTACCTGCTCTGGCAGGGTATCAGGGAACCGCTGTTGTGCATGTGGAGCCTCTAGCCAGTGGCCCTGGCACACACAATAGTAATGCAGCTTTTGTGCTGCCAGTCCAGGATATACAGTGGCAGATCGCAAGTTCGGTCATTGTAAGCCCTGCATAGGCTATGACGCCCCAAAGATCTGCAGTTTGCAGTAGGAGTGCAAGCAGAGATCCACAGACTTCATTGGGTGACAGTGCTGGGTGCAAAAGGGTTCAAGTAGCACCACGGGCTGCTGGCACAAAAGAAGGGTCTAAATATGTAATCTAGTAGATACTTGGATCTGTCTCCAGGTTTGAGTAGAACATGTGGCTCCCTTACGAGATAGAGGGCGCAAGTAAAAAGAAACTTTTTAAAATAGATTTTCTATTGGCAAAACTAGAGATTAATTTTAGGTGGTGTGGACCAAGCCCAATTGGGTAGTATAGTATTATCTAGGTTGGTTGGCATGGAACCCTGAAAAGGTGGGGGAACCTCCCCATGACTGTATAAAGGTAACCAGGGATTGGGGAGGCTCCCTGCAGCTTCCCATGCACAGGAGAGGTGCCTGGGGGGCTTTTCCTGGCTGATGTCACTGGAGGCTTTGAAGCCCCATGATCCTCAGTTGCAAATACTTTCCATGGTGAGGAAAGGCCCTGGTGAGATCTCCCCTGGCTGTGCGAAGCTGTCATAAGGGGTTGTGGAGGTTGGTGGGAGACGAGATGAACTGGGAATTCTTCTCTGGCTCAAAGTTTAAATCCAGTTAGAGAAGAATTCGGAGGCCTCATGACATTTGCCACTATGAGGGGAGCATTATGAGTGGCATTTGGGCACGAGCTTTGCTAGCATCTCTAAACTCAAACCCAGGGCAGTGCTAAATGCTGCAATTTTGTGGCCTTCTAATAGGCAGTTGTTACGCTCTTAACTATGTTCTGCACCATTGAAATGTCCTGATATTTTCCATTTCCATTCTGGGCCATGTACGTGACGCTCTAATTCTGTCTGTGCTGGGTCCTGCAAAATGCCGGATGATCCCAATTACCTGGCAGCCAGTAAGCGAGACATCTCCAATGGCTGAGTGCGCTGCTGCCTCGCTTTTAGCCGTGACAGTGGTGGCATTGGTGATGGCAGGAACATCCCATTCTGTGCTGCTGGGGCCGAACTGTTCTTGGCTGGGATGGTGATCCAGGAGCTGGGGATTCCTCCCCCCACATCTTTGGGTAACTCCATGGATGATCTTCCTCCAAATTGCAATACATCTTTGACCTGTTCAGAAGCAGAGTGTCATACTAGATGATGCTGCCTGCATCTGGAGGAGTGCAGATAGTCAGCTGGCCATTTTTCAAGCACACTCCTAGTTCAGCAGCTCACCAGGTACTTGAAGTGCCTCCTCGAAAATTCCAGATTCCAGAAGAAAGCTGCAGGCAATCTTGGATGCCATACCCGGACCAGGTGGGAGGGTCTAGTGCCAGGATGGAGGTCCCAGGTGGACGGTTGGATTCTCTACAGCGGAGCCTGCTTAGGTTAGGTGTCAACTTGAGAGTGGGCCTGGGTGAGGGGATTGAGGCTCCTCTTTGGATTCGATACTTAGATGTCTCTGCCTCCATTCCCTTGCCACCTCTTATGCCCGGAACTGCCTCCTGGGACACCCATAAGATTCCTGTTCCTCCTTACTGCCACCTTTTCTACCATGCCTTTTGCACAGGATCATAGTCATTTCCTACTTCAAGTAAGGATTAGTACTTGTAATTGAAATGACCACTTACGTTCCCCTGGAGTAGCTATCTCCATTTCTTCCCTTTCCTCTGTTGTCTGTGTTGTGTCTTGTGTCTATGTAGATTGTAAGCTCCTATGGGCAGGGTCATGCCCTCTCATTCTGTCTAAATGCTCATGTACGTCAATGGCAGCATAATAATAATTTGAATACCATCGGGATGAGCATGAGTATCATATCATGAGTATTCTAGGTCCTCGGATAGGACTCGATAGGTGGATAATATATAAAGAATCTAGTCAAAAACAACATGACTATGCAAAAATGGTGATGATAATACACAGATCTCACTAGGTTCGAGTTGCAGCACTGTGGTCATTCCTCCCCAGCCTGAGCATCTTATGGTTGGAGCTTTTGAGAGGAGTGTGGCTGCTTGTGATATGACTCCACACTAGCTGCCCAAAATAATCACTAAGGCAGCAGAGCCAAATGGAGAGTCTTGAGGTCTTTAGGTATCTAGGAAACCACCCTTTTACTGTGTCAGACCCTTGATCAATTTGGCTGAGCATGGCTGGTGGCAACTCTCCAGGGTTCTTGCCCACCCCTACCTGAGATGCTGCCAGGGGTTGATTCTTGGTCCTCCTGAATGGAAAGCTGGTGCTCTGCAAGATCAGACCATGGCCCACTTGTGGACTGCTCACCGATTCCACTAGAAGTGAACCCGTGAGAGCTCTGTTGCATTTCCTTCAGCATTTCCAAAAGGCAACCTGTGTTGAGATTCTTTCTGATGATGTGTAAATGTACAGTATTGGCATTGGTTGAAATGAATCAAGCAAAAACTCTTTTGCAGAGTTGAAAATGATGAACTGCAACACCAAATTCCCCACTACCACCAGTTGCCATTCTCTGGCAGCCACTAGCACGTTGATGTCTATTGTGCTGGTGCTCAACAGTGAGCTTCTAGTGTGAGGTGACAACTGGGAATGTTACTGACCATCAGCTCCTACATGCTGATTATGGACTGGCAGCTCAGGGGCCTCTACATCCCTTGTTAAACTGATCACGGATGATTATCCAGGAAGCCTCTCTGAATGAGACACCAGTCTTGACTGACAGGGTAGTGGACCTGAGAGGAGGGGCTAAATTGAGAGTGGACCTCTCTCCCTCTCTCGGATGATCAGAGAAAGAACAAAGGCAGTGGTTGCTGGCTGTTTCAGGGAGAATCAGAGACTGTATATGGAAGGAAGGAGAAGGCGCTGGCAGCCAGCAGAGCCTATCAGCTGCAAATGATGCTGAGGACTTCTGTTCTCTCGTAGTTAGCAGGAGGGTGTACTTATCCACTGCCATTCCAGTACTCTACCTGTTTATCTGTAAATGGTGCAAATACTAACAGGAAGCCTCCAGTGATCTCCCAAGGAAGCTTGAATTTGGGGAAGGAAGCTCCCTTTGAAGAAGAGTCCAGGTGATGCATTCACTCCCCTCCTGAGCTCTGAATTGCACATCCCTGCTGGTGCTGTACCTGATGTCCCTCCAGTGGCGAGAGAACAGCTCCAACAGCGGCTCCTAGTCATATTGACTGGGGGCTGCCTGTGGGTTTGGCTGCAGTCTGCCTCTGAAGACCCGCTGTGGGGGACACCCGCCCTAATCTCCCACCGCCACCCTTCAGACACTTCTGCTCTCTGGCCTCCACTTAGCATGATTGCTCTGAGGTGAGGGCTTAGTGGGATTTGGCTGCACTGTGAAGTGTTTAACAGCTTTCCGTGGGATCTCCGCCTCAGCCCCCTGGGTAATCCCAGCAGCCTAGCATTGACACCGGCCCTCCTCCTGGGCAGGGCGCTTGGGAACCCTGGAAGAATGTGGGCCATAGGAAAAAGGTCTCCTGTGTGCGGCAAGTTGGGGTGAAAAAGGCATCCCGTAGTGCTTGCTGTTGCAGAGATTATGAAATGAGCCCACAAGAGCTCGATATGTGGAACAACCCCCCCCTTTCTTGACACTGTAGCTCTTGCTGCTACAATTGTTCTCCAAATGGCTGCTACCCTGTGTTTCTGCTGGTGTTCCCAAGGACTGCTTCTCTCCATCACCCCCACACAGAATACTTTAGTTCCTACTGGTGTTGCACACATTGTTCCCAGTTTGGGGGTCTGCTTTCATGGAAGTCTGCGGCGGTGAGCCAAGACTGCTTCTTCAGCAGCAACAGCATCCTTGGAGGCTCAACTTGCCAAGAGCCTTAAGCCCCATCCTGCAATTCTGGGCCCACTATCAGGAGCCAGTGGGGGGGGGGAGAGGGCACCACGTTGCCCCTGCTCCTTTTCCTCTCGTTTCCCCACCGAGTGATGGTCAGTTAGCGCATGTGGCTGCAGTGTCACTCTGCCCCTTCTCGTCGGGGGGGGGGGGAAGCGTGGCATACCAACCTTACAATGGAGGGGGCGCGAGAGGAACAAGGCAGAGGAGGTGCCGTGGCAGAGGAGAGACTGAGGGGGTCCACTTGTCTTCTGCGCACATCCTGGTGTCAGCGCCTTCTCCACCTGGAAGGCATCTTCTCTCTAACGGACTGGTGTCCTTTGCAACACTTGGCTTTGGGATGACCTGCATGCCCAAACAGCCTACCCAGACGGTCGCTTGAGGGTGCCAGTACTGTCAGGGGTGTCAACTGATCAGCATGTCCAGCCAAGAGGTGCACCTCTACTCTGCTGCCAATGATACCTTGCAGTGGCACAAAGAATGGTGAGTTTTGCAGATACCAACCATATGTGGGAGAACTTTGTTTTTTGCCCCAGCGTGGTTTTGCAGACTGGACTGTATACCTATCAGATATTTACAGACACTTCTGTATTGCTGAATCATGCATAGATGAAAGTGCTTGGACCTTGCTGTTGGGAGTGGAGAGGCTGACAGTGGTTGGGGGACTTCTGCCAGAGATGGAAAGGTGAACCTTGTTGCTCACTTACTTAGAATGTGTTTACGTCTAAGGCTTGGAATTCATGGTATCCATATGACTTCCCCACAGATTCCTAAAGCAAGTTGTGCAATGCAGCAGAGAGAATGGCGGCATAGGGAACTCCCTTGTCACCCCCACATCTTCACACACTTCTGCAATTCTTGGCTTGGATGTGAGCAGGATTCTGAAAATGCAACAGGCCAAATCTGGCTCCGTGCAGGGGGCCGGTAGAACTTTGTGTTTCTGAACCATTACAGACAAGAGCAAATCCTGTCTTAATCTGTAGGACAGTGGTTCTCAAATTTTTCGATTGAGACTCAATACAATGGGAAAACAATTTGAAACTGCATGATGATGATGATACTTGGCTTTTATATTGTGCTTTTGTGATTGAAGAACTGTTTGCCCTGCCTGTCTCCCACTGGAGGTTCCAAGACACCTCACGATATATATTAAATCTCAGACAATACAATAAAGCAAACAGCAGCAGTTAAGCAACAAAATCATGAAGAGCACTAACCAATCCAGAAATTGTGGGGAAAGCCTGGGTCAAGAGCCAGGGCTTCATCCTCCTGTGGAATGCCATCAAGGAGTGAGATAATTGCACAGCACAAGGCAAGGAATGCCGCATTTGGGGGGCTGACTCTGTCATGTGTCGCCGCCAACTGAACTCAGAAGGCAGGGCAAAGCATGAGAGAGCCTCCCTCCCTGATCTGAATGGAGAGGTAGATTTGTATGGAGGGAGGTGGGCTTGCAGTGATCTTGATAGGATAGCATACTGGCGCAGGACACGTGCAATGGCCAGAAAGTACATTCTGTTGCAAACATAGGATTGGGCTGTGAGCTTTTGTTTTCCTGTTGCTTTGGTGTAAGCTGCTCTGGGAGATTTGGTGGTTGAACAGTTGATTAAAATAGCTGAAAATAAATTTATTTAATTTAATAAGGATGCACTCCTAAGCACACATACTTGGGCACAAGCACCACTAAACTCAGGAGGACTTGCTTCTGAGTAGACATACAGAAGTTTGCGCTTTAAATATTACACCTTATCTCAGAGGGCTGCTGCCCTTTGTTTCAGTGTTTTTCTGGTGCCAGGTGGATTTTTTTTGGGGTGTGTGCGCGTGAATATAGGTTGCTGCCTTCTTTCTAGACCCTGCTAGAGGCAACTAGTGGTCTGCCGTGGGAAGCAGGATTCTAGACTAGATGGGTGTTGCCCTGCTCAAGTCAGAGAGCGTCATGTACTCGTGTGTCTTCCAAGCAGGCTATAGCCCCGCCTTGGAAAAACTCAATGGTGAGGCAGGCTCCTGCGTTAGAAACTGTGTCATGACCTTGACCTGTCCAAATGTGGGAAAATGCCTCCGAGACCGTGCAAATGTCTTGGTACCTTCCACAAGGTAAGCATAGGCAGCCCTACACATGATCTAGGTTTCATGGAGGCAGGGAGACCTGCTCTAAGTGTGTTGTTTCAAGGCTGGCTTGTTGATAACCCAATGCCCTGGAATGGGACTGGCTTGCAGTGTTATGGGGCCTGGGTGTAGCTCTGACTCCATGTGCTTAAGACACTTGCTTTTTTCTATCTGCAGACATCTATGCAAATGTTTTAAATCCCATGTTTGAAAATTGTTTCTGGGACTTAGCCCTCCAGCTCAGGTTAAGCCTGGAGCTTCCACTTCTAAGAACCAGTTGAAAAGGTATTCTGCAAAACGTGCGGGTGCTTCTTTTAAGAGGAATCCGGAGAAATGGACAGAAGGACGTTAGATTAGGGCAGGAAATGCCAGCTGGTTCTCTCGCTCTTTTTTTTTTTTTTTTTTTTAACTGTATAGCTTGACATCCTGGGACCTGTGTGAAATTCCGCACAGGAGGCAGATTGAGAAGAGCCGAACTCTGCCAGACCTTCCAGCAGGAAGATGCTTGGCTCATTTGAAGCCAGGCTGACTACTCGCAAGTAATGCCTGCAGAGGAGTGCCTTTTGTCTTAGAAAAACTGCCTCAGCCTAAAATGTCTTAGTTGCCTTGAACCTGAACTGAGACCAAACCCCCAACATACCAAATGGGAATTGGTTCAAAATGAGCAGTTCAGTCCTCTGGCTGTTGGCTTGCAGGGCAAATGTTTTCCTAGTTTTTGTATGTGTGCTGTAAAAAAATTCAAGAATAAAGTTCAAAAATCCCAACACTGTGTTCATTTTTCTATAGTTACACTGCCAGCAAAAGGATTTGATATTACAGGTGTGCCCCTGTATTCACAGATTTGGTATCCACGGTTTCAGTTAAGCCACGGATATCATGGATACTGGGATGCCTATTAAAAAGATAGAGGAATATTAAACAAATCTCTTTTTTTTTTACTTAGTTGCAGCAAAACCACTGATGTTCCCCTATCTTTAAAAAGTTATCCACCGTTTCAGGTATCCACGGGGATCTGGAACAGAACCCCAGAGGATACCAGGGCATGCCTGTATTCTGTATGAAATTTCACATATGGTTCGAAGTGTATGACTGGGATACCAAACCGCTTTGTAAATGTTAGTGTTCGAACCAGAACTGAGCTAGGGTATGAGAAATATGGGTGAATCTGAACTGGAGTGGAACCGCTTTGGGCCTTTTATTACAAAAGGAAGGAGGTGGGATCGACCCTTTCCTGTGTGACTTTTCCAGCTGCACTGCCAAAAGGATGCAGCCAGCAAATCTCTGACCCTGAAGAGCAGAGGAGGAGTGGGGCCCCTCATGTGTGTGGCCCCCACTGCTGCATCTGGAGGGCTGAGGAGCTGGAGCCCAGAATGCTCACTTGCATGGCAAACCACCTGGAGCCGAGACAAAGCATGGCAGGAAAGCCGAGGAAGCCCATCCGGCATATTTTCCCACTTACCCTCTTCTTGCTGCTCCCCAAATTAATATTGCATTAAGCAACTCTGAATTCTTATCCCTTGCGGTTTTGTAGCTCGGGGGGAGATCCGTGGGCTCAGGGAGAACCCTCCCAGGGTCCCAGAGGATTCTGGCTGCACCTCTGAACTGGCAGGAACAACGTCATTGGGGTTTGCCTGCAAAAGGGGGCAGTCAGGTTGCTCCCAGTCCCAGCCATCCTCCTCCTTGCTTCCTCTCTGCCCCCCACAAAATCCAATAGTAGCATCTCAGTTGTTGCAGCAACCAAGGCGTCTTCAATGTTGTTTGGGGAGTACGTGGTTGGTCCCATGCACTCCCCCAACATGTCTTCTCACGTTGCTTGTTGGAGTGTTTGCAGGCCTGCTGCAGGGAAGGAGCTTGGCGCAATGGCCATGTCTGGTGACTCTGGGCCTGGGCAGCCACTTTGGAAACAGATTTGAAGTGAGATACCAATACGTTCAGCGACACTTTGCTCCTCTGACTGGAAGCTGGCCAGACTTCTGCCCCAGCCATTGTGCCTGCTAATGCGTCTACACGCTCCTTGTTTGGTTCACTCCTGCAACAAGCCAATGCTTTTAAAAACCCTCCCTGATTGGGATGAATCTTCTTTGCACTGATGGTTATTTTTTTCCATCCCGTTGCTCTAGAACCGTCCTTCCAGCTGCCCCTCCGATCCTGCACCTGCAGTTCTGCATGTGAGAACAGCCTCCCCCAGGACCCCTGGCTGCAAAGTATGCCTCCGTTGACATGTGGAGCTCTTCTTGTTGCCATCTACATGACCTTTCATCTCACCACAGGTAGGCCCATGGTCCAAGAATGTGGGGTGGCCCAGTAGGGCTCTTTGAGAGCTGAGCAGTTTGTGGCAAAGCCCTGAGGGGTGCAACCTCTTCCTTATCTCCCCATTGACCGCCTGGCCTCCAGTGGGTCTCCTTGAACCTATGTCAGTTACTTTGCTGGCATAAATCTGAGGGGACTGTGGTGCTTTAGGGTGGGGAAGGGGGGATAGGAGGAATGGGGCAGGTGGTGGGCGGTCTGGAGAGGGGGGTGGAGTTTGGATGCTGCCATTAGGCCATATCCAAAACACTGGCCTGCGTGGCCCCGGTTTGGGCTGCACAGGAACCTGGCTCCACGCCTGCTATATAGCAGGCGCAGATCCGAGTAGCCCATAGGGCTGGCTGGCGCCTACCCCGGGGAGGCTCCAGCGCAGTCCCAACCTGCATTGGATACAGTACAGGCCTGGATTGCGCCCTAAGTTCAGTGGGTATTGCTCTCAGGTAAGTGTGTATAGGATTGCAGCCCAGTGTGGAAGTTTGTTTCATTTCTATTGTCTCTGAAAGCAAGGCCTTCTGAGTACAAGAAATGGTTGCCTACTTTTTTCTCTGCAGATAATTCTCTCTTTCATCTTTGTGCCAGGGACACTCTACCTCTTGCTTTGTTGGTAATTTAGATTCATTTCAGGCTTGCTGCTAGCTTCCTGGGCTTTGAAAACATGGATCAACCCCATTATTTGACTAGAATGCCAACTTGCAACTAGAGAATAGCTTAGAAGTTGCGGGACGACTATCTATTGCAGTTAATTGTTGGCTATTGACTATGATGAAAGACTATAGACATCTTTAGTTTTCAAAAAGCATTGAAAATAAGCTTGTAGGAGTTTTGTATCCCAATTACTTACCAGGATAAAAATTCACCCCAAATGCTAGGGCAGGGTTGATAAAAATTCAATCCACTAGGGCAGGGGTTCTCAAACTCTGCTATTGCAGTCCCTGAAAAATATTACATAAATGTAAGTGACACTCCCCCCCCCAATATTATAAATAGCCATGACCCACACTTTGAGAAGTTCTGGAGTAAGATGGTCTGTCTAACTCAGTATTGCCTGTATGTACTCAGTATTGCCACCCAGAAAGTGGCTTTCTGGGTTTTTAAACAGGGGTCTACCCCAGCCCTAACTGGAGATTTCAGGGCCTGATACTGGCTAGTTGTCGACTTTAATCGCATTCCAGACAACCCTAAAAGAATGGGCTGTTAGCTACAGGCCAGCCCAACCCACCATAACTCTCCACGTGATGATACATCGGCTCCAACATAGCATTCACTGTATCCTGCAAGAGAATTTCAGCATGTTGTGGCCTCCTTGGGGTAAGGGAACATTTGTCCCTTTGCCCTCGGGTAAGACCCAGCTGCTGCCATGGGTCAACCCAGACCTGCACCAGTGATATTGCTGGCATAAGTCCATGTGAACCTGTGAAGGTGGCCAAGGAAGAGGGTTAGGATTTGGCAAGCACCACTGCCACCGAACCGGCCCCCTTCCTGGATCCAATCTGCCCTCCTACCTGCCTTCCGCCTACTCCTCACCCCATTCTTACCCATGCGTTGCCTTGTCTGCTCCAGCAGGCATCTGGCATCCATCTTTGCATGGACTCATCTACTTTCGGCAGTACCCAGGCAGCATACTGTGGTGGTGTCATATTTGTGACGGCCACAATGTACGTTATGCCGGCGGGATGCACATTTCACTGGCATAACATGCACATAGGATTGGGCCATGAGTAACTGCTGCCTCTGTCGCATCCATGAACCTGTGAGTGAATTCTCACTGAGCTGGGAGGTGCCAGATGGCCAGGTTTCATCAGGGAGCGAACCTCTGTTAATGAAGCCAAAGGCAGAGGTTCTTGTGAGTGCAGGAATAAAGAGCTCCATGAGCCAGCTGCTTCGGGTAATGGTTTTAAAGCAAGTTAGTCTGAGCCTCATAGACCAAATGAGAATGGCCTGCAGAATGGATCTGCAAGGCTTGTGTCTCATGCCTGGAACCCTGGAGAAAAGCACAATCTGGCAGTCCTATGTGCCTACATTAGAGGGAAAAGCATTGCAACGGGCTAGCATTTTCACTTGTATATCATTTCTCAGTTTAAGCATGGCATTATTTCTTTGCAAATGTCACATTTCTCTTTCGTTCTGAATCATATCATGCGGATTACAAAAAAATCCACATAAAATTCATTCACTCATAAAACTGATTTCTTTTTGGCCCGCAACAATCTGTAAAATACACAATGTGGCCCTCATACTGAAAAGTCTGGAGACCTCTGCTCTAGCTGTTTAGTTCAGTTTCTCTAATTGTTCTGATCAAATCTTTAATGCCTTTGCTACCTAGCCTAGAATGTGATACTTGGATTCATAGTTGCAGGTTAGAAGCATGCTTTAATTATCACAATTGAAACATTCCCAAGGTATGAAAGAATGCAAAAATTCAAATCTCTGCCCCAAAGCTTGTATGTGTGTGAGACTTGCATTGTGAGTGAAATTGCGACAACAAAAGAAGAGCAAATTCAAGACTGGGCCAGAAGCCTCACAGTTCCCAGGGAGCTTTTGTAGCCCAGACACATGGATTAGTCTTCAGGATAAGACTCTCTCTTTTGTTTTTGTTGCTTTTGGTCCAGCAGGCAGACCTGGAATTTGTCCGCTGGGTGGAAGACTGGGGGCACACATGTGAATGCTCCTTGGTCAGAGCCCTGATCAAGCTTGCCACATTCACAACTGTCTGTTCTGTCTCTCCTCTATGCTGTGGTCCCCAGTGGCAGGTGACCAGTGCAGCGGGGGCAGCAACATCTTCGCTGAGATCCCCGAGAACAGCCCCTACGGCACCTTGGTTTCCTATGTCACTATGTTCGGCGAGCCAGTGAGCAACTTCATTCAGCTGAGCTTGAGCGGGATTGATGCCAAGTGGTTCTACTTGGACGAAAAAGCAGTGCGCTTGAACGTCTCTGAAGACCAAGTGCTGGACAGAGAGGTGAGCAGTTCTCTGCTGCCGGAAATGATGGGGATTCTGGTGGGACAGGCTTTCCAAAGAGTGTTGAGTTGTTCAGCAAGGAATGGGGGGAAGGAATGAAAATTAGAGGCAACCAAACGGCAGGAGAGAAGAGGAATGTGGTGGAAAATGTGCAAGACCCCCAAGTTCCTTGTACCACCCCCACCCCCGGCCTGCCAGCATCTAAAATTTCACCAGGCAGCAGGCAATGCACATTTGCAATGTAAGCTCTGTGGAGTCAGTGACCAATTGTTTTTATTATGTTGCTCAGTAAAGTATATTGATATTGCTGACTTATAAATGACAGAGTAATAGTTGTTGCCTTTGCAAAAGCAAAGCAAGAGTAGCACAGATTATGGGAGGGGTGATGCTCTGCTTGTTCTGTGTTCCAGGCATTGGAAACCCCAGTTCTGATGGTCTCTCTTACCTGCATGGAAGATGGTTTCTCACCGGTACATCATATTTTCTTACCTTTGGGAATATGCGCTTTGTACCTTCTTGGGCAGCTTTTTCAGACTGCTACCTTTTGCAACATACTTTACAGTTTTGATTATGTTTGCCCACCCGCTGTGTTTGTGGCAAAGTCGGGTCTTGAACCCCGAAGGAGGCACGTGTTCTCATGAAAACACTTCTGTCTCTCAAATCTCTCTGCCAGGTCTGGAGATCCTGAGCCAGTTCACAAATGCATGTTGCATTGTGGGGGGTAATGTATGTGTGTAACAGTCCAACCCAAACTGGGCTTTACGACAGAGGAACATATAACAACTGCCTGTTGTGGTGCTCTTGGGTGGGTGGCTGGGGGGGGGGAGTGAGCAGGTTTCCTTGTTTATGTGTTGCATTTTTATCCCACCCTCCTTCTGAGGAGCTCAGAGCAGTACAACAATCTCCCGCTCTCCTTTTTATTCTCGCAATAGACCTATGAGGCAGGTTAGCCACTGGCCTCTGTGGCTTCATGACTGAGTGCGATTTGAACTTGGGGCTCCCTGATCTGAATCACACACTGGCTCGCCAGTGCCCTATTCTAGTTTCTCCCAGGAAAGGGCACAGTACTCAGGCTTCCGGGAGCCTCTGATGACCTCTTCCTCGCCCTCAGGTCGAGTACCGGATCATAGTCCAGGTGATGAATGAGAACGACAACAAGCCGCTGTTTCAGGAGGGCACCGTCTTGACACAGAACATTAGCGAGGTGGGTTGTGCCAGGGTGGGCAGAGGCTTCTCCAGAACCCCACTTGGCACAATATTCCCTAATGGTTCAGTGGCTGTTGAAAGGAGGACAAGGGCTTGCATGAAGAAGGAACCACAATATAGGCCCCTGCTTGAATAAGTGTCTTGGGGTCTACTCTCATTAGGCCCTGGTAGGCCTTAGCCCCACTTTCCCCACTGCAGTCTCTGAGTGGGGGGAAGAGGGGGTAGGCTCCACGTTCCTGAGCCAACCAAAAGGGGTTGCTCTAGGGATTTGCTTGGGGGGGGGATACACTCAATCCACAGAGTTATACGTGTATTTGTGGGATTCTAAGGAACAGGATTTTACGAATCAATGGGACCTGGGTATGAAGAACAAGGACTGCCTGGTTCATCATAATAGTAATTATTATACCTTAGAAAAATAGCCTGGGGAAATGCTAGGCTTCAAGCAGTCAGTGCTCGCATGGGGGTGGAAATTCTGGCCCACGTGTCTGAGGGAGGAGCTACTCTAGCAACCTAGACTGGGAGCGCGGGGAGAGGCCAGGGTGCCACGGAGACTGGCCTCCCACCCTGACTCGGCTCTCCCTCTCGCCAGCTGGCTCCTGTGCACTCAGTTGTCTTCAGCACCCAGGCAGAGGATGGTGACGGTGATGCCCTCTTCTACGTCATTGACAGCACCTCGGTGAGTCCCTTCTTGCTGCAGGGCATTCAGCTGAGCTTTGGTCAAAGGCATGGACGCAAAGGTATTCTTTCTCCTTCCCCCACCCAGGGCAGTTCTTTTCAAGACAGATGCAATGGCAGCGTCTTTTGGTTTTCTTTTTACTTTTTACTATATACTTTTTACCATATAGTATTTCTGGTTCATGGCTGTCCAAGGGGCTTGGTGGTGTTGGAGTCAGACTGCCCAGCCCAGCCCAGCCCAGCCCAGCCCCCCTCCCCCATGTGTACTCAACCACAGGAGGCTTTTGTGAGAACATCAGGTTGCCCAGGTAGCTTTGTGCCTGAGTCAGGATTGAACCCTGGGTCTCCTAGTCCAGGTGCTGCACCACACCAGAATGCAAACTGACTGTGGGACATTCCTTTGGCTTGGCTGGCAACCCCCACCTACACATGCATGGGCAGCGCAATCCTGCCTCCTGCGCAGCACCGGCACAACGGGGTTGAGCTGGCGCTTAGCGCTGACGTGGGAGCACTGATCAGGTGCCCCGCGTTGGTGCTAAGGCCACAGGGCTGGCAGTGCTGGCAGCACTGGCCCTGTAGCACCTGCGCAGCGCCTCCCTTGTGTCGGCCGAAGCCGGCCAACGCAAGGGAGGTGCGCTGACAGCGCACCCCAGGGATTGGTGGGAGGAGGGCGGTATGTGGGTGGGGCGAGGGCGGGACATGGGTGGGCCTCGGATTCGGCCATAAGGCCGAATCCTAGGCCCGTTCCAGAGGCCGCATGGCCCCAATTCGGGCCACGCGGTCTTCTCAGATCTGCGCCCACTCTTTAGCGGGCGCAGAGCCGAGGAGCGCATAGGGGAGGCTGAAGTCTCCCCTACGGTAAGGGAGTGCACGCTCCCTTGCTGCGGGGAGGCTCCAGCCTCCCAGACCCAGCGTTGGATATGGCGCTGGCCGGCCGGCCTTGCCAATCTAGCACTGGGTGGGATTGCGCTCTGAGAATTTAGTGTTTCTTCATGGCTTCTCTCCCTTTGCCTCATTCTGCTTTTCTCCATGGAGGTGCCCAGTGGGTGACCCAGCAGGAGCCGTCCTGAGCAGGCCCTTAGTGTGGGCGTAAGATTAGCCGGGGAGCAAGGACACCCAGGAACGGCTGTGGGTGTGGATTACAGGAATACGTGTGGTGCGCAAAATACAGGCGGATTTGCAGGGCACGGGGCAATGAGGCAGGTAGCATCTGTGGCGGGGGGAGGTATGGCTACTGTGTGATGTACTGCAAGCTAGCCTTGGGCTGTCACTTCCATTCTAACTTCCAGGCGGATGCCAGATACTTCAGAATCGACCTGCCCAACAGTGGCAAGATAGTCCTGGCTAAGGCGTTGGATTTTGAGACCAAGAGGCACCTGGAGTTTGTGGTTCATGCTGTGGTGAGGAGAGAACAGTGTCCTTGTTGATACATGGGGTGGGCATCTACAAGGGCCTCATTCTTTCTTTGCCCCTGTCCCTCACCTCTCCCTTGAACCGTGACGATGGGGGAGTGAATGGTCCTGCCCCCTCAGGTCTGGTCCCAAAGGTCGAGGAGGTGTCATGGGGGGGGGAATTGTGGCCCAGAGGACAAAGCCCACGTTGATTGCGGTCACACAGATTTTGACAAAGAGGTGATTTGGTCACAGCAAGAGGCTCCCTGCAAGGTGACCGCCATCTTGGCTGACATACTGAGCAAGTATCTGAGACCTTGTGTCGCTTCAGGGACACCCCTTTGCGTATTGGCATCCTTTCAAGGTTTGCGACCAGTTCAGCTGGCAGGCGGGGGAGGAGCAGTTTGCAGGCTGGCAAATTGGATGTGGCTGGGAGGAGCCGGGCGGATAAGATGACGCATTTGAAGCTGCTTGTGCCTGGGCCAGGCATTTGGCCCCCGCACCCCACCTTCTCCAGGGGATCGAGAGTCCTTCCCAGCTCACATACCTGGGGCTGTTGTTTTTAAAACTGGAAATGCTGCCGGGAATTGAACCTGGAACTTCAGATGTGCAGAGCAGGCCACAGAGCTGCAGCTCCCCCCCCCACACACACACTTCTTGAGGGAGGGGTTGATGGGAACAAGGGGAGGCTGCTTCAGGGACAGTCAACAGCATGGAAGGGGGCATGGAGAAAACTGGAGGAAGGAGACCCAAGTGATGGACAGGGGGTGAGCCTGAGGGCACCTCTGCATCACAAGCGTACCTGGTTTATGCCAGTTTAATTATAGTGGCTTCTCTCAATGAATCCTGGAGATTGTAGTTGGGTGTGGGGGCTGGGAGTTCTCTGTCAGAGCATCTTAGCTCTTCTCACGTTCCAAGGAGACAGGGAAAGGGAAATTTGCAATAGAGGAGATGGGAGGAAGAGGCAAATCTAGCCCTGGGTTCTTGCTCCTGGCTGGCTATTTCCAGGCTCCCTGCCCCCTTCCTCTGTCATCCTCCTCATTAACAACCTCTTGGGCCTCCCTAAGCCCTTTTCCCCTGGCTAATTGGGGGTGACATGATCTCATCAGCTCCCCTTTCAGCATTAATGGCTTAAATCCCCCTTTTAATTTCCCTAAGAGGGCTCATGGGAAGCCGCACCTCTCTTGGTTCAGAGCAACCGTGGTCCCACTCCCACCTCTTCGCCCCGGTTCCGGCACAAGGTGTCTTTGGAGGGCTTTTCTGCGCTCTGTCATTTGTGACTCCTTCCTCTTCGCCAAGCCTGGCATTTTCTGTCTTCATCCATTCACTCGGCATCACCCACACCTGCGCTGTGTGGGGGATTGGGCTGCCCTCCAGATGGCAGAGTGCCCAACGCCACCTGCTTAGTACAAGACACATAATGCTTCAGATCACACCTCTCCTTCCTTTGTTCCACTTGCTTGTTTGTTTCTGAGCAGGACGCCCTTCAGGTGTGCCTGCAGGAGCCATTCAGTCCACGTGAGCAAGGCAGCTAGCAGGTAGTAGGGCTCATGTGCGTGCAGGTGGCCCTAGTTAAGACCCTGTCTATGCCCAACTGACCATATTTCACTCCACGGTCAGTTGTATGTTGGTAGTGTGCTTCATTTGTAGTCAAGTGGCAGGAAAGTTGTGCAATCTCTGGACATCTGGAGCAATATTGGCACTGGGTTGTGCCATCTCCAATGCTGGCACTGCAAACATGTGGCATCAGAGGCCAAAGGAAGGGCAAAATAAGCAAGTTCCAGCACTCATAGATAAGCTGTAAAGAAGACGCGCATGCAGAACATTTTTCTGTGGCTTCAGCAGCTGCAATCCCAACTGCAGGCATTCTGCCTTCCCTACCCTGCAATTTCTGGTGGTAGAGGGAAAGTAATTTTTCAGGGTGATGCTCGTCTCTCCTGAATATTTTTTTAATAAAAATGTGCAGTGTGTGACTGGTTGGAATACTTGCCTGACAGCCCCCACACCTAGCCAAAATGGGATTTTTTTATAGCCACATTTTCCTGGATTTCACTGGATCTGTTCTGGAATGAACCGGATACAGTCTTGAGTGGAACAGCCTGCTGTCTCTGCTCACCTAGTCCCACTGGATTGGATCTATCTCAATGAGAATTTGGGCATATAGAAATCTTTAAGCCTGTTTTCAACTGAAGCTAGGCTTCCCACGTAGCTTCCCACGTAGGGCCTGTAATAGTTGGCAGGAAGAGCTGACTGGGGAGTTGGACAAACTGCAACCAATGTCATAGTTAGCAACCCAAATGCCCTGCTGTCATCCTTCTGGCACCATTTGGCGGGGCTGCTTCTTGCTTCCAGCAGATGGCGCTATGACGTGGCCATTAATTCCCATCTGCTTGTTAAGGCAGCCTTTCAAAGTCATTAATGCAGTTAACCCTAGCCTGCTGATCTCTAGTTTATTTCAAATCACTATGTGAAATCCAGTGTTCTCTCCAGCTTCCTGGCCTTCTGCCTCATCTTCTTAGACCACTGTGTGCCTGTCTCCCGCTCCCTCCTCCTGAGCCATTGCTTCTCTCCTAGGCTTTCCACCTTTTTATTGTCGGAAAGCAAACAGGGGAGACCTTTTCTTAGCTCAGAGATTCGTGGCTACGAATTTGTTTCTATAAAAGAGAAATCTCCCGCCTTTCTTGGAATGACTCAAGGCTTTCTTGGAATGACCCAGCAACAAATATAAAAATGCAATGAAAGAAACAAAAATTACAAGCAGCCAAATGGGCAGAGAGATGATAGACATAAGCCTCAGCACTGGAGAGAAAACGATATCTGGCTTAAAAAAGGCCTTTAATGCTTTAATCAGCAGTGCCTTGAATCATGCCTGGAAGGAATATTGTATGTGAGGTGCTGCTCTTGTGAGGTTCCAGCTCTTGTTATGATCTTTTACAATCCTTATTGGCTTTAGTTCTCTCCTTGCACAAGGCTCAAGACAGCAGGGCTCTGATGGCTTCCTGATTCCCTTGGTGGTCAACCCCAAACTGACCCTCGTTGGCCCTGCAGATCTTCTTCTGCTTGATCTGGTGCTTGACCCCAGTCTGCCTTGGCTGCATCTCCTGCCTCTAATCTAGCCCCTTTGCCTCTCATCTGCCTGTTCACAACTGGAGTGCCTAAGCTGCTTGGTCAAGTCCTGGTACCCTGGAGCATGGAAGGATTTGTCCTAGATCAGTGATGGTGAACCTTTTGGGCTCAGTGTGTCAACATTTAGGAAAATGCTTAACTTGACTCTGCTGGTGTGTCAACCCCCCACCCAAACCAAAGAGAAACTATTCTTTATAGTCATTTATTTAAACAAAAAAATACAATCTAATCATGTGTGGTGCTATGTATTATATACAGAAACATCAAATAATTACAAAAATGAAAAATGAGTAAAACAAACTCAGTTTTTGTCAGGCATTGGTGAATGCTGGTGTGTCACCCCAAAAGTTGTGGTGTGTCAGCTTTGACACACGTGTCATAGGTTCGCCATCACTGTCCTAGATGAACACAGTTGCACAGGAAAGGCTTTGTTTGTGTTCTGATTAAAGCTTGTTTGCGGCAGGAAATGAACACCAAAGAGAGGTATAATTCCTCGGCCAGGATTCACGTCAGCGTAATGGACGGAGATGACCAGTACCCCCAGTTCCTGCCATGCAACTTCCTGTCACATGATGGGGTCAGCATTTGCGTCAGCCCCATCTATACCACAAACATCACAGAAGGGGAAGTCAAGGTGAGGATGGGGTCGGGGAGGGCGTTAAAGATGTGTCAGCAGGGTGGAAGCTCTAGCCCAGTGATTTTCAAGCACTGTGCCACAGCACATTGGTGGGCCATGGATGCAGGTGTGCTGCAGGAGACCGGGGGAAGGCCATTGGGGGATGCGAGCCCCACACTGGCAGTGCAGTGTGCCTTGTCAATTGTAAAAAAAACTGGTGGAGTGTTTTGACAATTTTGGCTCTTTGTCAGTATGCTTTGAGAGGACAAAAGTTTGTAAACGGCTGCTCTAGCCTTTGGCTGTGGGTTAGCATGTCAGCATTCTTTGGAGGCAGGAGTGGCATGCCAGCCTCAGAAGCTCCAAATGCCAAGTTGTGACATCACTGGGCAACGTCGACATCATTTTTAAATGAGACGTATCCTTTTCATGCCTAATGCAAAGCTGAATTGATTTTTATTTAAGATTCTGCCCTTTAAAAAAACAGTCATCTAGGGCCAAATCGCACATTACACGAAGCACATCAGGTGGCCCAGGTTGCTGATCGCGATAAGAGAACAAGCGATCTTAAGAGATGTCTTAGTAAAAGAATCTAAATTCAAGTCAGTTAGGACAGGGGGGATAGGAGACAGGACAGAATGAAAAGGAGAAAGCATGGGTGAAAAGGAAAATGTAAACTAGGAGAACAATGGAAGTTCTCAAGGGAAACCTTTCAGCCTCAAAATGCAGGAAAGGGCAGAGAAATTCTGAGAGAGGTTGAGGGGCAGCTGAAGTAGTTGCCTCAGGCTGGGCCCCCAGTTCAAGAGTCCCTAGCACAGTTGTGGCCTGTTACTGAACCAGCAGCCCTCTAGTTAAGACCCAGAAGAACTACATTCTTTTTGTGTTCTGTGCGCATGCTTGATGTTCAGTAAAAGCAGAGGAGTGCCAAGCAGCTGCTGGGGAGGAGATGATGGGGAGAGGTCTTGTGAAGGTGCAGGGGGCTTTCCGGGGTCTGTCTTCCTGCTTGATGGATGAGGCACAATGTCTTCTTAAGCAGGAACCTGCACTCCCCGGCACCTTTCCTGACTCATTGTGTGTCTCTTGCAGGCGGGTCCCCTGCATTTCCTGCCTGGGGCCGTCCACGCTGAGGATGGGGACCGCGAGCTGAAGGCAGCGATTGCATACTCTCTTCTTTCAGGTACTGGGTGGGTTGAGGGTGGGGGCAGTGGAGGGCCTGATAGCAGTGCCGCAGAAGGACCTTGAGTATTTTGTTACAAAGTTTCATGTTGGGAAAAACATTAAAATCTACAGCTCAAGATCCAGATGTTTTGCCTTTTGTAAATTGGTTCAGTTTTCAAGTCATTCAGAATTGTCCTTCCATTCCCCTCCATTTGGTTTGCATCTGTCTCCTGCAGCAGAGCTGTGATGTACAGCAGAATTTGATGCTTTGCATCCCTTGCGAGCTTCCTTGTGGCTGGCTGTGTGCCGGTGCCTGATGGTGCCCAAAGCCCAAAGCTTATCGTCCGATGATCTGGCAACTGGCTGTCACAGCTGAAGTGAAACTCCCTCTGCCCTTTACATAGAATGAAACCTGCCACCTTATTGTAGCCTCGGAGGGTTTGGGGGTCTCTCCCCTTCCTAGATCCAGCTCCCAGTGGCGTCACCATGTGGGGGCACCAAAATGACATCCTTCCCGTCACCCCCGGCAAGGCCCCCCTATGCAGTCTTCTTTTTCTGCTTCAGAGCTAGAATGGAGCCTGTGAGTACCATGGAGAAAAGATTCGCACTTCTGTGTGTCAGATGCCAGCTTACCTAGGAGCACATGACTGCAGGTGGCAACATGAAAGAAGCCCAACTTCTTTCAGGGAGAGGGAGGGAGTAAGAAAGAGGAGTCGGAAACAAGAAACCCCCATGGTAGGGGTTGGGGGACGAGCTTGTGGTTGTGCTGTCTGGGCAGCGCTCTTGCTCTCTGTCTTTCTGCATGATTCTGGACTGGCAGCCTTGGGGAACCAGCGGGCTGTGCTGTGCAGCCAGGAGCAGTTTTGGTTGCTTTGGGGTTTGTGGCCCAGTGCGAGCTGCCCTCTCAACTCTGTGCTGCCCAATGTCAGGGGGTGCAGCACAGCCAGCTTCCTCAGCTGGGTAGTGCCCCACTTGCCTTGAGCTACGCCAGCCAGGCTGCAACCCCTTGGAAGAGGATGGGGCTGGAAGAGGTGAGACCAGCTGCCGCACACTGGGTGACCCCAAAAGTAGTAATGCCACCGACAGCGCCCACCTTTCTCCACCCACCCACCCACCTATTCTGCTGCAAGACTCCTTCCTTTCAGTGCGCACAGACACAAACAAAAGTGCTATCCTTTTGCCAGAGGTAACAGCAGAGCAATCCCATTGCTTGCCCAGTGATACCTCGGAGTAAACTGGGTGGAACCCACTGAAAACAGCTGATGCAGCATGGGGGGTGTGCAGGGCAGGTGGCCTGTTTGCGGGGGTGGGTGGGGAGAAGCTTATAAGGCCCCAGGCCCCAGATTTCCCCCTGCCCTCAACAATAGTCCCTTTTGCTCTGCTGCAAATGGCCTCTGTGTATAGGCCGTCTTTGCTTCCTTCCCAGAGACTGATCACGGCTACTTCCACATGGACAACATCACAGGCGCCATCACCATGTTGCGGCCTGTGGAGAGCCGGATCCACACGCCTGTGTACAGTTTCAGCATCATGGTAGGTTCCTGGATGTTGGAGAAGAGAGGGGAAAGAGGGGTGAGGTGTTGGGCTCTCCTGAATTTCTGCTAGCAGAGAAATGGGCTGGGTTTTCTGGCTCTATTGAGTACCTCCCATGAGGAGCCTGAGTCCTGGGCTCACATTTGCACTGCCTCCAGTCTCCCAGTTGCGTCCAGTCATTTTGCACCTCTGAAGAACAGAGGGAGCACTTTGCCAACACATGGACAACATGACAAAGTTGGCATGTACACCCCGTGATCTCCTCAAGCTGGCTGTCAAATAAAGAAGAGAGCTGGGCCAGAGGGGAAATGGGGTCCTGAAGCGGGAAGGAGGAGACTCTGTGCTGTGGCCACAAGATCATCCCCAGAAGTGTGCCCAGGGCTCCAAAGAGGGAAAGGACTTGCTCTCCACCTGCTTGTTCTGCAATTGCTCTCTCGCCCACTTCCTTGCAGGCCTCTCAGGTGAATGATGCCAAGAAGTACGTGGTGACCGAGGTCCGGGTGAGAGTCCTGGCAGTCAACAGCCACCCACCGCACTTCGGGAAGCCGCAGTATCAGGCCTTCGTTCATGAAGATGAGAGCATGGCTGCCCTGGTGGTGACGTACAGTGGGCGGGTGCTGTCCCTGAATGCGGCAGACATGGATTTTGCTGGTGTGAGTCACCTGCGGGGACATTAGTGCAAGAAGGCGGGTGCTGCCCCCATCTGTGTGTCCTCAGGGCTTGTTGGATGGTGGTGGTGTGCCACTGTGAGGCCTGTCAGGTTTTTGGATTGGTGTCCTCCCCATCCAGACCCTGACGATGGATACTTGCCTTCCCCTCCCACCCCAAGGTTTGCTTCCAAAATAGTGAGTTTTATCGTCGAGCAGTGTGCAAGGCACAGCAACCCCTCAAGGTTCCACCCAGATCAGTGAGCCGTTGCCTCCTCTCCGCCTTCAACTGGCGCTGTGGTCACCTTCGCACTGTTGTCTGCCACTCTCCTGTGGGCCGCCAACCCGCCCTGTGTCTTAGTCACCATGTGCATGTGGGCACAGGCAGTACAAGCAGCACAGCCACTGTGGGGGAGTTGATAAGGGCCCAAGCTGAGGGATTGGGGGTGGCTTGGAGATGTGCCTCCCATTAGAGTAGGCACTAGGCAGCCTGCCCACAACTTAGTTTTTTTGCTAGAGCTGCTGGGGGCAGTGCCTCCTTGCATTAAAATGGCGCCTCTTCCTGACCCGGGGTTTTCACAGGGCTTCAATCCCATGGTGCACTACAGCCTGAAGCGCCAGTCCAACCATACGCAGCTCTTCCAGATCACCCCCAGTGGGCTCCTCATCGCCCGGGCCAACCACCTGCGTGCTCTGCAGCGGTATGCCTTGCAGGTAAGAGCTCCATCTCTATCCCAAGAGGGTTTGGGTTCCTCTCGGTGTGGTATGGGACTGAGATAAAAATGATCTGACCCAGCTCTATGTCAAACAGGTCCCCCAATGGGGCCTGGGCAGCCTTTCAGCTCCAGCCGCAAGGGAAGGAGGTGGAGATGGTTCTTGCATGCTGATTCTGTGCTGTCTTTGGGTATCCAAATGGTTGTCACCGAGAAGCAGGGGAGAGTTTGCTCTTGGTGGTACCTCAGGGCAAGACTAGAACCAATGAAATGACCAGGAAGTAGACGTAGGCTAAACACAAGGGAGACAGTCCTTGCCGTCACAGCTGTCATGCAATCATGGGCTCTCCCTCCCGGGAGTTTGTCAACCAGAGGCTGGATGGCCACCTGTCAGAGTTGCCTACGCTGAGCAGCAGGTTGGACTAGATGACTTTGAAGATCCTTTTCAAAACTCACGTTCTATTATTCTACCCAAATTCCATTTTTCATGCAACATTTCATATCCAGGTGCAAATACTTGAGGACAAAATAACTCTGAAAGGAACCTGTACGATTGTCTTAAAAAGGGGATTGGACGGATTTATGGAGGAAAAGTCCGTCACAGGTTACAAGTCATGACAATTGTGTGCAACCTCCAGGTTTCAGAGGTAGCCTATCTCTGAATGCTAGATGCAAAGGAGTAGCAACAGGGTAAAGTTATCTTCTCATCTGGGGTGTGCCCCGCGGCACCTGGTGGGCCACTGTGAGATACAGGACATTGGACCCAATGACATTGGACCTCAGCCTGATCCAGCAGGGCTTTTCTTGTGTTCTTATGATTGAAGCACAGCTTTTCTCTTTAAAAGCAATGGAAGCTGAAAGTGGGGAGGGGTTGGCCTCCCACTGCCATTTATTTTCAAGAGTGTTTGTATCTGAGCACAAAAGGTCTGATGAGAAGAGGCCCTAAAAGGTCCTTGAATGATGCTTCTTCATGTAGATCACTGCACAAGACGAGGAGTCAGGGGAGACCACCAACACTACAGTCAATGTGGAGGTGCTGAGACCTGGCCAGACAGGTATGCTGAGGTGGGCAGTGGGTGTCTGGGTGTCTGAGGCTTCCTCTCTGTATTCTTTGCACTAACATGTATCAAGATCTGTCCACCAAAGGATGTGCACAGATGTATGGCGTAGGGGTGAAAGTATGCAGTTGTCACTTTATGCCCTGTGTTACAAGGTGCGCCCAGAAGCTGTGGACACAGATGTATTTGGGGCCCAATCCCATCAGGTCTCTGTTCCATCAGAACTTGCATTCTGGTGGCGCAGGAGCCCTTCTGGCATAGCAAATCATGACATGCTAGCATGTGCAACTGGGCTGTGCCAGAAACAGTGAGTGGTTGTAGCTGTGCAATACAGCCTGAGGTGTCCTGTGGCTGCATGTCAACATTGGGCACAAGGGGTGGGAAGGACAGGGTAGGGATGCAGGTGTGTCAAGGGTGGGAAGGGGGTGGTCATCAGTTGCATCAGAGGATATCCTGTCCCCCTACGTGGCCTCCATCTTCCCCCCCCCCCCGGGTCCACTCAGAGTTGGGCCAGCAAAAAGACCTGGCACAGGTCCAAGTAGATTTATTGAGGAAGCAAAGTAGGCGTCCAGACTGCCACCCAGTGCTTGCTCTATTGGCGTGGCTTCATTGGCAGGGGATAGTTAGGTAGGATTGGGCTGTTACAGCTCCCTGCAGTGGAGCCAACATGGCATTTGTTTTATCCAATGGGGTGTTGAGGCCTCAGTGGGGGAAGGGAACATTTGTTTCTTTTCCCCTTGGGTAAGCCGCTGCTGGGCCAGTGGGTCAATTTGGACCTGTGCCAGCGATATTGCTGGTACAAGCCAGTGTGAACCCACAAAGGTGGATCAGGCCCAGGAAGGGGGTCAGAATTCAATGGACACCACCACAGCTGCACCTGCCCCCTTCCAGGAGCTGATCTGTCCTCCTCCCCTCTCCCCTAGCCTCCCTGTTCTCCTCCATTCCATCCCTTCACAGCCTCACTCTTACCTGCTGCGCAGTCCAACCTGGGGCAGCAGCTGTCCGGTGTCTGTTGCCACAGAGAGCTGGCCACTTGCCACTTCTGGCAGCAACCACCCTGCACACTTCGGCATGTCGCGTTCCAGCAGCACAACTCTTCAGTAGAATTGGGCTGTTAGTCAAGGTTTGTACCAAGAGCAATTGGATTTTGGATTCTGCTTATGTGGTGCTAAGCAAATTTGCCAATGGATGTTTATATGAAGGCGATAAGGGTGGCGTGCTTCTCAGTGATCCTGCTAAGGTGCTGTGTCTCAGCACGCCCCCTTCATGTCAACAGGAGTAGTGGTAGTTCTGGGTATTGATAAGTGCTGCCGTTTTGCATCCGGTTCAGTGGCTGTATTTAAAAAGTCAAATACAAAATGACATGTCCGATCTGACTCAGTAAGCCACTAAGGCAGCAAGTATGCAGAAGAGATGATGGTGCCGAGATGGCAGGTCCAGCCCCTGAGACAATTGAGTCATGCACATGTGCCTCCTTGGGGAGTTCCCTCCTGCCCTGGCTTTTAATAGCAGACTCCTTGCTTCTGACCACACAATGTGCTTGACTTCCATTTTGTAGTGAGCATGGATGCCATTTTTCACATGCACCCCTGAGATGTTTCCTTTCTCCTCCCCCACCTTCTTTCTGGCAGTCCCGATGGATCCTTTGGAGGCAGGGCACCAGGGCACACTGGATGCTGGGATCCTTGCTGGCAGCCTTGGGGCACTGCTCTTGGTGACTGCCATTGTCCTCTTCCTCATCCTACGTGCCATGAAGAAGAGGCAACACCACCAGCAGAGCATGGAGCGGGCAGCTCTGGCAATGGAAAAACACCCCAATGTGGTAAGCAAGGAGAGTGGGGGGAATACCCCTAAATATACACTCATTTCTGGTGGATAGAGTTTGGCTAAAGGGGAGGTCAAGCTCTGGGTGGGCTGGTGCTGTTCTGGCTACTGGAAGGTCTTTAATTGCACACCTGTGGACATCACTTGATGACCAGTTCAAAGATCTGTGGTGACAATTTAACACGTGCCCATCTCTTGATATTAGTCATCAAGTGATAAAAGTGCAGATATGAGAACTTGCATGGAGATGTCCCTCAATTATGTGGGATATTAACAGTTTTACCAAAGTGCTTCATTAGGATGCCAGATCATTTTTTGTCACTGATTCTGTGCTTATAGAATCCATAGCTTGCAATAGGAAGTGCCAGCCTGCATGCTGATTTCTGCCACTCCAACAGCAGTTAAGATTCTGAGTGGTCTATATAGGCGAGGGGTTGTCGCACAAAGTCCCCTGTGATCACTTTGGCCCTTTCTTTTTGCATGGGAAGCTGCCCTATGGCTTTACCCCTGAGACAATGAATAAGTATGCTACTGCTTGCAAACGTTGCAAAATCTGAATTTGATGTCTGAAATGTGAACTCTGTCTAAATGCAAAGTCCAAATAGTTGGACAAATATACAGATCTAGTTGAGATCTTGTCCACTTTTAGGGAAGGATGAGCAGTGAATTACTCACATTTCCAGTGTCTATGCTTAAAATCTTAGTATTGGGAAGAAGCAAGAGGCTCTTTGTTGCTTGGGTCCTTACCTGCCAGGAATTGATAAACCTTACTCTAAAGCAGGGGAGGCCAACCTTTCAACTTTAGGGCTCCTGGACTTTTAACAATTGTGTAGAAGAGGGAATTTCAGCAGGTGCAGCTTGTCATCTGTGAGATGACACCCCTGCTCTAAACTATGGGATGGGTTGGGCCCCACCAGTGTCTTAGGGGGAAGGCAGATAATATGAAGCATAGCCAGTCCCTCAGCTGTGGGGTGAGGCCTTCTTTGTAAGTGAAAGTTTTTAGATGTGTGTGCCATGTACCAATGAATCAATTGCTGGTTCGGCTTGTCAGTTTTGCCCCCTTCACGTGGGCTGTCTGCCCCACAAAATAGTTTTTGAGTGATATAAGAAAGGAAATGGTGCATTTTGGACCCAAAGTAGTTTGGGGGCACTTTGAGAGCTGCTCCTCTGCCTGAAGATGATTACAACTGTCTTCACCCTTAGAAATGTCTCCCCTTTCTCTAGATATTATGAGCTGAGAACCCTTCCCTTCTCCTTCCTTTTTCCTGCCCTCTTTCACTCCCTGTCTTCCCTTAATATAAGCCTTTGACCCCAACCTGGCCTTCTGACATGTGCCTCCCCCAGACCAGGCACATACATACACACACCTTCCTGCTCCCTGCTATCCCTTTACTGGACCTGCAGCTGAATGCCAGGTTCCATAAGCTGTTCAGCTGCATGGCTGCACAGCGCCACACTGAGCTCCATGCAGCACAGAACTCAACACGATGTCATTGCGCAGTGTCTGGAGACAGCATTGCAATGCACAGCCAAAGAAGGGGTCCTGGCACTGGCATGGACCCCTTAGAGGAAATATAGGCTGAAGGGAGAAAAACCTTGGCAGTTTGTATCCACTGCCACCACCTGCAGGCTACAGAGACCAGGCAGAAGGGGGCTATCTGGGAAAATCCCCCTCTCATGATAGCACTAAACCTCAGGGGTTCTTATAAAAAATTAAATCCTCAGTAGCGTCTACAGGGTGAAGATCTGTGACAATCCTCTGAATTGCCTGGAAACGTGGACCAGGCAGGCAAAGAGTCAAAATGGAACTAGTTTATTAAAAGTCTAAACAAAAAGGGAAATGAACAAAAAGTAGGAAAGACAGTGAGTAGTAAAAGCACACACAGGTGGATGGAAAATGCCTGCGCTGGGCTGGAAAGCACAAAAGGAGGTTTTGATAAAATGGATGCGGTAACCACTAATGCACAGCAGATGGAGCTGTGTGCTACTCAACACTCTCAGCCCAAGACCCCACCCTTGCTGTCTGAAACCAGGGAAGTTTGTGTGCTGGCTGGAGTCTCCTAGCAGACAAAGCAACAAAAAGTCCCTGGACCCCCATCTAGCCAGTTCTTAGCTTGAGCTACTGGGGCTGCAATGCTATACACACTTTCCTGGGAGTCAGCCCCATAGAATACAATGAGACTTACTTCTGAGTAGGCATGGAAAAGACTGCACTCTCAATCTACAAAACGGCACATATTTAGGGAATAATGGAGTTTCCAAGCAAAGGACAAAAGCCACTCACAAGACGATGCCTCTGCAGCTTGTCAGGCTGCTGACCCTGCACAGGAATTTCTGGGGAGTTAAGTGTCCACAAATGGGGGAAAATAGGGGGGGGAAACATGGCATTTAGTACAGGCATTTACACATAGACTCAAACTAGTTTAATAGTTGTTGCCTTTTGCCAGTGAATAGTTGTAAATGGTGTTGGGGATCTGTAAAAAAAAAAAATTGTTGACAATCTTGGAAAACTACAATTCCCAGAACCCTCTGCAGGGACTCCATTACAGTTAAAACTGTTCTCAGTTTGTACTCAACTGTTCTCAATGAACGTGGGCTTTTGGGAAATAGGTTTGTTTCACCTGCATTTTTAGGGAACTCTTTTTTTCCTGTCCTGAATTATTATGGAGCCCCATGAGGCTGATGGTATTAACAACTAAATGTCAGACATGGGCCCTCTTCATACAGACAAGAACACAGGAGCCACCATTTGATTTGGCTCCCTTGCTTGAGTTATTGACCTGATTGGCAAGCATTTTTTCTGGGGTGCATGTTCTCTGCCTGCAGCATAATGTGGCATAGATTGTATGGGCTGATTTTGCCTGCGGGGAGGGTTGCAGAAACTAGCCCGCCGACTGGCCCTGACTTGAAGACCATTGTGGAGGGAATAAGGAGCACCCCTCAGGCCACGAGGCCAAAAAGTAGCATGCAGAGAGAGCCAGGAAGAGAACGCTTCTTTACTGGGGATACCTGGTGGCCCCCTGCCACAGGGACCTGGTCGGAAGACCAAGAAGCGGGCCTGTAAATGGCTAAGTAGAGGCTCTGTGATTGAGGCAAGGGTCCTGAGCACCACCACACACAGGGGACGATGGACAGGAGAAGACTGTTGCCATCATGCCCTGTGGAGGAATTTTCCGGAAGCCTCTGCCTCGTCCCTCTTAGAAATGTGCTGTGGGACAAGGTGGCTGGTCCTGCAGAACCTTTCTTGTGCCCACCGATATTTCACCATTGCTTGAGTTTGAAGTTGTGGTTCATGGCACTAGAACTGGTCGTGAAAGTGGTCCCCCGGATCAGGCTGCTGGGTCTTCCCCCCCCCCCCCCATGCATCTGCGCTGTGTGCCTGTTCAGTCATTCTCACGCCTTGTCCTTCTCTCTCTTTCTCTCTCTTGCTTCCTCCCCCATCTTTCACTCTCGGCTCACCCTGCCACCCGACAGAGCTTAAAATGGTTCCAGCCGGTGAGTGCCCAGACGGGAGGGAAGGGGCAGGGAAGGGAGAGGGGTGTCGGGCGGGAGAGGCGGTGTCCAGATTGCTGCCCAGGGAAATGCAGGCCAGAAGGAACGCGATTCTGACGACGTGAACCTTAGTGGGCGTCAGATTAGCTGACCAAGGGGAGCAATTCCCTGCCACTAGCAAGCCTGGCATTCACCGGCACAGGAAGCGAGAGATTTGGTCAACACCCCCAACAGGGCTTTTCATACTAATGTGAGACAAACCCAGTTTGGCACGTAGTAGGTGCGCCATAGGCAAGGGAAGCCTCTCTGGCTTGATGGCTCTGTATGGCCCAGGCAGCCTGACCAAAGACCCCTTGTTCATGGGGAGAGGTCGTGCTCAGCATGTTCTAGCTTTACAAGGTGCCTCTCTGCCAGGAGCATTCAGGGAGGGGGACCTGCCCCCCCAGCAGCCATCTCCTCCATACTCCAAGGACAACACTGATGACCAGCCCAGGGCAGAGGTTCTGTACAAGTGTCTCCCTCCAGCCACCCCTCCCACCCCTAGGACTAGTTCTGGGGGAAGGAAGGCTTCAAGGAAGGGAGCAAACAGAGGAACTGGGGTAGGAGTGAGCTTCCAGTCAAGGTGAGAGTGATTAGCAATGTTGGGAAATCATTTTGTTTGTCAGGTATGTAAATTGATCCTAGAAAACCTGGGCAGTGAACAGTGAGCCTCTGAGCACATGCAGAGAACCTTATGCTTTTGGCCAGATGGTGCAACTTCTGCAGGTTTGGATCCCAGCCCCTCTCTCTTTGGAGACTAATTGGTAGCAGGGGGGACCCCCTAAAGATGTTGGACATCAGCAGGAAACAATGCGCCACTGCTCTGGCCCCCAACAAGCAGGGAGGCAGGACCCAAGTGCTGTCCTCGGCACAGCTCCTGTGAGAAGGGCTCCTGTGCCAGCTCTACAGAAGTGGACAGGACTTCCTTGTGCAAGAGCACGAGGCCTTTCCCAGAGGAGCCGTGCCCAGCTTGGAATAGTTCCAGTGGATCATTTCTGTTCTCCTGGTTCCCAGAGAAGGTGGCATCCATAGTTCAGCAGCGCCCAAGCTGACCTTCCTTTCCCCTTGGTGTGGAATGTGTAACAGGGTATTGGAATTCAGTGCCAGTTCCAAGCACCCACATGCTGCGGAATGCCCTCCTTTCGCTTGAGTGTGAAACCATGTTGTTGTCCAAGGCCACCATTCACTTTGATGGGAGAAAGTGGGGGTGGGGTGTTACTGGGAAGCCAAACTCTGCTCTCCAGGGACTCCTGCTGCTACACTTGGCGTCCGCACCGGCCCCGCCTGAGTTCTGCTCCTTGGTGCAACACGCAGCCAGTTGGGCCTGCAGCCAGTTTCACCCACCACGGCTTCTTGTCTGGGACACCAGGCCTGTCAGAAGAACTGTTGGACACAGAAACACTCGGGCCTACCTGCCCTTACCTCCAAACAAGCTGAACATTTGGGTGGAGCTGAACACGAATACCTACGATTTCTGAATGGGTTTTGAGCAGGGGAACCCTTTGGCTGTGTGTATGGAAAATGCACCAATTCCCTGCTTCAGCTATGGTGCTCCTCCAGCATTTCGGTCCCTACCTTTGGTGCGCTCTCTCGCACACTGCCTGGCTGGAGCTCAGGTCTCCTCCCACCCCAGCCAGGGCTGGCTGCCACTGCTTTGCTTCTCCTCCCTCTCTTGCCCTCTCTGCTTGCTGCTTCTTCCTCTTTGGGCCCGAACCATAGACAAGGCGAAATGGGCACCATTGGCTCACTCACCTGGCAACTCCACCAGGATGGAGGTTGGCAGTGGCACCAAGGAGTGTGGAGGTGCAAGCTGCTGCTGTTCTTTCTCCTGGTTGACTTGAGAGGATGCGATAATGGGGTGGGGGGAAGGTTCAACTCCTGCCATCCAGTAGCAGTGTGGCAGCGGGCAGCGGGGTGCTGGAGCATGGACCTTGGCCGGAGCACCTTGATGCTGATCACCAGTGCTGGGCCTGCCCAGATGCCAGCAGGATGCTAATTTCAGTGGTGCCCTTTTCCTTTTGTCCTTCACAGGTCAACCCTGCCAACGCTGTTTTGAACCCAGGAAACATCTACTTCCAGAACGAAGGGTACAGTGACCTAGGTGAGGAGACCCGCAACCCCTGCAGGGGCCAGGCCCTGAACTCCAAGCCGGCTTCGGTGAGGAGTGAGAAAACTGTGCCTGCCAAGGAGGCCTCGGTAGCCAATGCCGTGGACAAAGCTGAGAGCCAGCAGGGAGCTCAAGGCCCAACCCGCTCAACTCCTAAGGCACCGGAGGAAGAGGAAGGGGCCAGGGCAGCGCTCCTCAATGGGAAGCCCCTGGAGCAGCAGCCGAGTTGCAGCACCTCCTGTCTGGAAGACCAGGCCTTGCCCAAAGACTCCGGAGCAGAGCAGCCGCTCGATCAGACCATGGAGGAGAAGGGACCTCTGCCATTGGGCAGCCAGGCAGGCAGTGAGGAGAAGCTATTGGGAGAGGCCCCTGGAGGCTCTACGGAGAAAGCCTGCCTGGAGGCCAGGCCCCAGCCAGAGAAGTCTGGGTGGGATGACAAGGTGGAGGCCAGCGGAGGCCCAGGTGAAACAGAGCCTGCGGCTGAGAGTTCCCTTGATGCCAATAACTGTGGGGATGCTGATAGGGGTGGTGAGCATATAGACCTCCAAGGGATCAGCGGAAGTGCTAACCTCTCCCAGGCCATTCCTAGCACTGGCACTGCCACAGGGACCACGGAGGTCAGCTCCCCACTCCCGACCCCAAAGAAGGAGCCTAAGACCTCACTGCCGATGCTGAAAGAGGTGCCCAGGGAGAGCTCGGATGAGGATGACGATGGGGAAGAGACACCCAAGGCCATGTCTCCAACGTATCAAGACCCTCTGGCAGCTCTGCCTGTGAGCGATGTCCGGATGCCTGCAACCCTTTTGCAGCTTCTGGAAGATTCCATAGAATGCTAGGCAAACTGCCCCCACAGCTGCTGCAAGCGTATTGCTGGGCTGAACTGTGTTCAGAGGACTCCCATCTCCAAGCCAAGGAGGGTTGCATGGTCCACCCTACATGATGCCATATGTTTGTAATGACTGAGTGAGGTGGAGGGCCTGTGATGTCACAGGAAAGGAGCTTCTGTGCTGTCCAAAGTTACTTCTGCCATCCAAATGTAAAGTGGGCTCTCAATTATCTGCAAGGAATCTATTCCAGGACCCTCTGTAGATAATTGAATTGGGAGTGGCGGCCAGGTGTGGTGCCACAACCACTTACCTGGGCGCCATGCCTGGTTCTTTGAAAGTTGCATGTAGCCTCCCAGCCTCCTCAGAATACCTCCAGGACATGACCAGAAGCCACTTTTGATCGTAGCCAGGAGGTCCTCTGAGGTTCTCCAGCCAAAGGCTCAGCATCCACGGACACTCAAAAACACAGAGGCCAAGCCCGTGGATAAGGAGGTCCCACTGTATACCTTTTTCTTTTATTTCATGGAATGTCCATGTGGCAAAAGACATTGGTCTATTCTTTCATCTCTTACTCCCTTACAGAGTGTGCTGCTGCTTCTTGTGAAGCAGAGTCCCACAGTTTGTCAGGGCCCTGAATCCCACCCGCTCTGCCCTGAGACCTCACTGCTTCTTTCAGTTATCACATCATGCTGTAAGGCTAGGGCTCAGCCAGGTCCAGCACTGCCTGAAAGCCCATGCCTATCGGAGAACCCCCTGGCCAGGCTGAATTCTCAGTACCAGCAGAGGGTGAGGGGGTGCCCTGATGCAGGAGCCAGTGCCCGGGGGGCGGGGGGGAGGCTGCGTGGCCCTTTCTTTAAACTCCAAGCAATACAGTGGTGTTTTTCTGCCCAAACACCTTAGCTAGGGAAGGAAACGTGGCTGGTTGTAGGGCTAGGGAGGGTTTGGAGAAGTAGGGTTGTGATATTTGCACTCCTATTCACGGGCTCTTTTACTGGGCCAACTAAGAAAGCTCCATTGGAGCCAACATCCTGTTTCTAGCAGTGGCCAGTTTGGGCCTTTGGGAAGTGGCCCAAAGGGGCCAGTGGGCCTTTGGGAAGCTCAGAAGCAAAGCCCGATGAGATGGCCTTCCCCCGTTTGCCCCTAATGTCCAGCAACTGGAGGTACGTTGCCTCTCCTCAAGGAGGCTCCATTTGGCTTGCCATGGCGAATATCCATTGACATACCTGTGGTCCATGAGTTAGTCTACCCAAAACGTCTGTTGTTTATGCATCTAGTGCCATCCAAAGACATACATGGCGCTTTCTAACAAATGAGAGGGTAAGTTGCTGCCCCGAGGGGCTCACATTCTAGAAATAGTTGTAGGGGAGATGACAGAGGAAGGGGAGTTGTGGTGGGATAGCCGGGGAAAGAAGATCCCATTAGTTCAGGAATGTGTATTTAGGCTTAGTTGGGTTAGGGAGTCGTGCCAAAAGCTTCATGGAAAAGGCGGGTGTTGAGGAGAGTCACGCCATCTCAGCTCGTGGCTGTCACCACATTTCAGATCCTCAGGGCAGCCTTGCTGGATCTGAGCCACAGCTCACATCGCCCAGCCAGCAACCATCTCTTGCAGGACACACCTCTGCAGCCTGGGCATGTGTGTGCCCCAGACGTATCTGCCATGTCTCGGAGGATTCTGAAGCATCCCTCTTGGATCACATGCAGCTGGTGCCTGTGACACCGCAAGGGATCCAGGAGTGCGCACATGAAAACTATTGCCAACAACCTCTTGGTTTGCTTGTGCCATCAGGCTGCCTCCTTTTGCTGACCCCAGCTTCAGAGCCGAAGAGTGTCTGTCGACAAGGCGTCATGATATCACAGCACCAGAGAGAGATGCTCACTGACCTTTAGCATATGCTTTGCCAACACATTTTCTGCAAGGAGAAAGGCCTGTGCAGCTGAACTGGAGGGGAGAGGCCGCTTGCCCCTTGGGCTCCAAAGGTCGGTAGGATGGGTCAGCTTTAACCGGCCAAACAGCCCTTTCTCTGTCTCGGTAGGTAGTTGAAAGCTAGAGGACAGGCAGCTCCCATTTGCCACTCGTTAACAGGACAAGAGAGCTCGAAGTGGTGGAAAGATTCAGGCAAAGCACATTTAGACCCCTTCTCTACAGCAGCTGCATAAATACAGTTCATCTCCCCCTGTTATAGTGTCAGGGAGTCTCTTCGGAGATCCACCGGTATTGAACCCCTCCCCCTCTTCTTGTCACTGGGAAGAGGCTCCAGGTGCTTCCAGTGTCGAGCAGCAGTTCTGCATTCTGGTCGAACACTTCTGCCCTCCCTGCCCAGTTCCACCTGAGTTGGGGGGTACTGCAATGCAGCCCAAAGGAGCATTGATTCTAGCCCAGCTGCTCTCACTCAATCAGCTTTGAGCACACAAACCTGTGAGCCACTTCTCTGATCATAAGAACATAAAAGCCTTGCTGGATCAGGCCAACTAGCTTTGCTCACCAATGGATGTGGTTTCCTGGGGTGGTCTGGGGCAAAGGAGGACCTGCAGGTGTGTCTTGTTACAGTCAGTGGCTCCTTAATCAGCTGGAGGGCCCCCCACCACAGGTAGCTTCTTCCACCCAGCCAAGCAGTGGAGGCAAGGCCTCCACTTTGAGCAATACCACTGTCTTCCTTGGGCTTGCCCCACTCTGTAAGAAGTTTGAGCAGATGTGCCGAAGGAAGAGGGAAACCCTCCTGCAAACAATACAGAGTTGAATAAGCCTCAATGGAGGAAGAAACAACTTTTGTGCTCGTCTTGCTCAGGTTCCAGATTAGCTTGCCAACTCCTTGTCTATATTTGCCAATTAAAGTTATTTTAAAATAAGAGTCTTGTGCTATTTTTTCGGCCGGGAGTGCACTAGGACAGAGGGTGGCCATTTTGTTCTCCTTAGTTTGGCCCCTTCAAGATGTTTTGGCACCTTAGCTGTGCTGAAATAACCCAATCCACATCCAGAGACTCCTTTGGGCAACCCCCTTGAAATGAACGCAGATTATGTATTGTATAGAGGAGCTCCCCTGGCTAGCTCTTCAGCCATTTGGCATTTGGAGTGAGGGGTTCTCAAGTCTTAGTTTTGCAAATGCACAAGCATCCCTCTTTAGCTTCACCTGAACCAGGTGTTCCTGAGTTCAACAGGTCACATGTTCAATTAACTGTCAAGAGGACAGACATGCCCCCCACACACACACCCTCAGTAGTTCCACACGTAGGAATATAGGAAAAGTAGTTTTAATTTTCCCCTTTTTTAATAGTTTAGGTTTCCAAGAATGCAAGTCTCACATCTGTCCTGGAAGAGGAGCCTTAGAAGTCTGAGGAAAATGGGGGGGGGGATTTGGGGGAAAGTGAGTATGGGGCTGAGAAAAACATGGTGGGCATAGCTCAGCTTGGTTTGGGGAACACTTGATGTGCTCCATCCCTACCCTCCCATCTTTGTGTCATCTTTGTGTCAGCCTCGAGTAACCAAGGCCCGGTATGGCTGCTTGGAGTGGATCTGCAGGCCACAAGCAGGTGGCTTCTGGCTTGAGGCCTCCGATTCCGAGGGTTACAGAGGATGGCAGCACACTGCCATGGGGAGGCAGTGTGCTGTGCATGGGGAGAGGAAGGGAGGGCTGATGCAACTTGGTTGCATATGGTAGAGTTCTGAAAGGAATAACACCAGTGATGTCATCCGGGTGCGCCAGGAACCGGAACGCCCGGATGATTGGCAGCCCTCCGCCCCTATGGCGGAGGCCAGCCACGCCTCCCTGCGCCTGGAATCGCTCCATTTCAGAGCGATTTGGACGTACAAGAGGGCGGGTGGGTGGGCCCAGAAACAGTGCACCCGTCCTTGGGAGAGGTGGCGTAGCCCGGGCCCGTCCGCGGAACTAGCAGAACGGCATACCGGCCCGTTCCACCAGGATGACACCCCTGAATAACACTGTATTTCACACTAAACATACATGGATAGAATTACTCCACAAAGGCAACCAAACAGCGCTGCCGACACTGTGCTATAAACATTTAAAAGTGGCTGACGAGCGAAGAGGGTGACAGTTCAATGTTTCAGCTTCTGCCTTTGTCAGCAGTGGACAGTTTTTAGTCACATGCAAGTCACAGTGCAGTGGTCAGTCACACAAAGAGGTGCTTGTTGCGCTGCTGAAGAAGGTGGAGGCTGAACACACTCAGGCTGGGAAAAATGGGCATCTGATCCTAGGTAGGGCAGCCTAATGTCCTAGGGCACTGCTTTTCCCCTCCTCTCTCTCTGGCACCAGTGTCTTAAGAGCCAGAGAGACGTTGTGCTCCTGGGCATGGAGGTGAGGGGCAGTCAGTGCTTATGACCAGTGGTGTTATTCAGGGGGTTCTCCCAGGTTCTATAGAACCGGTTGTAAACGGCCGGGCCCTGCCCACTTGCTTACCTCAGCTGGCTTTGGGGGTTTTTTTGCTCCGGCTATGATGTCATAGAACCGGTTGTTAATTTATTTGAATACCACCACTGCTTATGACCCTCCAGGGCTCACAGCTCCCAAGAGTCCAGCCTCCAGGGTCTGGGATAATAATGGGGAAGTGACATCACAATGGCAGTGAGTTCCATCTTTGCAGACTCCTCGACCAGACCTTGAGCCAGTCCACAGCGCTTGTTGATGTTGCTCTTTGGGGGACTTGCCACCCCTTTAAAAAAACAACTACTACTACTACTACGTTTGGCACCTTCAGCTTGGCCAGACACTGAGGGACAAAGTTTTGCATTGCATTAATATAGAATGCCAGACAAATGCCACCAAGGAGCCGACTGGGCTGGTTCAGTGACCCATCCTGGCCCCTGCTGGGTGGTTCTTCCTTGTTAGCTCAACCTTATCTGTTTGGCACAGGAGGTAAGATGGTTTTCGAAATGATTTAACTTTAAAGGATGCGGGCCCTGATTCTATGCAGCCCAGCACTGGTGGGAAGCCCTTACTGGTCAGGGTCGCAAAAGTGCCCTAAGGTACGTGTAGTGCTGGTGGTTTTACCACCGGCACCAGGCCCTCAATAGACTTTTATAAGTCGATTTTACAAGCTGACAACCTGTGAAAATATCTCCCACCCCCACTGGTGCAGCTGCGTGGAAAACGAGTGTGCTGTAGTCGGGGGGGGGGAGAACGGGGTGGGTTCAGAAGGGAAAGGGGATTTAAATCCCCTTACTCCTTCATAAGCCTCCTGCTCTGCAGTGGGTCTCCTCAGACCTGCACCAGCAATTTTGTTGGCACAGGTCCAAGGAGAGAGAGAGGCAGGGATGCTGCTGCTGGAGGGGATGGGATCCAGGGTCACTCCTGTGGCCTCCCCACCCCTAATATTTACTTACCTCTTGCAGAATATCCAATCCCCTCCCTCCACAGCATGCAGCACATGTTCAATTGAGGGGAAAAGGGAGTGATGCAGAGAAGAAAGGGGGCCTTACACCAGATGTCATCTGTCAACTGAAATACTGGTCTTCATCTAGTATCTGTGAAAGATTGCACTTTCCCACACAAGCCAATGTGAACAGGCCTTCTCTCAGCCCCACCACTCTCTGACATCCTCACTCTGTGTAGTGCAACTGCATTTTCTTTCTTCTACCTCAGCAAAGTCCTCTTTGGTGCTCTAGACTCGTATTTATTCCCCATACCGTTAATTTCACCTTCAAACAACGCCAAAACACATGTAGACTTGTTCCAAGGTCAGGTGTTCTGGACACACACTAAACTGGAAGAAGGGGTGGAGCTGATTGTTGGGGCCTGGGAATTCTGTCAGCCGAACTGGGTGACCTACTGCTGGGGCCTACCACTACTTCTCTGAAGGTGTAAGGTGCAAACATTTCCATGTTTGAACTGTGCATATTTGTGCTTGTGGAGAAGGCCTGGGCTGCACTACAGTTTAAATCCATTTCCAATATGCTTCTATTCCCCCTATGCATTGTGGGAGGACTGTAGTTGGTTAAGGAATTTGAGAGCAGTTGGAACTACTCTTTACAAACCGCAGTCGCCCGCATACATTGGGGTAACAAAAGTGCATTGAAAGTGGATTAAAGCTGTAGCGGAAATGCAGTCCTGGATAGGCTGAAACTGAGGTACCCAAATTTCTCTTGGAATTCATTTGTTCCGAACTATATAGTTTGTTAGGTCATAACCCAGGACCCCTGGAAGCCCAGTCCATGGGGTTTTTGCCCCCCTGCCCCCCTCTCCTCAGGCCTGGCCTGCTGAATAGTGGTTTAATCCACGTGTGAGAGCTAAAGCATGGAGTGGGGGTGTCAAGGCTCAGCAGGCCCCGCAAGCCAAGAACTGAGGGGTTAGTTCCAAGTGCAGCCCAAGTGGGTGTCTAGGACAACAGGCTCATGGAGAAAGAGCAACGACTGAAGCTGGGGACCTTGTGGCAGACCTGGGGCCCCAGGCCCTATGTGGTTCTGGGAAGCCTTAGATTAGAGGCTGCATCTCTGGAGCAACCCAGGGGGACGGCTGAGCCTGGGGGAGCCTCAACACACAGGCACAAAGCAGCCTCACATGGAATCCACGAAGGACACACGCTGTGGCTGGGGAAGCCAAGGCCTTGTGGGGCGTCTTGTGCTTGAAAAAGTGCGTTCTAGTGGATTGCTGCTATTAATAAGAACACTCATCTACCACTTTTCAACCAAAAAAGTAGTTCACAAAACAGTTTGCATAGCAAATAAATCAAGGCTCACTGTCCCCATAAGACCTCACAGTTTAAAAGGAGGTGCAGAACAGACCCCAGCAATAGTTGCCGGAACAGACACCATGCTGGGGTGGAAAGGGACAGTTGCCCCCACTAACTGTAAGAAGGTACCACTTTCAAAGGTGTCTCTTTCCCTCATTGATACTCCTTCAAAATGGAGTCAGTGTGGCCTCTGGAGGGAGGTGTCGTGTCTGGGCAATAGGAGGCCCCATTCACACATTACCTTCCCATGACTACTGGCAGCAATAAATTCCATAAACAGAGATATTCCCTAAGCCCCACTGCCCCATCTCTTTTACAGAATGTCTAAGAAAAAAGCCTCCATCCAAGCCACCCCCATCCATGCGTGGGTTGAAGACCAGAGGTCCAAATCGACGCGGGACCTTCTCGAGGCACAGGAGGAGGAGGCTCTTCTATTTGAGAACATGACCTCGCAGGAAGGTCGGGACCCCACGACCCTTTGCATAACAATGCTCCTTGCACCCACCCCACACCGAAGCCTCTGGCCTTGTTCCTACTGAAAAGCACCACTTGTGGTTGAAACAGAAAGTCCCTAGTCACAAGTAGGCCACTCCTGCGTTCCAGGTTGACCTCATCTCCTCTAGAGGAGTGAATCAGATTCGTTTTCAGCCCAGAAAAGTACAGCCAAATTGCAAACGGACGGTCTCAGAAGTACTTGGCTGAACCAGAGACTCAGGGCCAAACTAGACATTACGGGTAACCTGTTACTAGAGCTGACAACTTGGCTTATCTCAGTAGCAGATGCGGAGGGCATGAGCTGGATCATGACCATGGCACAGAGACAAGAGGGTTTTAATCCTTTCCTCTGCTAGTATCCTGATCTGGATCAGGCCACCTGCAGCTCCTGTTTCCGCCACAAGATGCTTAAAAGGATTAAAGCCCCCAACATAGATTTCACCCCTCCATCCCTGTAGTTGCTATATACCCACAGCCCAGTCTTACCAAGTGGCATAGCTAAAGGGGATGAAGGGGGAATTTCATCAGGCAACAAGCTTTACAGAGGCAACAAGCTGACCTGGACACTAGTGACCAAAATTGTGAAAATAAGTACAAATACCATCATGTTACATATAATTGGAAAGTTAATTTAATGCAGAATGTAATGAAATAAAATGCATTGAAATATCTGTATTCTATCAAAAAGTCAGAAAACCCTTTATTTATTTATTTCCTTAATTTGATTTTGTTGGGTGGGGGAACAATAAAATCTTGACCCCGGGTAGAAGATAGCTACATCACAGATCCTACCTAAATTCCCCCCTCCCCTCTGATGCTGACATGCCACTGGAGCATGTGCTGTACCCTGTGGAGGGAGGGCAGTCCCAGAGGTCTCCTCCAGGTAAGGGAACATTTGCTCCCTTACCTAGGGATAAGCCTCCATTAGCCCACTGGGTCATCTCGGATCCGTGCCAGCTACTTTGCTGGCATAGGACTAAGGGAGAGTGAACTGGAGAAAAATGGGACGAGGAGATTTGCGCAAGTCACTGCTACTGATAGCTGCCTGTTCCATCCCCCCAACCCTAGACACTGTCCTGTTCCAGGCCTCTGATAGTAATTTTTTAATCTATAATTTTATTATAGAATATGACATATGAGGGTATCATCATCAAAGCCTCTTGGGAGCATTGTGCAAGGATGGGGGCCAGTTGATTATTTTTGCTTCTTGCCTGACTAGTATGAATGCTGACTGATTTGCATCTGTGCTAGATGTTCTATATTTGCCACCAATGGAACAAAACATTTCCTCCGCAAGCAATCTGCGTTCAGATCTGGAGAAAAAGACTCTTGAGTATATCCAATCTTTCATCCGGAGCACTGGACAGGTATTCTCTACCCCAGCAATTCCCAAACTGTGGGTTGGGACCTATCAATGGGCCACAACCAAATTTTGGGTGGGTTGTGAAACTTGACAGGGCAGATTAGGCAATGTATAACAAGGGTTAAACAAGTTGCTACTGGGAAGGGGGCACTGCTGCCCAATCACCCTTATAGCCACACCCCTTAGCATCATAAATCAGGCAGCAGCCTTCAGGGCAAAGGAGCAAAGGAGCTAGTGTGAATCTGTGGTGCAGCAACACTCTGTGTGTGTGTTGTGTCAAGTTGGAGTCCATTTGGGAGAATGTGTGTGAGGGGAATAATTGATAGAATGAACAATAATGGTGACAATGAGTCCCCTTGAATGATTCCTCTTCTGACATTAACCTGGCCCACTGTAGTGCAATTCACAATTAACTCAGTTACAAACTGTGTAATATTTCCACTGACTCCCACTAGTTCTAAACATTTCAAGATCCAAGTATGTGGTACTGAATCAAAAGCTTTCTTGTAGTCCATCCCAGCTACATGCAAATTTGTCTTTCAACGTTTGCAATTCTCCAATACCATTTTGTCAATTAATAGTTGATCCTTTGTGCCTCTGGTACATTGCCAATTTCCTTTATTATTATTATTATTATTATTATTATTATTATTATTATTATTATTATTATTATTATTCCATCTCTTCTTTGGAGTGAGTGAGGTGCAGTACGATGTTCTGCACCCAATCCAAGACCCTTTTCATCAAATGGAGCTGTGTACCTTACTTTAGTTCTGTAGTTTTATCTGGAAGCTGCATCAAGGGCTGGTTCCCCTGTGTCTTTTAGAGAGAAATCTCGATTAATAATTTCCCCACACCGACTCCTTTGGCAACAGCTTGGCATCGATCGTGTCTTGTGATGTTCTGAGTTTATTGCTGCATTGTTTTTGATATGTTGATAGCCACTTGGAGCGCCTCCCGATTGGGAAAGGTGAAACACAACTGCTTCAAGAAGAAGAAAATCAATCAGTGTGGCTCTGCTACTGAAACTGACCTGGTTATGGCTAGGACCCTCGATAGGTAGATGACACCTCTCAGACCCGTGATCAGAGGGAACTGCTGAGTGCCAGATGCTGAGGGCAAACAACAGGGCACAGGCTTCCAGTTGTGCACACTGGGGTTCCTTGGAAGCTTAGTAGTGGTTACCCAAGGGGTGGCACACAAACATACTAGCGGGGCAACTATTTGAAAAAGCATGCTGGACTAGATAGTTAGATCCAGAAAGGCTATTCCAAAAGCTCATGATCTATGTTCTTCCCTTTGCTCTTTGGACCATAAATGACGTTACTTCTCTCCCCTTCTTCTCATTCTCTGCTAATCTTTTCTACTGGCTTTGGTTGGGGTGTAGGATGCATCTAAGAGGCTGAGATTAATGGACCAGGTGGACATCCTCAGTGCCACCATGGGCTCTGATACTTCCTGCTTCTCAGCACCAGCTGTCAGTGTCATCAAGGTGAGTGGTGGAACCTCCTGGAAGGGCAGGGCTGACTAGCCAGTTCGAAAAGCCACGAGAAGTAGAGCTGTGCCACCATCTTTAGTTCACACTGATGGGCAGAGAAGGAATCTGACCTCTGACCACAGCAAGCTGCCTTCTACTGAGGCAGCCCACTAGTCCGTCAAGCTCAGTAGCACTCAGTCTACACTCACTGGTAGGCACTCTTGAGGGTTTCTGAGCCCAACCTGGAGAGTGGCTGCCACTCAGTGGGGCCATCCACATGTTCTCTACCCCTGTCCTCCAGTCCCAGTCAGCCTGACTCATCCTTGCTGCTGTGGAAGAGAAGCCACCTTCCTGTGACTTCCCCTTTTTGGTGTTGCATGAACAGGCCATTCTTTTTCTCCTTAGTTCTTGATCCCTTGGACAGCATCCAACCATGTCCAGGAGCGGGAGAGGGCAATGCAAAAAATCATCCATCTCTCCAAAAGGATATTAACCTGCTCAGATTCCAAAGTGAGTTACTGTTGCTGGCCACAAGAGGCCCTCTTCTGAACAGACTGTCTGAGCTGTCTGGCAGCAGCTGCCCAGAGGTTCAGCCAGAGGGGGGTCTTTTCCTGCCCCACCTGCAGATGCTGGGCCCTTCTGCATGCAAAGCAGGGGCTTGGCCACTGAGCTACAGCCCCTCTCATTGACATCAGGAAGACTGAAAAAGCCGCATCCTGGTGGAGATCTTGCCAGTGGGTGCTGCAACCATGTCAAATGCAACAGTGTGCAGATGGTTGCACTGTCCATGTACCCAGGCATGTTGGAAACAGCACACTGCCAGGAGTGGGGTGCTAACAAGGAGAGCAGCACCTGAGATCTCATGCAGATGACCTGGGGTTGCCTCAGAAACTTGGCACCAAACTGGAAATGCAATGATTTTTAAAGAGAGAGTCAAACAGCGACACTTTGAGGCTTAGCTCAGGTCCAGTCCAGGCGCAGCAGCACCGTTGAGCTCTCTGCCTCAGATGCACACCGGTTGTGCTGATTCACAGCGCAATCTAAGGCTCCATTGGGGTGACGCAAGCCCGCTGCTGCGGCCCAGCACTGTCGCAAAAGTGCCATAAAGTACTTTTGTGCCAGCGCTAGTGGTGAAGGCCCGACACAGGCAGCAGCATCTGCTCAGTTGCGCAGACAGTAGACGACAGTAATCTGCTCGTGGACAACAGTACTCTGGCCAAGTGGTGGACAGGAGGGTGGAACAGGGTGGAGGGAGGGCATTCCCGCGGGTGGGACAGCCCACGGAGGGGGGAGGAGCTGGGATCTGGCAGTTATGCCGGATCCAACCCCCTGTCCCTGGGTTGTGCGGTCCCAATCCTGGCCCCTGCTAAACAGCAGGCGCAAATCCAAGGAGCCCCATCAGCCTGCCTGGGGCTTCCCCCATGGTGAGCTGCAGCTGCCTCCTAACATGCATTAGGATGCAGCACAGGCCTGCCAGCCTGCCTGCTCCTGCGCAAGTTAGGGTTGCGCCCTCAGAAGCTTTGTTTAGATGCATCTCCGCTTGGCCGCAGAGTGCTGCTCATCTCCATCCTTTCCGCTAGGTGCTTGTCGACTTTCCCATCACTGGCGAGCTGTTGGGCTGCTTTGCTCTGTGCTACTCCGACCGCAGCGAGGTGGTTTCTCACTGGGCATCCGAAGGTCTCCATCTCCTCTATGAGTTTGTTACATGTAAGAGTCACAGTGTTCCTGCCAATCAGCTTCTTGCTCCCTGGAATTCATTATCAAAAAAGATGCATGTCAAGTCTCAGCAGCTAAGAGTAAAGGCAGACCTGACATTTAGAAGCCATTGGAGTGGTTGGATGTGCCACCTCCAGGCTTAGTCCAAATCTTTTACTCTTGGGTGTATGTACTGGAGAAGCCGTTCTGCAGCTTCTTCAGAGTGGTTTCATTTGAAGGGGGAAGGGTAGAATCTGTGACCAGCACTGATGGGCTGATGCTTGGGGATTCATGTACTCCCTCCCCAAACCCAGCAGCAGTTTTTCAACTACTTCTAACACGGTGATTCTCCAATTTTTAGCATCAGGACCCACTTTTTAGAATTACAATCTGTTTGGGACCCCCCAGAAGTGATGCCACGACCGGAAGTATAGTCATTGTAATGCCAGAATCTGGTGCTTTCCTGAGAATGCAGCAATAAGTTGAGTTATTTCTCAGCCATTTTCTAATAGCAGAATGAATCAGAAAGGGAAAAAATATATTTACAACCTTGAGACAAGCAAAACAACTACACAGCCTTTCCCCTTTCCAACACCCCATCTTCCCATATTTTCAGCATGGCTACTCTTGGTGCTTTGCGACCCACCTGAAGTTGGCTCATGACTTGGCTCAAACAGCCCACAGTTTGGGAACCACTGTTGTAACATGTTTGCAAGGGCAGTTTATTTGTTTCAAAGAAGAAGGTATAGATGAATCAAGGTAGCTTTGCTGCTTTAAAGATACTTTTTTAAAAGAGCTGCCACCCACCTTAGTGAAAGAGGCAAGAATGAACCGGCCTCGATTTTTGCTGTACACGTGCCTGTTGGGTAAAGCTGGCTCACAGTGTGAATGAAGCCTCTGCTGTGATCACTGTTTCAACGTTCCTGTCTGACGTCACTTCAAGTGAAAAGCACCTTAGATGACTCTTGGCTTCCAGTTCCTTGACCGTCTCCAGGCAGTTGTGGGTTGTACTGTAATTCTTCCAAGTTGGCTCCATTCCTGGGTGCCATTCTGTTGATGGATGTCATGCATGTGCCCCAAATGTACACGAGCCCTGCTTAGTAGCCATAGAGACAGAGTGCATCATGGCTCCAAGCAATAGCTCTCTGTTTTCTTTGCATCTTTCAGCAAGAGCCCAGCGCAGAACAAGTGAAGACACATTGATTCTGCCATTCCTAATGGAATGGGAACAAGAGGACGGCTTATTCGCTAACCCCATGCACATCACCTCCTTTGCTGACCCTGTGGAAATCACCATGGTAACTGCACCCCCCCAGAAGACCAGTAGTAAAACAGGGGAAAGGGCGAGATTATGGGATCCTAAGTAAACCACAACCTAGCATTCCTTTAACCACGGAGAGCAGGATGGTGGAGATCCAGCTTTGCCAAATGCCCCTTTTGGAATTTTTCTTGCAAACCAAAAAGGCTGCCTGCCTCTTTATTCCTCTTTGTCGCTCGTTGTATTGCAGGTATTCAAAAAACTCCTTCAGCCAACAGAGCTGACAGACTTCATCATAGCTGCCGTCACTGGCATGCGGGACGACAGTGCCCATAGTACCACAGTAGCCATCTACACTCTGAAGGCCATCCTGAGGGATCATAACTTGGCCTTGGGGAAGGTAAGAAGCTCAGAGAACAGGCCAGTGAGTTGACCTGGTCTGAAAGGGCTTGGTGACTCTCCTGCTGCATTTCATGGGAAAACATGTTCTCACATCGCCTTTTGGAAGACATGGGCAAAGTGGCCCCCATGGTACATGCAGTCAGTGCTGTGAAAGTGCCAAGTGAACCTTCGGTGCTAATGCGAAAGTGTCTTGGGGCAAGGATCCACGGGAACTGTGACATCCTGAAACTATGTTTCCCATGGATCCTTACCAGTTAATCCGGTAAGGTGACTTGCAGCTCATTAAAAAAAAGCATACAAGATGGACAGCCTGCCAGAAACTTAGGGGAGGAATGCTGCTGAGAGCCTGAGCCAGCACAGTTTGCTGGTGTGAAGGACCCCTGTCGTTTCAGCTCCCAAACCAGGAAGGAGCTAGGAGGGGCCTGACAGGAGCCCTCTGCACACCTTCCACCCACCTGTGTCCTTTCCCTCCAGGTGTCAAAAGCAGTGGACGCCATCCACCACAATCTGGATGCCATTAGCAATTCCTGGGCCCGGCAGGAGGCCTTCAAGACCCTGCGCTTCATGGGGAAGAACTATACAGACCAAGTTGTGAAAGCTCTCCTGCTTTGCTCCCCAGAGTGTGACAAGTATGTGCCAGCAATCCCCCTCCACTCTTGGAGCCACCTGCTTCTGTGTCGCGTTTTTAGGGGCAAGTAGAATGTGAGATCAGTTCACTGTCTGGCACTGTCTGTTTTTAAAACTGTAGATTTAGAATATATGTATGCGTTTTCACTTTCAAACCAAGTCAAGAAAACATTGACGCCACCTGTCTCTGGAACGGTTTGATTTTTGGGACTTAAAATGGGATAGGCGACACTGGGATTTTGGTTGACCCTGAGAAGGCCCAAGTGTATAAAATAGGCCACTTATCGGTCTTCCCCAAGACACCTTGCCAATATTTCCCTCTTAGTTAGCCTAGATGTGTGTGAGACCTCAGCAGCAAGAAGAAAGTGCTCAGCATATGTTCAGATGCACTCTTTTCTTTCTGATTCCTTCCTAGGTTCCAGGACTGTGTCACATAATCAATATTTTATTTTTGTTTATTCCCTTTAATTCAAGGCATATGGGAGGCATACATTTAAACACTGGTACTTCAGGTGCCTGAAGAGCAAAGGGCCAATGGGGGCGGGGGTGGGGAGGCAGTAGCGGTCCTTGGCTAGCAATATAGAGGGTCTCTTGTATTCACTCCACCTAAGAATCCCATGTGATTCTATGGGGCAACAATCTATATAAACCCTTGGCTTTAGAGCCTCACGTTCTTTGTTCTCCACTTGCCCTCTGCTTGCTACCCTGCCTTGCTGTCTATTTGTGGAGCATGAACCCGCTGGTGCTGCAACATGTCACACTTGTCTTGTCCCACTTCAGCTGCCATTGGAGGCTCCGTTGGCTGTCACAGCAGCCAGGATCAGTACCACCCCACAACTACCTTTCCTTTCCTTCTCTCTCTCTCTCTCTCTCTCTTTCCCTGAGCATTACTACATTGCTGAAGGCGACACAGGCTGAGCAGCCAACCTTCTTGGACCATGTTTCTCTCTCCAACCCCCACCCCTGAGGGAAGATAGTTAGGCACCCTTGCCCAGCTCCTTTCAAGAAGACTGCCTCCCTTGCATGTTCAGGCCTGCCTCTTTGTGCCTTTGAGACGTTTCTTTGTCCTGTGCCCTCAAGTTTCGCAGAACAGCAACAGTGATTGGTTCCCTCTGTATAGCTTGAGAGTGCATGAGCTAATTCAGGTAGTTCCAGTTCAAAAAACCCTGTTTTTGGTTCCTGGAGCGCCTTTAGTAAACCATTGTGCACCTTCACCTTTGCACCTGTTTTCCTTTTGCTGCTGCATCACACAGATGTGCTGGATCCCTGCGCACGATAGGTTCCCCCCCCCCCGGTGTGCTCCTGTTACACGTGTTTTAAACAGCACTGCTGGTGACACTGAGCCTTGGCTTTGAAAACAGGTTGTGGGTCAAGACTGGGCTGAAATTAAGCCTGCTCTCCCTGTCCACAACTCCCTGCCATCTGTCTGCATTTCCACCCCACCCACCCCCCACACATTTCAGTCAATTAAGGAAATGACTTCCCTGTTGCACGTCTTAGCAGTAGGAAAACATTCTGCATTTGGGTTGCTGCTGGCTTCCTTTCCAAATCTCATTAGCCATCACTGAGCTGTCGGTACTGGGGCTTCAGAGTGTAAGAAGAGCTTTTCAATATCTCCAGGTGGCCAAAAAGAGACATCCGAAGCTGCCTTCTGGTCCCTTTAGCCCCCTGCTGCCTACTCTGACTGACTAGATCCTTCCCATCCTGGTTGCCTGATAAACTGGAGGTTGAGGCCCAAACGTTCTCTATGCCAAGCATATACTCTGCCACGGAGCATCCCCCTTCTCCCCTGGGGAATTGCTTGCTTCCATTGCTTGCCTTGGGGTGAGGTGGGGAAATTACGAAGAACTGAGGTGGGCTCCAGAAGAAGTCTTTTGAGCAGAGGTTTCCCAACTACAGGCTGCCTGGCCAGCTCTAAAGATCTTGCTTGTCCCCATTCACAGCACGGCTACTGATATGTGGAAGGCTCTTGTGTGCTTCTCCAACCTGGCCACCAGAATCTTGGGAAATCTTCTCATCTGCCTGCAGAGCAAACCCCTGATGCAAGATGGGTCTTCGAAGGAGGTTGTTCTTTTTCCTGTGGCGGTAAGTGACAAGGGGAGGGATTTCCAGAGTGATCGTTTGCCCCCCAGAGCCAATTTGCCTCCCTTCAGCCAATTTGCAGCTCCAAACTCAGTGTCTCTCTCATTTCAAAATGCAAATTGTGTTGGAGGGCATGACCTGTCAAAAACTGATGGTTATTCTATCAGAAGGTCCTACCCACGAACATTAACACCTTTTGTTAGATCCTTTTTCCCTTAGGCAGAATCATAACTGCCTCTTCAGAGACATTCAGATGTCCCAAGCTCACAGCAATATTCCTTCCAGGCAACCAATGCCCTGGAGAAGATCCTCCAACAGCCACTGCCAACTTGCACAGAAGAGCTCAAGAATATCTGGGGGAAGCTCTGCCTGGCCTTGATCTTCTGGCTCTCCCAGACGTTCCATCTTAGAGTGTGGGAAATAGAAAGCATCCAGAACCAGCTGCTGGAGATGTCAGAGACTTCTCCTTTGAGCCTTGCCAGGTGACTTGAGCCCAGCCTCTTGCCTCACTAAGGGGATCGCATTGTCTTATAACCCCACTAAGTAGGAAGGGCACTGCCAAGCCCAGGAGCCGACCAACCTGGCTCATGAGTTGAGTTGAGTCTGGCCCAAAAGAGGAGAATAAAAATCTAGCCAAGAAAATGTCAGCGACAGTAAGGGAAGTGAGAAAAGAACATGAGGAGTGCATGGCTAATGACAAACTTCTGTAAACGTATCAAAAGCAGAAAACCTGCCAGGAAGCAGCTGGATTCTGGGGAAGGGTCCGGGGGACCATGTGTCCCTGGGTGGCATGCCTGTGGAGCTTGTGAGGGCGGTGCTGGCCTCTGCCTGCCCTCTGGAACCCTCTTGAGGATCTGGCAGGCCATGCATGGCATCCTCCAGCCCTCTGAAAGCATTCTGAAGCCTCCAGAGGGCCTTTAAACAGTAAGAACATAGGAACATAAGAAGAGCCCTGCTGGATCAGGCCAAAGGCCCATCTAGTCCAGCTTCCTATATCTCACAGCAGCCCACCAGGTGCCCCAGGGAGGCAGGAGACAACAAGATGCTTGCATCCTGTTGCCACTCCCTTGCAATGGAAACAGTACTTCCATTGAAAACTAGAAGTAATGTTTAAAGGTCCTCCAGAGGTTTCAGAATGCTTTCGAAGGGCTGGAAGACATCATGCAAGAGCGCAATCCTATGAATGACATTGGGTCGACACAAAGTGCCTGCATTGGTGCTAGTGCTCTTGGGCCGCCGCTAGCAGTAGCATCGGCCCAAGGGCGCCGGCACATGGTATCCATGGATAACTGAAACAGTGGATACCAAATCAGTGGATACTAGGGCAAGCCTATACTGTGTCCAGTTCTGGTCGCTACACATCAAGACAGATATTGTAGAGCTAGGCACAGAAGAGAGCAACCAAAATGAGCAGAGGGCTGGAGCAGCTTCCTTATGGGGAAAAAAGGCAATTAACAGTACAAGCCTAGGTGTGTCTACTCAGACACAAGTCCTGTTATGTTCAATGGGGCTTACTCCTAGGAAAAGGTGTATAGGATTGCAGCTTAAAAGGAGATATGATTGAGACCTGTACAAGTGCATAATTAGTATGTGGAATTCCTTGCAGAATGTGGAATTCCTAGGGTGATGGCCCTAGTTTGGGTGGCTTTAAAGGGGAATGGACAAATGTACAGAGAAGGGATCTATCATTGGCTACTAGCAGTAGTGTCATTCACAAACGAGCTGCCGGAATGCAAGGTGGGACTTACCGCCTGATTGGCTGCCCATTCGTGACGCATTGCTGCCTGCCTGACCGCTGCGCAGGCACCCCTGGCTTCAGAGGGGGTGCCCGCTTGCCATGATGACTATGTGTCACCACCAGATCTAGTTGCAGGGGAGCCATGGCAGGAGAGGTGTCTGCCTTTCTCTCCTGCTTGTGGGCTTCCCAGAGGCAGCTGGTGGGCCTCTGTGAGAAACAGGAGCTGGACTAGTGGGTCCCCTTGGGCCTGATCCAGCAGGCTTCTGTTCTTGGGTCTTTGGCCCTCCTCTCAATGGAAGGGTGGGGCTTGGCTTTCCATGCAGGTCAGCCATCAACACACTGAGAATGCTGCTGCGCTGTGTGGGTTGTGAGAATGAAGTCCTCCTGATGAAGAAACTCTCCGTCTGGGATCTGCTTGTCAATGCTGAGACCCACCACCAAGGGGTGTCCCACTTTGCTCGGTAAATGGCGCTTGCTGATCAGGACCAGAATGAAGCGTCCCAGGGCTCCAGCTAAGAAGGAGGGGCAGGGGAAAGGTGATTGATTGATTCACAGCAAGAGACTTGTAGGGTCAAGGCAGACATTGAGATTTGCCTGTTTTCTGCTTGGGTGAAGAATTGTCTGGTTCTTTTGCTTCATGCCAGATTTGTTGCTTTCTGTACAGTATTACGGTGGTGGTGGGCTTTCTTCCAGTGGGCCAACTCCTCTCTGCTGCCCTGAGGGAGAGGGCAGGCAAGCAAGCAGGCTGGTGAATGAGTGATAGCAGCAGTGAGCGGGGAGGGGGGATGTCAGATGGGCTCTTCTGGGACCTTGGAGGGCTGCCCAAAGGTGCTGATCTCTGGCAGCCTGCCCTGAAATGAATGAGCCTGGGCTACAGCTCCTTTTGCTGTCCCTACCTCTCTGGGTTTGGTAACGTTGCCTTCTCCCAACTTCAGAGGTGTTGCCAGGAACCGTCCCCATGAACCCGAGTGGATGGTGGACTATGCCATGGCTGTGCTGGATGACCCGAATGACAATCGCCACGTGACTGCAATGGCCTTCTTGGTTGAGGTGAGCCTCCTTGCCCAAGAGGGTGGGAGAAGGGGCTTTCTCTTTTGAGGGTGGCACCTGCGGAGGCTGTTCAGACGACATCTCAGGGGCCGTGGTGGGGCAGTGGAGGCCCCCCAATAGAGGTGAGGTTGGGGTCATAACAGGGTGGGCATAATGAGGCAGAATGGGAGCGGGCCTGGCTGAAAATGTTTTAAACTTTTCTGCTCATGAATATGGGGTGGGGAGTGGGGGCAGAAACACAAATCTGCTGAATCAGTACTAGACCGACTAGACCAGTGATGGCGAACCTATGACATTGAGTTGAGATGTCAAACCTGAGTTGAGAGCCTGAGGGCGCAATCCTAACTTGGGCAGGTACAGGCAGGCCAGCTGGCCTGCGTTGCATCCTAACCAAGTTAGGGGGCGGCGGCAGCATCCCCTTGCCCTGCGGTAAGCAGCATGCAACCCAATAGGGTGCTCAGATCGCAAGTCTGGCGCAAGTCTGAGCCATCCGCAGCAGCCCAAATTGGGGCCGTGCAGGCCAGGAAGGGGTTTTTAGGCCGCATCCAAACTCCATCCCCCAACCCAGGCCACCCCACCCACCGGAATGCCCTCCCCCTGCCCCATTCCTCCCTCCGTTCTGCCTTCCCCCCACCTAGGCACAGAACTGACTCACCTGGGCATTGGCAGCGCTTCTGGGCAGAAGCACTGGGACGAAAGTGCGTAACTGCACTTTTGCAACACTGCAGGGCCAACGCAAGCAGCTTGCCTCAGTCCTAGGGCACGCTTGGATTGTGTCCTTAATTTTCAGTCAATGTCCTACAAGATAACCTCCTAATGCAAACCAGTGCCGGATGAATTCTAAGGGGTTCTTTTTAAAGAGCAGGCTTTCTCCCTCTTGTTCCTGTCAGCTCCTCCAGTGTCCTGACCTTGGCAGTGTGCGAGATGAAGTCCTCCTCAAGTGCCTCTGCAAGCACCTGGCGTCTTCCAAAGTCATCCTTCGCTCCCTGGCCTTGGAGGGCATCCTCCGTCTGATGGATAATCAAGTGAACGTGAGAAGGATGATCCCCACCCCCACCCCAGGGAATGACTGCAGTGCACCCCCTTGTTGATTTATGTAAAACATTTTATCCCGCCTTTTAACCTGCAGGGGGTCTTCAAGGACATTCAGAACACAATCCTAACCTTCTAGCACCAGGGTAAGGGCAATGCAGCTCTTAGGTAAGGGAACAAACATTCCCTTAGTTTGAGGAGGCCTCCATGACTACTACTCTGTCGCAGAATGCAGAACAAGCTATGTCAGTGCTGAAATGTTGGTTAGGATTGTGCCCTCACAATCACAACTTTAAAATCACAATATAACCACTGAAAAAACTCAGGACAAGTTGAGAGCGGAATACTGGACCCAGTTAAAACATAAAGTAATAGGGAAACCAAATACTCCAAACCAGAATCAAAACCAGAAATGACCCCTGCCTTCTCCTTGTCACTCCTACTCTCTACTCAGAGCCCTTCCTTGTTCTGGTGCCTATCCAGTGTCCCACCTCTTGTTTTCTGTTTGTAGCATTCACCACCATCTGCACGTTAGAACAAGCCAACTTTCCAACTCCTTCGCAGCAGAGCTCTCAAAACACCTTGCTGTTCAGCAATCCATGGCATACAGAAGTTTTTCAGGCAGCGCAATCCTATGCTATGCTGGAGCAAGCAGGCCGGTGGGCCTGTGCTGCTTCCAACGCAGCATTGGAGCATGCAGGAACCTCCCAGGCGCAAGGGCACATTCGTGCCCTTATACCATGGGAGGCTCCTGCCTCCCCAATTGCTTCCTCGGATCTGCGCCCGTAAAATTGCAGGAGCAGGTCCGATGTAGCTGTGCGGCCCGAATCAGGGCTACATGGCCCAGGGACAAGGCCTTGGATGTGGCTTAATGGCCGTGTCCCAAACCCACCCCCTCCCCGATAATGTTGATCAGAAAAACAGCCCCCAGGAAAAGCATTAAACACCCCCTGTCTCCCACCAGTATGCTGATCACATGTGCACCCCTATGACACAGCTGTGTTTCAGTTAAAAGCTATGACATTGGGTGACTGTGTCCAGGTCTCCACTACTTTTGACCTAAAGATAATCAATTAGCTACCCCATGTGACATCAACATGTTTTTACCAGCTCCTCAGTGCCAGGAAAGAGGTTGCTCTGCTAATGGCCCTGATGCCCATCGGAGGGGGAAGCCCAGTGTTCTTTAGCAATGGCATCTCTTCTCACCTATCAACCTGTTCTCTCGTTCAGGTGATGAGGCTGCAGCCTCTTTTGTCGGATGTTCTAAAAAGCCTTCAGGAGTTTGACCGGGAGAACACCCTGAAGGCGCTCAGGCTGGTGAAGCTGTTGGCCAATCAAATGGTGGGACCAAGCTGTGGACCATTTGCAGTGGAGGTGGCACCCCAGGTGTTCCCGTTCTTTGATGATGTAAGTCTCACTACATGCGAGAGTCAGGAATGAGCTGTAGGAATGAGCTGGCAGGTGCAGGGCAAAGAGCAGGACTAGTCTGAAGGGTGAAGACCGATGGAACAGTTCCCTGTCAGGGACAGTATGTTCTTTGCTCTCAGTGGGAGCCCAGCTTTGCAGCTACCTTTCTCAATGTATCCTCATGCACTTGGCTGGGAAAGATCTTTGCAGAGCGTCTCCTCTCCTCTGTGACATTCACCCGCAGGGATCTCACAAAGTCCGCTCCCTGGCCATCTCTCTCTTTGGGAACTTGCTGGAAATGGTGACGACGAGGCAGAACAAGCAGAAAATGAGGGCTCATGCCCTCTGCAGTCTGGTTCCACTCCTGGTGCACCTTCACGACTGTAGCCTCTCCGTGATCCAGGTAGACTCCTTGGCTTTGTAAGGCAGAGGCAGTGGTGTTGTGGCAAATGCTGAAGTGCAAGATGCCCCCATAGGCCTTCCCCACTAACCCAATGCACAAACATGATCAGCAGGATTAGAATGTGTCTCAAATGGAACCTTAAAGGCGGGGCAGGGGGACGGGACTGATGCAATAGAGGATAATTAAAGTTAGAGCTGCAACCCCATGAATACATACAGTCCGACTGAATTCAAAAGCCCTACTTCTGGGTAACAGCTAGATCCTATGCACTGACATAGAAAAGAGGGGTTGAGAAATAATGCTAATGAGAGGAGAAAAAAGAAGAGGAAATGGGCGCACAATTTTATTTATTTATTTATTAGCTTTGTACTCTGCCTTTCTCCCCAATGGGCTGTCAAGGTGGATGAAAACCAGTTAAAATACAGAAAGAATAAAACAAAACTATAAAATACACATATAATAGTGATAAAATACATGAAAAGCCAATCTGCAGCAGCAACGGCATAAAAATAATTAAAATAAATAGATATCGAAAAAAGCATGCACCCGTCTACAGCCATTGTATCAAAAGCTCTTTGAAATAAAAAGGTCTTCTGGCCTCACCAGAAAGTTAATAGCGAGGGAGCTGTTCTCAGCTCAAAGGGGAGGGAATTCCATAGTACCAGGGCCACCATCTCTCAAGTACCGCTGGTCCCAAGCTGTGAAGGACTTTAAAAGTGAAAACCAGCACCTTGAATTGGGCCCGGAAGCGAATCGGCAGCCTGTGTAGCCACCGAAGCAGCGGTCTAAGGACCTTTGTCGTATCCGGATTTAATTGCTTACATGAAGAGGAGACCGATGAATTTGCAAAAACTGCCAAAAGTGTAAGACCCAACTCTTTCTGCAGGCATCTTGGGACACTCTCTCCAGTGTGGGAAGATTCCTCAGCTGCCATAAGCTCCAACTCCTGATTGAGAATCAAGAGAAATGGTCCATCTGCCTTCTCATTGTAAGTGGTCTTTCTCTGCCAACGCTTCTTGTCCACCCCTCCCCTCGCTGGCTTGAGACGGGTGATGGTTTCTTCAGAAGTCTGAAGGGTATAGGCTAGAGATATTGGCCCCTCAGGTCTTGTCTGCCTTTCTGTTCTCTTGCCATTTGTTTTGGCTTCCTAAACGTGTTTGGCCAGAGGTTGCACAGCCCCAGGAGCTCTCCATATAGAGCTGCACTACATTGTCAAACATTCATTGAAATGACATTCATGAGTGTCAACCCACATGGGATTTGCATCCACACATTCAACCCAATCCAGGGGTTGATCTGTGAATAAAGCCATGCTAGTTCTTCCTCTAGTGCTGTCAATCATCCTTTGGCTGTCTTCCTATGTCTGCAGGAACCCTAGCAGCACTTCCCCGTGAGGGTTTGCCCTTCTGAAGCAGTAGACTTCCTGGTCCTGCAAAGACGCTGGGAGACAGTCTAGCAGCCCAATCCTAGCTAGGGCTTATGCTGAAGGATCTCATGATCCATCTGCATCAGTCCCATACCTACAGCAGGAAAGCCACTCCAGTGGTCAAGGGGCTGTGGCTGGCAGGGCAAATAACCAGAGGCTGCACGTGGGAGACAACAGCCCGCTGAACATCCTCCACTGCACATCATTGCCAGTAAGTCATCAGTAGGAACACTTTGGGGTGGGGAGTGGGCTAGGCCAGGGGCAGGAGGGGAAGATCTTATTGGTAGCTGCACACACTGAGGTCTTATCCCCTCTTCTTGGCCTGGACTCCCAGGAGTCTCCTCAGACCTATGCCAACAAAAGAACTGGCTTAGGAGACCTATTGGAGGCCAGGTGGCCTATAGGGAAGTAAGTAAAAATGATTTTTTACTTACCTCTCCTGGGCCGTCTGGTTCCCCCCCCCCAAAAAAACACCCCCTCATAGCATGCAGTATGTGCTCTGCCAATGGTGCTGCATGGTCTGGGCTGGTGGGGAAGAGGGTTGGGCCCCAAGACGCCCGCTTCCCTCCTTGGAGGCGTCAGAACTCACGGCTGTCAGACAACCACATGCGTTTTCCAACCAGACATTCAGAATCATGTGGAAGATTCCAAACTCATGGGTTACAAAATGGAAAAGGTGCTTGGTTTCTTCTGTGGGAAAGAACTCACAGACAAGGAAACCCATGTGGGTTTTATATCTAAACATGTGCTATATCTGTGGGGAAAGGCAAAAACCATGACTTGCCAGCACTCAGGTGGCTTGGGGTGGCTATGACTATTTGTGCCATAAGCAGCCAAAATACGCACTCTTGCTTTGTACATTTACAACATTCTAATGAGTCAGAGATGCTAGTTCGGGGACTTTTTTTTGAAAAAAAGGGAGTAGTCACACCAGACTGAAGCCAGCTCACCTCTGTCCTAGACAAAGCTGTACCGGAAGGATCGGCACTGCCACTTCCTGTCACAGAGCATTAAATACCTCAGGAGCCCACAGCCACCCATCAGAGAGGTGGCGGTCCGACTAGTAGGTAAGGACTACTGGACTCCCTTTTTGCTTTTGCTTTTCCCTCTCTACTAGCAGCAGCAAGATCTGAATCTTAAAAATGGCTTTTACCACCTCAAAGAAACTGGTGGCAGCCATAAGAAAAAAGTTAGGTCAGCAAAAAGGAAAAAAGGGTTGATTCTGCCCCCTCAAAAATGTGAGCAGCAAGTCCTCTTCAGATCAGCCCTCTTTAAAAACAAGTCAGACAAGCAGGGCCTGTGCTGTGTTGCAAAGCAGAAGATTCTGGGGCTCCGGTTTGCTCCTCTTCTCCCAAATCCCAGCTCTGTAGTGGCGGTGGCACTCTATGCGGTCATGTTGTTTCCTGTGCTCCAGGCCTGCCTGGTAGAAAACAAACCTCAAGCAGGACTAGAGCAGGGCACCGAGTTTGGCTTCAAAGTGCCCTGCTGGCCTCAACAGAGCTTATCTCTACCCCACCAACGATATTCCAGGAGCACCTGGGATGAGCCTTCTTCCGCCGGGCCTTTCCTCACTGTGGCCTGGCAAGAAGGCTCCCAAATATCAGATGGGAAGTGGGCTGCTCTGTCAGAGTCCAAAATTGTGTGGGTGTCTGTCTAGGGCTTGGTGGCCAAGAGACAAGGAGCAGAAGGAAGCTGGAGACCATCTGCAAGGGTAAGGATAATTTTTGCCATCACACTTTTCTCCTGGCTGGCTCCAGGAGAAAAGTGGATGTGGGGATATGGGAAGTGAGTCTTGCTGAACCTGGTGGAGTATGAGGAGGCAAAGCAGGGCAGGGGTCAGCTCTGCTCACCCCCACACCCACCCTCATACATGAATGGGGCGGAGATGCGATCAAACAAATTTGAACCCCCCCCTTGCCCACGGCTGCTGTTCTATTCAGCAGCACAAATGTGATCCATTCCTTTTTCCTGTCAGTCTTGGAAGATCTGAAGGATGACCCAAGGCCATCAATCTGTTGTCTGACAACCGAGACCATCAAGAACCTGGAGACTCACCACGATCAAATCCGCTCCAGGTCCACCTTCTGGATGGTGCTGAATCGAATTTGGAGAACCTGCTTCAGATAGAAACTTCCGGTCTGGAAAGGTAAACACTTGATGGTGGCAGCAGGAGTGGAGGGGTGGGGTGGGGTGACAGCTTCTCCGCAGTGGATCTTCTTCTTTTCTTTGATCCACTCCTGCTCTTTCCTCTAGAGCAGCAGTTCTCAAACCTTTTAGCACCGGGACCCACTTTGTCATTCTAAAATTTATCTGGAACCCACCAGAAGTGATGTCATGGCAAAAGTGCTGTCATTGTGATGCCAGAACCTGCTGCTTTCCTGAGAATGCAGCAATAAGTTGGGTTATTTCTCAGCCATTTGCAAAGTGAAGCAGAAAATCATAGACTTTTTGTCTATGTACATCAAGCAAAACACCCACACAATCCTTCCCCTTTCCAGCATTGCATCTTCCCATAGTTTCAGTATAGCTTCTCTAGGTGCTTCACGACCCACCTGAAATTGGCTTGTGACCCACTGGTGGGTCCAGACCCACAGTTTGGGAACCGCTGCTCTAGAGGTTGTTTTTGGATACGGAAGCAGTGGCTTGGTGTCCAGAACATCAACAAGCAGTGATTACTAACAGGTGTAAAAGCCAAGGGTGATGCAGCAATTTCAGAAAGATACATTAACCCAATCATGAGAGCACAGGCTGACCATTAGGAAGAGCTTGTGCTGACCACTAACTCCTCAAAGTGTACAGGTCTTCCTCAGCCTGCTAATATAGTATTGCAAACTATACTATATCCCTCCCCCCCCCCATTTTTAGACATACCTACCTTGGAGCAGCTTGCGAAAGGCAGGATAAAAATGAATGAACAAATGAAAAAATACACCGAAAGAGTAAAGAATGGCCTTCCATCTCCAGGTGATCCTGGAGTAAACTGATTATATGAGTACTTTCCAGCATGGCTTAACATCTGATGAGGAAGCAGAAACCATCTTGATGACCTGCACTGGGAGATAGATAGGTCAGAGTGCAACCCTGTTGCAGTCCTGGAGCTCTCAAGGGTGTTGATACTATCAACCATGGCTACTTGCTGCATTCACATAAGGTGGAATAAACTCTAAGGTTTTTATCCTGCATCATCATTTCCCTACACAGTTTCCCTACACAGTTTTTCTGTACAGTTTCCCTACCCAGAAGTCTTATCTAGGCAGGAAAGATATCTCCTTGGGTGATGCTGCCCACAGTCCCAGGCAGATTGTAATCCTGGCTGGTGGCCAGAAGACACGTCCGTTTTAGTACTGGTTCCCCAATTTGTGATTTGTTGTGTTTCTCATGGTTACTCAGCCAGCATGGCTTGACTATACAGAGGCTAAAAGAAAGGGAACTGCCACTGAGACACCATCCCCTGGAGGTAGTCAGCAGATCACAAGTAAGACAAAGGGTGGCTTCAGGGAGAACAATTTTCATCTGTGGGCAGCTGCAAACCGAAGACCAATGAGGTAAGCGCATGAACTGAAGACACAGAACACCTTGGGGTCAGGTTGGGGCTAGAGGTCTACACATTCAGGCTGGCTTAACTGACCAAGCAAAATCGATGGTAGCCAGGGCCATGTACTCTCCCCCACAAGGCAATGAGTTGGTTTGGCACTGCACTTCCTGGGCGGGGCATTCAGAGTGCCCCACCACTCCCAAGGTTGGGTGGCGGTGGCCTGTTGCTCCACTCATTCATGAGAGGTCATTGGAGCTCTTGCCGTAGTGACTAGGACAAGTACAGCTGTGGAGGTGATTGCTCCATGGTGGAGCATCTGTGTTCCATAGCCAGCGGTCCAGGCACTGTTCCACAGGCGCATCTGTTTTCCATAGCCAGCGGTCCCTTAGGATCACCTGTTAAATGGCTCCCTTGATAGAGGGCTGGGAAGGATGGCACTTTGACCGAGATCTGGGTGCAGTGCTGAAAGCAAGGCTGGGTGGGTGGTGACCTGGCAGTCTCACGTGAGCCTTGCCCAGGCCCTTGGCTTACCTTCTCCTGCTGCTGTGCTCCTACGCCACTCACTCTTCCGTTGTCTCTCTTCCCTTCCAAGCCCCAGACCGCTGTGGAAGAAGCTCCAGGCCCTGCAGTGCCATTTCACCTGGCACTTGGAGATCAAGGACAAGGTAGACGCAACACACATCCTGCAGACGGTAGCTTTCCAGATGAAGCACACGCCATACTGCAGTCACGGCACCTTCATGGCCTTGAGAGGCTCTGCACCGTCTCCAGGAAGCGGAGGGCGCCCTGAAGCAGGACCATCCAGCCAACCTCTCCCGCCAGGCCCTGGTGACTTACAGGAACTATGCTTGGCTGTACTACCGCTTGAGCCATGACGACCTGGTGGAGCGCTACCTGGGCCGAATCCACGAGATCTGCCAGTCCCTGTCCAGCCCGGAGCCCTACTCCATCCTGATCCCTGAAGTCCATGCGCAGCAAGGCTGGTCTCTCCTGGCCGTGGGCTTCCGGAACAGGAGGAGGCCAAGACCTGTTTCCAAGCGGCACTGAGAGGAGACGGGCCCAACATTGAATTCCAGGCAGGCCTGGCGCTCTCCGTCTTTGCTGGCTGGACTCATTCGTGGGCGGATGACCTCAATGGAGAGGCGAAAGGGCTAGTGGAGGAGCTTCTGATTCGCCAGACGGAAAACAACGATGAGGCCAAAGGGCACTTAGCCCGTCTGCTTCAGCGCACAGATCTGCGGAGGGCAAGCCGCCTCGTGGAGGACGTCATCCAGAACAGCCTCAACCCCGAGGTCCTGAGAAATGCTGCCAGGATTTGTAGGGCGCAGTCCCCCTCCCGAGCCATTTCTGTGCTGCAGCGGGCCATTGCCCTGGAGCCCAGCTACCATCTCCTTCACTATGACCCTGGGGTCCAGTACATGAAGCAAATGGAGGGAGCGTATCCAGAGGAGAAAGGCAAAATGGTGGCGGCTCGTCACAGCCAATGAGAGTGGAGAGAGGGCCCTGTAAAACCTGAGCTCTTCATTTATGAAATGCTAGTCTTGATGAAGCTAGAATGAGATTTCATCCCGTTTGTACTTTCCGTTTGTTTTTGGTGCCATCTTTTCAGCTTCCCAGGTTCTTGAGTCAAATAGTTGTACCCCCTTCAATAAAAATTGGCTGAGCTGAGCAAGGTATTGGACGAGATGACCAGTACTCCAATCCACTAGTGGATGACCCACTAGGCCACTCGACTACTCGTCCACTGTCGGCTCCACCATTCTATGATTCTGTGACAACCCTTGGTTAATTTTATGTGAACCACATATCAAAGGGCTGTTTTATTCTCCGATTCAAATTGACCCCCATCCCACTGCCCCACAACTCTCACATCCCTCCTAGTTTGCCCTTTGGCTGCTCTGAGCCAAACTAAACATGAAAGTATTTATGCTTACTTATTCCCATGTCTGCCCCATTTATGCATCCTGGGGGAGTATGTGATGCACTGGTGTTCATATGGGGGGAGGAACGCTAGATTTTGCAAGAGCCTGAGCTCCTGTGTAACGTGGCCCCTCCTCCTCACCATCAGAACCATTTGCAGCGCAAACAGCAAAGCCTCCAGCCAGCTCAGGCTCCTGCATTTTCCCCCCCATAGGGATGCCACAGATGTGATGAGACCAGCAGCATCATGCTGCCAGTACGCTGGGCGGGAGGAACGGGTGAGCGCGGGGGCGGGGAAGATGGCGAAACGGAGCGGTACGCAACGGGCGGGCTGCCGCTCACCCGTTCCTCCCGCCCAGCGTACCGGTAGCATGACGCCGCTGGATGAGACCCAAACCCTTCTCTCTCCCCTGCCTGAGACTGGGCTGGGAAGAGTCTGAAGTCATTTACTGCCCACTTCTAAGCACCCCCTCATTGGTGCTGATGCAGCCATGCTGACGAAGTGCTCACTGCACCCAATGGTGTGTGTGTGGGGGAGGGGTCATAGGATGCCAGCAGGAGGTAAAAAAAGTGTTACTAATATTTTTTACTTACCCGCTAATTGGCTGCCAAATTGCTGTTCTGCTGGTGTACATCTGAGGAGAGGAAAAGGGCGCAACCAGCCACTGTGAGGAATTCTACCAGGGGGTACAAACTTTCTTTTGGGCCCATCCCCTTTTCCCTTCAAATGTGAATTTGGCTGCCTGGCCCCCTCTTTGACCCAGGCCCAGATACTATGTACCCCCTGCCAGTAGAGTCCCTAGAAGGGAGGCAGGGCATTTAGTATTGCAAGGATCCTTGCCTTGCCATGTAAACCGCTCCTCTCCCTCTCCCTCTTAGCCAGGCAGCCACATGGAGGCGTTGCTTTTGCCTCGAGGAGTGGCTTTGATGGCAATGGAGAGGAGCGGTTTACTGGCAAGGTAAGGATCCTTGAAGCCCTTGGCGGAATGGCCAGACAGAATCTGGCATATGCTGGTGCTGCCAAGATCCATCCCCCCTCTCCTCCTCTCCACCCCTGTCCTCCCACATTCTGCCCTGAAACACCTCCTCCCTGCCCACAACAAACTTCCACTGCCAATTTACTGGTGTCAATGGGGGCTTTTGAAGCTGCTGCTGCATGCACAACATCACTGCCTATTTATTGGTGGAAGTGAGCAACAATGGCTTTCATCTTGCCCTAGTTTCATGCTAGTTCCGGCAGCACAAGACCTCAATAGAACTGGGTTCTTATAGTGCAAGCCTAAGCATGTCTACTCAGCGGTAAGTCGTGTTGGGTTCAGTGGGAGTTATGCCCAGCTACATGTGTACAGGATTGCCCTGCTAATCTCAATGAAATTGCCACTCATTGCCCCACTCTAGCATAGCCTAGTCCCAACCTCTTCCTTTGAATGAGGAACTTCAGGTTCATTGCATTCCTAGGAAGGCTGCATAGCCCGAGATCAATAGTTTGAAATGCCTGGTGCTTGTTTCCCCTCAAGTCTCACCCCCAGTAATAGGATGGGCGTGCACCTTTCAAGCCATCCCTGCAGCAAGGCATTTGAAGGGGATCAAAAGAGCACCAGGAAGGTGGAGGAGGAAGAGGAGGAAAAGGGAGGTATGGCAGTTCCACATGGAACCTCCACCTCCAGAGGGAGTCTACCTATGAATACCAAGTGCTAGAGAGCAACAGTGGAGGGAGGACTCTGCTTGAGGGCTTCCCATTGGGGCATCTGATTAGCCACTGTGAGAAAAAAGTCTCTGGAGGTGATAAACCCTCTCTTATCTGATCTTAAAGGTTAAGGGGGTGAAGACATCTCAGAAAATGTTTACAAAGATTAACAGATCACCATATCCAGAGGGCATCCACCCAAGAGTTCTTAAGGAACTCAAGTGTGAAATCACTTATCCCCTGAAATGGCCACTGTGCCAAACAACTGGAGGATAGCAAATGTCACACCAATCTTTAAAGAAGGAGAGAGGGGACCCAGGAAACTACAGGCCGATCAGCCTAACATCTGTTCCAAGTAAGGTAGCGGAGAAAACCTTGACAAGTTTTGCAGAGGGAGAATCAGCATGGCTACTGTAACGGTAAGTTGTGCCTCACAAACCTTTTAGAGTGCTTTGAAAAGGTCAACAGATACGTGGATATGGGTGAACCGGTTGATATATATTGGGACTCCGAAGGTGTCTGACACAGTCCCTCGCAAAAGGAAAACTCCACAGTCAGGGAATAAGAGGGTAGATTCGCATGGACTAGGAACTGGCTGAAAAACAGGAAACAGAGAGTGGGTGTCAATGGGCAATTTTCACAATGGAGAGAGGTGAAAAATGGTGGGTCCCAAGGATTGAATTTGGGACTGGTGGTTTTCAACTTGTTTCTAAATGACCTGGAGTGAGGTGGCCAGGGTTTCTGGATTACATTACAGGTTGAGCCTAATTATCCGTGGATTTGACTCAACGCAGGTCGTCCGGACCCATGTTGAGCCAAATTAGGCTCAACCTAATGCATCTAAAGGAGACCAGAGCTGGTTGTCTCCAAAGTCTCTTCTGAGGCCTGTTGAGGCCGCACGGGTCCTCCTGTGGGCTCGACAGGCCTCAGCATGGCAGTTTTGGCACATCACATCCCAGTTTCTGGGAGAAACCAGAAGTGACCTTGTGCTGGCCAAACTTTGCTGGCCTAAGTCCAGGTTAGGATTGCGCCCTGTAAAGGGGGATAGTAATACCAAGCTATTGTAAGAATAGTTTGCTACTGTAAACTGCTTTGAACTTCTGATAGAAAAGTAGTATTTTAATTATTAACAAAAAGAAAAACCAAATTTGGATCATTGATATTGCAATTCCAGTAGAATTGAAGATAAAATAACATGAGTAGCTCACAAGCTATCAAGACCTGCAAGTAGTGTTTGGGCCTCTCTGGGAGAAGGAGGTCAATATTGTGCCAGTTGTCATTGGAGTCCTCAGCAGTGCCTAGAAGTCTGAAGAAACACCTCAACATTCTTGGCCTTGAGCAGGCTACACCAGCTCAGCTCCAGAAAACGTGTTGCTTGGAACAGCAAGATTCCTACAAAGGTATCTCCGCAATTCCCAAGATCTTGGCTAGTCCAGCATACTTGTCTAGGCCGTGTTGAAGTATAATAATGAGAAACTGATAGTAAGAGCAGAGCCCTTTGAACACCTCTTCAATGCTTATTATTAATCCCCACCCCAGGAGCTGGCAGCCCAAGACAAGATCCCCCAAAAGACCAACAGATGCTGAGAAATGCACATTTATTTACTGTAACAATCAGGCAAGGGACATCTGCGTGACTGCTGTACCACTGCAGCCAGATGGGGGCTCCTGCTCCCAAGGTGTGCCTGCACCGAGAACTCCTTCTTTGGCCTTCCACAATTGCTCAGCTCCAGCCAAACTGGACCTTTGTCTTGCAAATGAAACAAGCCACCTCATGGCAGTCCTGGGAGTGAAACCTTCCATTCTGGAGGTAGACGCAGCCCTTCTGATCCAACTCTGCTTGCCTGTGACACAGAAGAATGGAAGATGATCCTTGGGAACAACAGAAACCTATTCTTGTACTTCAGGAATAGGAGACACAGGCAACCCACGGGAAACGCATTCATTTGGGCGGTGCATCCAAGTGTCACTGTCGCCCCTTGGAAGGGGTTTCCAGCCCCAAAAGCATTTGGGATTATTGCTCTGAGGTCAATAATTAGCAGGTCAATAATTATGAGCCTGTTGGGCACAATGCCGGGGCTGAGTGTTGCAAAAGCGCTCTAAGGCACTCTGATGCCGGCAGGAGACGCCCGGCCCTAGGCCTCCGTGCCAGCAAGACGCAGGACCGGAGCGCTGGGAGGTGAGTATCCCCGTAGGGTGGTGGGGAGGCTTCTTGGGGCGGGGAGAGGGTGGGGGGAAGGTATGGAGGGGGTGGAACTGGGCGGAGGGAGGGTGGACCAAAGGTAGAATAGGGCCCAGGAGGGGGACGGGGGTAGTGGCAGAGGCTGCCACCAAATCCTATGCCCCCTCTGGAACTACAGAGCCCCAACATGGGCCTTTTCTGTTCTGGAGACACCTTGGGGCCAGCGGAGTGCTGCACATGCAAATGTTTCCTTACCCTGAGGGGACTCCAGCGGCTTCTCTGGCCCTGCAGGATACAGCAGCGGCCATTTCAGTGCTGCTGTTCTGCATGGTGCCACGGCAGCATAGGACTGGGCTGTAAGATGACTGTGGTGACCCAGGGTGACTTGACAACATGCCATGATGTCTAGGTGATCCTAACAGAACACATCTTTCATATGAGTGACATGTTGAGGGGATTATGAGGGAGCTATGAAACCCTTTTGATTGAAACATACAAAGGTCAAAAAATGTCAAATGGTTCTGAGATAGAAAAAACAGGAAAGCTCAATACTATCCATGAATCAACAATCAAGTGTTCACAGGCAGCTTTGGGATAATAAGGAGTATGTGAGGATGCTGGACTTGCCCCATAGCGCTGCCATCATATGGGAGGGAAGGCAAGTTAGAGACTCACAGATTGAACTCAGAAGGAGTTCCATTTGCCCATATCCACTTCTCCAGTCCAGGGTCATAGATTAGGCCGATCCAGAATTTGTAATATTGGTACTGGCCATAAAGCAGGTCAAAATACTTATTTGATTCACGCTTCAGGAAGTCCTGCAATGCAAAGTCACAAATGTTTAGTATGCCCTGCTTGCTTGGAGAGAAGCAGAGACATTGGCCAGAAGACTAAAGGGGCCCTGCATTGTTTTCTACTGTTATTGTAAGCTGTCTTGGGGACAATTTTGATCAAGAAGCAGGATATAAATAAATAAAACACATCTGTGTGCACAGTGGTGCATCCAAGTAGAAAAATATCTTCCAGGTGCTGTTGATCTTGGCTGTCTAAGGCTATAGTGTCAAGATCAACAACATCTGTAAGACATCTGGCAGGTTACTTCCCTTTGGTTCCCAGAGCAGTTACTCTACAATTTGGCATCTAAATAGCCAGTTTTGGGCAGACCTTTAACTTCTCCATCAACTTCAAACAATTTCACACTTCCCTCCAATCTGGATCTTATGGGAACGACATTTCCACTTCAGTACAACCTGGATCTTAAGGATCATCAAAGCACAGCACCTCCCAGAATTCTTCTTCCCACATTTCCCCTCTCACTCCCCTAAGAGGATGTAACGGGGGGGGGGGAGGGAATCCCACTTCAGTAACACTTACAATATGTAAGATTCCAACCAAATGTAGTGGAATCATCTTACATGATTATGTAAGTCCAACATATGGGCTTTCATTCTCTAATGGGGAATATGTCAATCCAACCAATGCTTGAATTTTTTCTTCTTAGTGTGGAATAAACAGATTTCCAAACTGAGCAGATCCCTTTTCTCTTGCCTCTTCAATGTATACATTTTGGAACAAGGTTTTGGGGGCAATATTTTGATATAGAGAAAATATATAATGATTCATATTGGAGAATGGGTGGAATGAGACTTTCAACGGCCCAATCCTATGGGCCATTTATGACCGCAGATCTGTTGACATAAACGGCCCTGTGACATTGCAAACATTGAGCCGCTGTTGCAATTGATGGAGCCACTGGTGAAATAGCCAGCTCTTTCCACTTTCACTATTCTGTTCTAGCTTTGATAAGGAAGCATGGCTCAACTAGGGAACCCACCCATTTCGTAACGACTGATTCATTAAACCAATAATAAAGAATCGGTTAAGCAGAATTACAAGATAATATCTGATGTTCACATGGTTATGCATTTCAGAGGAAATTTTCAGAGGGAAAGAGACTTGGGAGCTATGATTTGGAAAAATGCTTTGACCATTTTCAAAACAACAAATCTGAAGGAAAACTTGCAGAAAATGCAATCCATGGGTACCTGGTGCTACACAAATTGAAAAAGGCTTAGGAATTGGAGAGAGACAGGTGTGGAGAGTTACAGGCAGATCTTCATTTCTAGAAATGTGAACTAATCAAGAAATACTGGAAAGCTGTGTCTGATGTACATGGAATAAATCTCTGGCTACAGAACCCAGGATCTGAATTACCTGTATGGAGTGACTGAGGTGGATTATCTGAACATGGTTTCTAATTTACTACAGTGATGTGCTGTGCTGGTCTGTGCTGGTGAGTCACAGCACCACAGCGTTGCCCATGAGAGGGATGCGCCCAGTAGAAGGAAGCACCGCTTCTCTGTTTGGAGGGACACAAGAAGGCTTAATGTGTTTGTCTGTCTGAGGGAATTATGGCTTGTGCAAGGGAATAAATCCCGGCTTCTGTCTGTCCCCCACTGGTCTGCCCCATGTCTCCGTATCCAAAAAGAAACTTTGCCCTTCTGGTTTCAGGTCAGATAAACTAGGATTTAGGATACTGCAGTCTTGACCAAGAAAGCATGTTCCATGGACAGCAAAGAACTAACCCACATAGAAACAATCTATGTCTACAATGGCAAATTCCAGGATATTTGACTATACACATTGTTTTCTTGAATGTAATGACCCACTTTGTCCTCAATGGCAGGTCGCAACACAATGCTCCTGGTAGTGCCGCTGTGCCTTTTTGGGACATCCTGGAGGTCTCTTTTGGGTTTTGCTGGGCCCAGGACCCATTTTATTGGCCTCTGCAGGCCTCAAAATGGCCCACAGAAGTGACTGGAGGCAGTGACTGGTTGCATCCACAAACCGGAAGTGGCGTCCAGTAGCTTCTGTGGGGCACTCCGAGACCCGTGGAGGCCAATACAGTGGGTAGGCCTGGCACAACCTGGAAGAGGCCTCCCCAAAAGGCATGGCAGCACTACCAGGAGCATCGCAACAGGCCTAGCACATGTGGGGGTGCGACCCACTGCACATGGGCTCACAACCAGTGGGTTGTGACCAGTGGGTTGTGACCAGTGGGTTGTGACCTAGTTTGGGAAACGCTGCTCTAGACATTCTTTGTAGGACAGTTTTTAGTTATTTGTATATATCTGTTATATATTGTTCATCTTCATAGCTCTTAAAATAACAAACTGAGAGCAACCGAAGCACTGCTTCCACTTCTCTTGGCAGCATTTTGAGCACACAGTCCAATGTTAAGGGTTCTGAACTACAAGGGCCTCCTGTACAACCACGATGACTCATGGCAGAAAAAAACGCCTTTCCCACCACCATCAGCCCCACAAGCCAACCACGCCCCAGTACCATCTCCTCCTGGGTGTCAACAGTTGCCAGAGTGGAGGTCTTGTCTTTGCAGAAGCTATTGCTCCAACGCCAGGCCATTCTCTTGACACTGAAGAGGAAACAGTGCTCTGCTCGCTGCATCCACTTGATTTTGCACACGCTGCAGGTATGATCTAAACAGAGGGAGAACAGCTGAGATTCAACAGCTCATATAGATAGACAAGTGTCACGTGTCCTCTTTCCCTCACCTGAAAGTGCTGGAATTCTATACCTCCCAAATCTCCAAATCGGCACTGCATTGGAAACATTCAGACAAACTGGCAAAAGATGCATATCATCTTTGGGTTTTATTTTGCTTATAACATATGAAGCTTCCTTTTATGGAACCAGACCACTTTTTGCCATTGGTGCTCAAATTATGCATTTAGAGAATTATTTGGCAAAGGTAGGGGTGGCTTCAGGAGGACCCAAGCAGCTAAGCCCTTTCCAGCCCAAGCACAGGCACCCAGTGGAAGAAGAGATCTTTAGATGCAAAGACCGCTTTGGAGAAACCCAGTTCAAGAGACTGAGAAGGGAGCATCTTCAAAGACACAGGAGGTTTGTTAATGCAAAGACAAGAACAAGGAAATGGATGAAATAAAGCAGTCCACCAATCCTAACCAAAATGTGTGAATGTGCCTATTTCATGGTGAATTAGTGTCTGCAGTGCGTGTGTGGTACACCAAAGAAATAATGAAAACAGGAAGGAATGATTTCCAGGGGAAGAGGTTGAGGAAAGCTTTTACCTGGTTCATAGGCTGAGACGGGAGGAGGAGGGGGGAGGTAGAGGAAGGAGAAGTTGCAAAGAGAAAAGGAAGTTTTAAGGTGTGATTATAGCTCTCTCATTCCAGCACAGCTGGGGAAGCACTGCAGGGGTCCAGAGCTTTGGAAACCCTGACTTAATGCCACATTCACAGGGGGTGTTTCCTGAAAGCTGGTGCTGATCCTAGTAGCCCCATAGGGGCTGCCTGGTCCCAACACGGGGTAAGGGAACCAATGTACCCTTATCCTGAAGAGACCTCTGGGTGCCTGCTTGTCTCTACAGGATACAGCGGTAGCCATTTTGGCACCATGTATCGTGGCACTAGCAGCCTGGATAGGATTGGGCTGTAAGTAAATGTAAATTGGACATGCACATAATCACACAACTTCACCCGTTGTAGTGTAAAGTTTAAAAATAAGGAATGGATGTATAACCATGATGGAGAGAGCAGGGAGGTTTGTTTCCAATCATGCCCCCTCCTGTCCGTTACTTTTAAATGAAATAAAACTTTTCACTGGGTTTCAGTGAAAGTTTCTTTTTAAGAATTGTGCTGGAGGTGAAGTTATTGGGATTGAAATGATGGCATGGTAAAACGATGACACCTCCCTAAACCCGCCTTCTGCCTTGGTTTTACCCAGTTCTGTAGCCCTCACTATTTATTTTTAGACCTAATACTGCAGTAGTTCCCAACCTGGTGGTCACAACCCATAGCCACTGTTGCTCCCCAGCAAAGACTGACAGGGTTCCCAGCCTTCATGTAAAGGTTGGGAACTGCTGTAATACTGCATTGGGTGAAGCTGCACAATTATGCACTCATCTGATTAGACCCTGAGCAAGTGAGCACGCCTAGTATTGTGATAGGTCATATCGCTGCTGGAACTGACATCTTGGTGTGGGGGAAAGCCATAAAAAATATTAGGGGAGACATGTGCTCCTCTACAAAGATCTATGCTTTAAAGCAAACCTGAAGAACTATTTACTATCATACTTAGAGCGCAATCCTAACCTGGAGTTAGGCCGGCACACTTAGGCCAGCAAGGTTTGGCTGGCATGAGGGCCACCGTAAAGCACGTTTGGATCATTCTCAGTGTCAGGGAGGATGGTGCATGTCTGTGTTCCGGCCTTTCTGACTCCGAGAGTGGTCCAAACATACTTCACAGTGTCCCTTGTGCCTAACTCCAGGCTAGGATTGCGCCCTTAAAGAGTGCACTCCCTGCATGGCAAATCTGCCTTGTCTCCCACAATGCCCACATTACCTTGGCCAGTTTGTAGCTGTCTCAGAGTTTCCGTCAGGATGAGAATCTGCAAGTGCATCAGGTGTGTCTGTTCCTTTGATACCTTTGACAGCTTGGTCACTTCAAACAGAGAAAGACACACAGAGGAATGTGTTAGAGGAGAGAAGGACTCAGTCCAGCAAATGAGATAAGCTTGTGAGGATGAGTGTTGCCTACAGAAAGAGGCAATCTGGATCTTGGGACTGACTAGCAGCCCAATCCTATAGGGCTAAGCCACCAGTGGAACGTGTGTTTCACTGGCTGCTGTTGAAAAGCAGCCGTAAAGCATGCTCCGGCAGTGCGCCGAGAAGCCTGCTGCCTGAGCACCACAGGATGGCTGGAGCCTTTCTGCTTGCATCAACTAATCCAGAAAGACCCACTGAGTCAGGTAAGATGGTGGAGGAGGGGAAGGAAGAGGGATGGGGTGGGGAGACTGCAGGAGGAGGTGGATCCGGCAGTGATGGTACACACCAGATCCTCTCCAGCAGCAGCCTCCCTGCCCCCGTTCTCTCCTCGGACTTGCGCCAGTGAAATCACAGGCACAGGTCCAAGGACACCCATTGTGGGACAGGAGACTTACAGAGGAGAAAGGGGATTTAAACCCCCTTTCCCCTCCAAAACCTCCCACTCTGCCCACCCCCTGCTGGATACAGCATGCATGGCTGCACCAGCAGGGGCAATAATTTAATTGATACCACGAGAGCTCTCAGCTGCCTATCAATCTCTCCAAGACTTCCTTTGGAACCGCCAAGTCTCAAAGAATGCAGGCTTAATGGTGGGGATCTACGGTAGTCCATTTTCCAGCCCTAGCTTACCTTGCGATCCCATGATGATCACCATAGATAGCAGTATTACACAGATGAGCAGGAGGGAGATGGCAGCGAAACACCAATTAGTCGTGATTGAGAATTCTGTTAGGAAGGAAGGTGACAAATATGAGGGAAGCCAACCCTAGTTCGTAAGTGTCCTGAGTTGCCAGAGGTGTCTTTAATGCTAAATTCATAACTCAAAGTTAACAGTGAACAGGAAATCCTAGCCTTTTCCATACACTGCTTCCATAGCCACATGGCACAGAACGTTGAGGTGTTAATTCCTAGTCCCCCATTGGCCTTTTGTTGTAACCCCCCGAGACCCCACTTTACCTACAGAGTTCAGAATACAAACCTAAACATAAGAAGAGCCCTGCTGGATCTGACAATCCATCTTGTTCAACATTCTGTTTCCAGATAATCAGTTGGATGCTTCTGGAAACTCACAAGCAAGGCATGTAGATAATGCTTCCTCCAAGCTAGTATTGGGGGTACATTGTCTCTGAATATGGATGCTGCTATCATATAATATTTAGCTATCATAGCTAATAGCAATTGACAGACTTGTATGAATTTCTCTATTCCCCTTTTAAAACTATCTCCCACACCTTGTGGCATGGTGTGACAAAATAATAGATTATTTTGCCTGTTCAGAATATACTGCCCATCAGTTTCATTTGTTGGCCCTAAGTGCTAAGAATCCTAGAGCCAGGGATTCTTCTGAAATGTTCCTGATTTCATATGAATGCTAGCAGCAGCTGTATAGCCATTGGCCCATTTAGTCCAGTACTGTGACTGGCAGGTGCACTCCAAGGCCACTTTAGGCAAATATCTTCTCAAGTCCTGCTTCAATATCTTTTTAAGTGAAGGTGCCAAGGACCAAATCTGGGAATGCCTGCATGGCTGATTTACGCTATGGCCTTTCCCAGGAATGGGAGCTATGCACCAGAAAACATTTCCAAAGAAGAGATCTCCCTAGGTTCCAAGGAACAAATATTAACACTTCTGAATTCCCACCTCTTCCAAACTGGTCCCATTTATAGTGGTTTTGTAGGAGTTAATTAGATTTGTGTGAAGCATTTACAGCCCAATCCTAGTTCCAGTGGCAGAACGTGCGTTGCAGTGCAGAATAGTGGAACGCTATTCCAGAAGTGCGTGGAGTTGAGCGCTTCCACGTCGCCACTGCAGATACCGTACATTGCCCCACCGACGTTGGTAAGCTGGTGGGGTGGGCAGAATGGTGCAGGGGTGGATGGGAGAATTGGGATGGATTGGGGGAGGGCCAAGGGGCATGTCAGAGGCAGAAGGGGATGACAACCAGTCTAAGCAACTTGCTCTGGATACTACCCTTAAAGAGCTGGCACAGGTCCAAGGAGATCCATTGGCAATCAAAGGGCTTATGGAAGGTAAATATATATTTCCCTTACCTCTCCCAAGCCTCCTGATTGCCTGCCATCACCATAGTATGCGGTGAAGGCTGTTTTGCCGCGGTTGCATGCTTTGGCAGGAAAAAGGGTAGAAATGGGCTGTTAGAGTACTTAGCAAGAACACTGTATAAATATGTATTGCTTGATCCTCCCAAGGGAGCACACCTAGAACTAGGAACAGAACACAGGATTCCTAGCGTACAAGCACCCAATCAACTCTCAAACCCAACTTCATTTCCACAACTGAAGTTCTGGGACCCAGTTACCCCTCACTAGCATCTTTTTCTGGAGTTGAAAATAGAACATACAGGTCCAGGGTACACCCAATTCCAAACCACAGGTCTCTCAGCCAACCCTGGACCTGTTGTCACAATAAGGGGGATGTTCTTTTCCCTCTCTCACAAAACCAGAACCAGGGGACATCCACTAAAATTGAGTGTTGGGAGAGTTAGAATGGATAAAAGGGAAATACTTTTTTTTTACCCAGCAGGTAATTAATCTGTGGAACTTCTTGCCATGGGAGGTGGTGATGGCATCTGGCCTAGGTGCCTTTAAAAGGGGATTGGACAGATTTCTGGAAGAGAAGTCCATAGTGGGCTATAGGCCATGATGGGTGGTGCAACCTCTTTACGTTAGAAGTAGGCTACCTCAGAATGCCAGATGCAGGGGAGTGGCAGCAAGCATCTTGTTGTCTCGTGTGCTCCCTGAGGCATCTGGTGGGCTGCTGTGAGATACAGGAAGTTGGACTAGATGGGCCTTTGGCCTGATCCAGCAGAGCTCTTCTTATGTTCTTAATCATAACAAAATTGAGCCTTTAGAGACTACTTTGGACTGTACAAGCTGTTCAGGCACACTCCTTTGCTAGACCACAACCCTGTTGACTAGGCCAGTGTGATCTGCCCCATATCACAGATGAGGAGAATGAAGGCAGAGGCAAAGAAGTGGTGGCTTGCAATAAGGTCACCTGATGAGTTCATGGCAGAAGCCAAACTCTGGCCAGAGAGCCCCCCATTTGCAGCTCGGTCTTGTGGCCACAATGCTCAGAATTTCCTGGCAAACCAGGAACAGTTACTCGGCCCCCCGCTCCCTCACTGAGCGTTGAGCTCCAGAGCTGAGAGGAAATCCCCGGGCACCCTGGCTCTTGCTGGTTCAGGAGCTCCCCGATCCATGCCCCACCACCCCAACCCCACCAGGCACACCACCTCCCACAGGGTGCCACTGTGGTCACCATTCTTCCAGTACGTACTCCTGATGACGGGGCTAGGCGGACTTTGAGGCGCCGGCTCCTCTGGCTTTGAGGGCTGCTGCTCGGATTGGGAGACAGAGAGAGCTGTACGGCTCTGCTGCTCGGATTGGGAGACAGAGAGAACCGGACGGCTCTGCTGCTCTGAGGGGGAGGTAGAGAGAACCGGACGGCTCTGCTGCACTGAGGGGGAGGTAGAGAGAACCGGACGGCTCTGCTGCACTGAGGGGGAGGTAGAGAGAACCGG
>JAJKFI010011615.1:828166-844452 GCA_029204185.1 Lerista edwardsae
CACACACACACACACACACACACACACACACACACACACACACACACACACATTTTTCTTTCCTCTTTTTTCTATGTTCTTTTAAGTTAACTGTATGTTTTTCTTTTCATGAATAAGGAGTGAATTTGTTTAGCCTTGGAAATTCAATTGTATGAGGAATGGGAATAACTTGTTTTTAATCATGTGATTCAATAATTTAGAATCAAAACCCTTTTTGCTAGCAATTTCAAGTTAGGAGAATTTGCTTGAGATGCTCTGCCCCCCTCCACACATTATTTTTAGCTCCGCTGTGCCCGAAGCACTTCCCATTTGCTGCTAGCGCGGCTGGAGGAGGTGAACAGAACCTTCCCAATGTCAGCAGTGTTCTCTCACAAATATGTCTTTCCTTTCCCTGCTAGTGCTGCCGTAGGAAAACAGCCTTCTCCCCCCGTGGACAGCTGCGTCATATTCACTAATGGCCATGCAATCATCAAGAGCTGTGGATCTGTAAACAGTTGCCTGTGCAAGGCGATGTTTCAGTGAACCGGATCACATATACCACACGTGCACAAGCACAGTACCCCAGACTTGCCACATCTCCCCTTGGTGATAGTCCCCTTTTCAATTCAGGTGACAGTCCCTTTGGCCTCATAGAAATGTCAGTGGACATTTTGGTAACTGCAAGTAATAAAGCAGATCTTACACTACAAAGATGCACGGTGCATATGTTCTTGCATTGTTTTCATGCTCACTATGTCTAACACATTCACATTACCTGACAAGCTCTTTGTTTCTTTTATTTAGACTTTGGGGGGTGGGGTGGGGGAATGCTAAGTTTTGCAAGGAGCCTTACCTTGCCATGTAAATCACTCCTCTCCCTCACCTTTGTAGCCAATCCTCACAGTGAAAGCAATACCTCAGTGATGCTTACTGGCTATGGTGGCAAGGGGGAGGAACAATTTACATACCAAGGAAAGGTTCCTTGCAAAACTGCCACAGCTCTTGGCCACAGCTGCTACTGAGTGACACATTTGTCTATACTGTGTGTGTACGTAGTGTGGCCTGCCTGCCAGGAAAGCCAGTACGACTTTTAAACTGGACTGATGATAAGAAGCCTCAGATTTACAGCCCCAAGGAAGGCCACACTTTTAATCTGTCAGATATTGCTCATTGACACCCACTCTGTTTCCTGGTCTTCAGCCAGTTTCTAATCCAGGGGTGTAGCTATTGAAAGTGTAGCCCAGTGCAGAGGGCAAAATGTTGCCCTGGAAGTGACATCACAATAGGAAGTGATATCACAATCTTACCGGTACTTCTCACAAAGCCTACAACTCTCAAATTCCTTTGCCTTTCTTCCTGTTTCGGAGAAAGGAAGAAACAGCTCCATTTCTGTGCAGCCTCTGCCAATATTTGTTGGGTCGATATTTGATGAGCTTGTTTTATAAGGCTTTCATACATTTTGGCTCATCTTTAATACAAATTTGTGACTTAAATCTTTGCTTTGTGTATGTGACAAGCGTTTCCGCTTCCACCATTTTCCAATATCCTATAGGCTATGATTTGCTGATTCTCAGCAGGAAATTCCTCCCAAGGCAAAGAGAATGAAAGGCTTTCGCAACAGGCTGTTGGGAGTTTCTGCCTTGCCATTGTTGACCCCGAGGTTTGGAAACAAGTGTGAAGGTCTATTGTTCGTTGACCGATGTACTGAATCTGGCATGCATTCCACAGAGGGACTTGTAGGGCTGATCCCGTTTGCAGGAACAATGAGTGACTCATGGCTGTTTCTCATAGGGATGGGATGCTGCGACTGGAATCAGTGATGGGAATCCATGGTGTTATTTCATGAGGCATCTCTATAGATTAGAAGGCCACCCACCCATCTTTCCAGTTCTCCCACCCAGTTCTCCCACGGCTGAGCAGTGATGGGGAAACACTAGCCAGCCTGGCACCTCAGCCTTGCCTCAGCCCACCCATCCTTCCAGACCCTGTTCGCCAGCGGACAATCGCACCAGAGGACCTGGAAAAGGACACTTTGGGATGGTGCCGCTGCCTTGTCCTCAGGGGAATGGAGCCCTGACAAAACCAGCCTCCAGCTCCAAGCGACTACCCAGGCCCCCAGTGCTGCCAGCACCTTCCCCTGCAAGCGACCATAAAAAGCACAGAGAAATCCACGTGTTCCCAGACAGAAACTTCTTGTTTAGCCTGTTCCTGCCGATGGGGCTGGCTTATTCTGCCTCAGCCTCAATGAGAGGCGCCACATAGTCCGAGTGACGGATCCCGAAGGTCACCCCACGGAGCTGGCCATACTGCAGGGGACAAGAAAGAAGAGTAGAGTCGGTTAGGGTGAGCTGAGGGAAAAGCCGGGGCGGCCCCAGGCTCTTTGCTCCGTCACTGAGTACAGAAGGAGACACCATTGGCTATAGTGGCATGTTTGGGGCTGAGTTTTAGGGGAAAACAGCAGCCTAAGTGAGGGAACATTTGTTCTCTTCCCTCAGGGCAAGTCTCCACAGAAGATTTGCACCAGCCATTTTGCTGACACAAGTCAGCAAAGGGAGACAGAAGAGGAGAGGATTCCTGGTGCGCACCGGTGCTGCCAGGATCCACCCCCCTCCCTTCCCCGTTCCACCTTCTGCCTGCCCATCTCTGCAACTGCACATTCATCCCCTTCCCTTCCCCGTTCCTCCCACCACTTGGCCACAGTACTGTCTTACCTGTGCTCTCACTGGTAGCCAGAAGTGGTGGTGGGCCTCCCACACCACCACCATTTGCAGTGGTAGTTCCAGAATGGCTGCCAGCAGCACGCCGCTCTTACCACTGCCCCACAGTGGTAAAGCCCAATTAGGATTGGGCTGTAAGGAACCTTTTGATTCCTCTGCTTTTGAATTAGCAGTTGCGGGGCACAGGACGTGACACTAGATTGAGAGTCTTTTCCGTCATGCTCCCTGGCCATTGAACCTGTCTCCGAAAAGAGAGACCCCATCCTCATTGCTTCTTGCTTTCTGATGAGCCGTTGATGATGGATTGAGTCTAGTGGACTTCTGGAGAAGGTTGTTCTTGTCTGTTTTTTTCTTTTTAATCAAACCTTCTTAGAAAATTGTGGGAAGAAGCTGTAGGAAAGGGGTCCTGAGCAGTTCAGAACATATGTGAGTTGCTCTTTACTGGAACCACAACAGGGTGAGGGTGAATGAATGCAGAGGGAATTATGGATATTCTGAGGTTGCCAGTAGGCATGCACATGTCTCATTCAGAGATTGTGGCTATGGCTTGGAAAGAGGGAGATTGATAACCAAACCTACCCACTACCACACCATAGCATGCAGCACGCCAACAGAGCTATGGTGTGTGGGGTGACCAGAAGGCCAACCAGAGGTAATTTTTACTTACCTCTGGGTAAGGCTTCTAGCCACCAATGGGTCTCCTCAAACCCACAGCAGCTATGTAGTTGGTATAAAGTCCAAGAAGAGGAACAAGGGAACAGCACCCCATGCAGGTTGCTGCTGTTCAGATCGGCCCCCAAACCACTCCTGCCCCCTGAACCTCCCCCATCCCTGCCCATGACACACCCCTGGGGTGGAAGGTCTCCCCCCTCCACAGTATGTGCACCTTGCTGCAGCACAGACAGACGCATCAAAGCCCCCGCCCCACCCCGCTCACCTTCTCAGGACTGTATGCTCCTGGCCCTGGCTTGACAGTGTTGTCCCCTGGAGGCATGTTGCGCGCCAGCATGCTGTAGTGGGGTGGACGGGTCTTGTAGACACTGGGATCCACCAAGCGGTAGTTGCAGGGCCCTGGAGTCTGTGTTGCACAAGGAGGACAGAGGGTCACCAGCAGCCCACCCCCAGGAGGGCCATTTCCAGCCCCTGTGGCGTTCCCCCTTCGTGCCACTGTGATGTCCGAGGGTGCCACTTTAGCCTTGCCTAGAGCCCACCAACACACAGAGGTGGGGAGCAGGAATGCCTGGTGTGATCCCATTCCACCCCCTCAGCATTGGTCTTTCCCCAAGCTTCCCTAACCAGTGTTAAAACTGGCAACTGTGGTCTGCTGTCTAAGAACTGGCTGTGCTCAGCCGAAACAAAACACTTGCAACATGGAAGCTTGCAAGACCTGGGCTGCTAAATCCAGAGGCAAAGCCCAGGTCCTTTGCAGCTAAAGGAAGTCACCTTTGCTGAACCTGTGCTGCTGGAGGCTTACAGGCTGACCCTACAAAACCTTAGCTCCTTTGTCTGCTGGCCAGCCCTCACAAGCAGACCCTGTGGCTTCAGACGGAGTTGCTTTGAGCCTCTTGGTTCTTTTGCTTCTAGCAGTGTTGGAATTGGGGCACCGTTGCAAGAGCTGCTGCCCAGCTCCACAGGATCAAGTGTCGGGGGCTCCGGGGGAACGGCCACCATCGCCCACCCCAAGCTTGGCGGGCACGTTGCTCACCCTGGAGAGATCCTCATAGAAGCTGCCAAATGTGCTGCGCCCAAAGATGGAGTAGTTGGGGGCCGCGCTCTTGCTGACCACCTTGGGCCCCAGCATGGGAGGAAGGCCGTAAGCCGCAGGCCCTGAAATGGGAAGCAAAAGGGAAGGAGGGGTAGAGAGAAGGGGGTCAGGCGAAGATCAAGCGCATGGGCGGAGAAAGCTGGGTCAAGCGCCAGGCAAGGCGGGCAGGATTCTCTGTGCCCGTCTGCCTCCTCCCAGCCCCTAGGAGGCAGTGTGGGCAAGAGAGGCCAGAGCTGCACAAGCTCTGCTTCGGAATCGCTGGAACGTCCGGCAGGGAAGCCGTGAGACCACAAAGGCCTCATGTTCCTGCCCTTTCTCCCCCCGCACCCCCTGTCACCTGGTGTCTGGTCGTTTTCAAAATCTTTCGTCCGTGATGCAAGAGAGTAGATGGGGGCCGAGGGGTAGGCCCACTTCCCAGCTTTCTCGGGGGAATAGCGTCCTGTGAAATGGAGCAGAATTTCATGACATATATGACATATCATGATGTCATGCCATTCCAAGGGACATTGGGGGAGGGGGTGGCAGGCAGCTGCCATCCAATCAGAGCTGGGAGGAGCTCCGGTGTGTTTCATCTCCACCCTCAAAATGCAAAAGAGGTGAAGCAGTTTCACTCCTTTGCAAAAACTGGAAGTGCACTTTCGAGCACCAATTGGGGCTCCTTCTGACTTCAGGGAGACCTGTGTGTGTGTGTGGGTGCAGTTCTCCCCAACACGGCAGAAGCCCCCGACCCGGTATGTTTAAAAGCCCCTCGGTGCCTGCAGCACCGCAATTGCTGTGCCACCCTTGGGACACCCATTGGGATGGCCCAATTTTGGTTCCCAATGGAGAGTCATGAACCACACTTAGGGAGCCACTGTTCTAGGCCATAACGTCAATTCACAAGGATCACTGAGGCCCAATAGGCATCTCATTGATTCAGTATGCACCGTACGCTGTTAACCGGAATTCGTTCCAAGGTGCAAGGGTTCCATGGCATCTATTATGAAGGATTGACTAGGAGCTGCCTTTTTATCCCAGCCATTTTTAACGTATCCACTGGCCAGGACAGCATCATGGTAGCATTTCATGCCCAGATCCAAAGACTGACCTGGTCCAGGAGTGACATGAGACATAATGTCTTTGGGGCGGCCATAGATGGAGAAGGCTGGAATCCCATCCTTGCCCTTCATGGTCATGTTGGGTGGAACGAGGTAGCCCGGCCCAGGGGAGCAGCTCTGTTGGTGTTGAAACCGGCGGATGCCAAAGCTGTAGGCAGGGGCCCGGTAGCGAGAAGGGTCGTGCAGCTGATAGCCTGTGGGAGAAGGAGCGGGTTAGAGGCAGACGGGAAGGGAGATGCGGCTGGGCCAATAGGTGAGCCAGTAACAGTCTGGCCAGCTCAGCACTCTCCCTCTTGGCCACGACCACCCCAGGGACGTTACAGGCAGGCCAAGGTGGAGACGGCCAGCCCTGGTGAGGACAGTGCAGGCAGGGGGCAATGCCTGCTGTCCAGCCCCCGGAGCTCTCTTACCCACATTCGTTGGGAGCCCGTACTTGGGCCCTGGGCTGCTGTAGAGGGCAGCAATCGGTCCCCTGGGCCTGTGGGGCCTCCAGGTTCCAACCCACACATCCGTGGACATGGTGGAGACTGTCAGTGCTTCACACTAGGAGCTCTGAAGCAAGAGCAGAGGGGAAAGAAGGACATGATGAGCCAGGAGACCTGCCCAAGCCTGAGCTCGTCCCTCCCCTTCGTTCGGCACCGCAGGACATTGTGACGTGGGCTGGCTTTGGAGGGCCCGAAAGGAGGGGGATGCGGCAGCTCCTGCTTGCCATGTCTTTGTGTTGTCCTTCGCTCTCTTCTCTGCCTCGGCCTCATTGACTCTCAGCCCATTGGCACAGGGGCCAGCAAGACACTTGCCTTGGCCCAGTCGCCAGGCCATTAGCAGAAACAACACGGGCCCAGCCCACACGCTAGAGCGGGTCCCAAGGACACACAGAATGCTCCTGCAGGACTGGCCAACAGCGCCAGCACCCCAAGCGATGGGGCAGCCAGAGTTGTTGGGGCACCAGGGGAGCAGTGCGTGAAGGTGTGTCCCCAAGATCGCTTGTGGGGCTGCTGCAGAGAATGCAGGGGGGTGGTCCTTGAACCAGGAGTTGCAGCCAGGGGAGGGGGGCAGCCACAGTCCTGCTCTTCTCTGATGTTCACGGCGGAGGGGTGGTGGAATTGAGAGGCTGTGGGTCTTCACTGGCTCTGAGAAGAACCTAGGATCCCCCGAAGGAAGGTGGAAGATGGACACAAAAATCGCTTAGGGAAACAGGCTCCCTTTACAGAGCATCAATCCTGCTCCCCCTCCAGCTCCGGTGCCACCCCCACAAGATCAGAGTGGAACAAGATCAGAGGCAGTGCTGGTGCCGGGTCGCAAAGTCCTGCACTGTCATCCCCACTGTGGCCCTCCAATGGTGCGCTGGGTGTTAGTTACCACTGCCACGGCTGCTGTGCAAGGGCTGGCAGACTCCGACGGGAAGGCCGGAGCAGGGAGTGGAGGCTGGGGCTTCCTCTGGACTGGGCCTGGTACGTCACTTGTGCTCCGGCGCTGTGGGGAAGGAGCAGCAAGAAGGTCACCGCTCCGCCCACCCCCCAAGATTACCTTGCCAGGTCTTCACGCACAGGCTGCGAGTTCGAATCCGGGCAGACGGAGTTTGACGTGCATAACCTTCTGAAAGAGAGCACGCATTAGCTTCCGAGGAGCTGCTGAGCCAGGCCACTGATGTGTGGGTGCCTGGCTGCGTCTGCCCCGGCTGCCCTTGGCCCCAACACCCCTTTGTATTCTTCCAGCCTGCTGCGATGCAGGGTCATATTTGGGTCTGCCTACCATGGCTGCCTTTTATCACTGTGTTTTGTTGTTTTGTCATTGATTGCTTTCCTTATTTTTATGTAAGCCACGTCCTGAGCCATTGATCTCAAGAAGGATACACAAGTACCTAAAGGAAGCTCAAGCAGCCTTGTCCAAGCCATGCGTGCTGTGATACAAATCTTGTATTTGGAGGGCCCGAGAAGAGGGAAGGGCAATGGCCCTTCTGGCGACTGCATTGTGGGCTCCCTCCTGCCAGTCTCCAGGTTTGTGAGAGGCAGAAAGACCTAGCGCACCCCGCCCTGTGCACAGATGACGTTGCGCTGCCCCTGGCCGGTGGCACAGTATGCCGAGTGGAATCCAAGGGGTCCTGCATGGGCAGCAGACCTTTTCCACCCCTCGGCTCCATCTGTTTGGTCAGAACAAAGACAGGGCTGCAACCCCCCTCCCCCGAGTCACTCTCACGTCCATCCATCTGTCAATCACTTTTATGTGCATGCTACTCTCCCACCAAACTGTGGCCAAGGCAGCTTGCAACACAGGCCAAGAATAAAAACAAGCAGAACAACATTGTCAACTTCCATACCGTTGGGGAGGCGGGGAGGAAGCATCAACACTCTCCGTTCCTAAGCATATCAACATTGCAATATAGAAAAGCGGCTTGGTTAGCAATACTTGCCACAATGTAATGCTAACCCCATTGACAAAAAGCAGGAAATCAGGCAGCCCAGCATGGGAGGTGTCCAGCGCACCCAGTGCCGCAACACTCTCTCACTTTGAATGCAGGGACGTGCAGTCATTGGAGGCAGGTGAGGCAGAGCCTCACCTACCCCTCCGCTGCTTTCTTTTTTTTAACAGCCTCACCGACACTCCGGGTATTTTTTTTAAAACAACAAAACACACAGGAGGGGCAGCAGGCAGACACTATCTGGTAGGCATAGCTGCCTCCCTCCACCCTCCACCCACAAGCCTTTTAAGTCATGGCTTGACTTAAAAAGGGGAGGGGCTGCCCAATTGCACCCAATGGGTTCATAGGCTGCATCCAGGTTAGTTGCCTAATTGGGCAAGAAATTTAAAATATTGGGAGCAAAGGTTCCAATTGGTTCTAAGCAGCCACAACCCCGCCCACCTGTGCTGTGGATTTGGGGGGAAGAGTGTGTGGCTTGTCACAGCAGCACTAGTTTGGGTGTAGTCTGAGTGTTTTTTGGCTGCAGTCAGTGGATCTGGACTGCAGGCGCTCTTAATTCTGGCACATGTGAGTAAAGGGAGGCGTCTCTGCCCCTCGGAGACACCTTGCAAAAACACTCGCCACCCCTTCCCAGATCTGCTCCTGGTTTTGATTCTGCTACCAGCTAAAAGCCCCATGTGTTTTTGGCCCCTTTTAAAATTATGCCTTTGTGGCTCCCCCTGATTATTTCCCATTCCCCCTTGCTGACCTGGGGGCAGCTAATAAGCCCCCCCCCAGTTTTTTTGTCTCCCCTTAAGCCAAGATTTCCCTGACACCCCTTCCTTCTGCAAAACCATATCCCCCCGTTCATTCTGTCCCTGTATTTTTCCTACATGTGTTGTGCCTTAATATTTTCCCTTCTCCCTCCTGTTTTCTTAATCACCTAGACCTTTTCTCTATCCTTAGCTTGGCTCTAGAGCTCTCCTGTCTTTTGTAAATTAAGGCTTTTTGAAAAGAAAAAAGAGAGAAAGTGGTGTCTCTTAATTCTCTTCCTTCCACCAGAGGAATCTGGACCTCTCTTCTGTGTTATGTAAGTTATCTTTGGCCTTGGAGGCAAAAGCCATATATAAATGCATGGAATAGTTGTTGGTTTTAATATGCTGGAGTTGCAAGCGGCAATCCTATGCACACTTTCCTGGAATAAGTTCCACTGAACACAGTGGGGCTTACTTTTGAGTAGGCATTCATTTTTATGGTGGTGGAGATGCAATGGGTTCATCCTGGGCTGCTTTGGATGAAATGTGATGCCAGCCTGAGCTGAAGCACGAATGTCTTTGACAAGCTTTATTGCTGCTGTTGGCTTCAACTCAGGCTGACACAGCCCCAAATTTAGAGATCTGATTGGTAAAGGAGATAAGATGCAATAAAAGCCCAGCCTCCCTTACGTCTTACCTTCTTTTCCGATCTCCGACAATCAGCTGATTGTCGAACATTTAAATGGAGGAGGCTGGAGGCTACCTGCTACTTTGTGACATCACTGGGCTGGTGAGGTTATGCCTCACCTGCCCAAAGAGTCACCGCACATCCTGTTTGAATGGATCCTCCATCAGGACCGTGGGCCACCAGCATTGGCTGAAACAGCTTCCATCTGGGTCTTTGATCCTGTCCCTCCTCTCGCGAGTGCCTGGGATGAGAATTTGGCACTGGAGCAAGACTCGAGTCAAGTCTCAAGTCTCTGCCCCCCAAGAATCAACTCAGGCACAAGTCCTAGCTCGCGCCTGTGGAGACTCACTCCCCATTCCCATCTTGAATCATTTTAACTTGAGTTAGGGGCTTTTGTGAAGCAGGGCAAGGACCAAAAGGCAAAGTGGGAGGGGGCGGGATGGACAGCATGAGAATGGGGACAGAAGTGGCAAGCAGGAGCAGAGTTGCACGCAGCAGCTGGGAGGCTTACAGTACAACCTATCCTTTGCAAATTCTACTCGAAGTAGTCCCATTTGCACCAGCGATGAGGCTTCCTCCTTCCAAGGAAGCCCACAGGAGCCATGAGGTTAGGAAACGATGCATGATTGCTAGATACCACCTCCTGACTTTCCTGCCTCCCTGGGCTTCTCCAGTCAATCCTAAGGCAAGAATCTCTTGGACTCCTCCTCCTGCCCTCCTTTGTCCAATGATAATTGGTTCATTCAAAGATAGACAAGAAGAGATCCCACTCCTGCCTCTCTCCTCCGCCTTCTGCTTGATGCAAACATTAAACCTTCCCTGCCCGAGGCGTATCTGACCTGTAGCCCGGGGTGGCGTGAGCCATGGGTGGCGAGCAGTGGCGGGGCACCATCTTCAGCCCCCCCCCGCCCTCCCTTGCCTCCGTTATGCTCCGAAATGGAGCGTTTCCGGGCGCAGGGAGGTGTGTCGGAGCGACGCACAGGGGCGGGGCGACGTCCTGGGGGTGCGGTTTCAGCGCCAGCCATGGGCATGCTCAGGCCGCCGCTCATCACTGTTCCCTGCCTCCTAGCTGGAACTGCTGCTTTTAGATGGCTCCACAAGATCTTTCACACCACAGAAAAAAGAAAGCATGCACACCCAGATTCATGGGTTTTTGGACTTGAGTTGTTCAGATTCATACTCAGTGCCTGAGTCCTCGACACAAGTGACTTGAGTCCACACGAGTCAGCAAAAAAACACATGTTTTTGTTACTCTGACCCAAGTTCCAAGACTCAAATTCCCATCCCTGGCCCAAGGGAGAACATTCTTCCTAGTACCTCAGGAATTCCTTAGAGTCAAAATGGAATCCATCCAAGTCATTGATGCAACCACTGCCTCTCTATTCCTAGCATTTAAAGGCCTTCCATGGTGCTTCTAGGAACAGGTGGAGCTCTTCTGAATACCCCCTTTCTCTGCCCACAGATGCTTGGTCAACATAGATGGGCTATAGCTCAGCTGTTCTGCAGGCAAAAGATCTGAGGTTCAAACCCTGGCACCTTCAGGGAGGTAGGACCGGGAAAGTACTCTGGAGAATGGCTGCCACTCAGCACCAATAAAACATCAGAGCCTGATGGATCAGACCGCATGCCCAGCGACAAGGTGCCCAGCCACCTGTCTCCCACAGTAGCCCACCACATGGCCCAAGAGGAAGTCCAGGAGGAGGGGGTAAAGGCCTTGCTCCCCTCTGATTGGCCTCCAGTCTGCAGAGAACAGATTCTTCACAGGGCAGAGACCCAGACCTAAGGTGGTGGCCCTGGATAAGAAGCTGGAGGTGCAGCTGGAGAGCCTGGGACGACCATGCTGGGCAGCCTTTTGGCCTCAGGCCCCCAAAGGCTGGCTGCTAGCATGAGCCTCATGTGGCTCTCACATCTCCCTTTCTTTCACCCATCGACAGCCTAGTATGGAACCCTCAGAGCCTGCTAGTAGCAGCCTTGCTTCAGGGGGCCTGAGGGAGAAGCAGGACGCCTGGCGGGGGGAGGAACCAAAGGAGGAACTGGACCAGGCCCCATAGCAACAGCCACTGTTGCAGCCATCAGTAGTTAACTTCTGGGCAGGTACTGAGAGTACAGGCCACCTGAGGCTACTGAGGACTCCCATCAGGTGGACAGGTGTCAACTCACACAAGAGTAACACGTCGAGGGAGTGTGTGGAGAAGTCCCTTGGCGAGCGTAACTGAAAAGCGACACAGCGATGCATTCAATCCCTACCTCTGTGAGTAAGATGGTGCCCACACGCTCTTGCCTGCTTCAGTGCGAGTGAGAGACTGGCTCAGGTGCCCCTGCACTGCTGCTGTGGCTGCACACCTGAAGCGAGACTGCCCTTTGTGACCTCATCCTGATACTGCCCTCATCCTGAAACTGGCCAATATATGCTGCAGTTCCTCTGAAGGGGAGACACACACACACACTAGCCCCTATGGCTACACGCTGAGGCAGGGACCCCTTGCACCACAGACCAGGAGTTATTTCCTTGAGTTCTTCTTCCCTTCCTTCTTCTTTGCCCTCTCCAAATGTTTGCCATTTGCTCTACCACCCATTTACAAATGATGTGAACATTCTCCTTACTGCGTGAGAGAGCTCACCTGAGGGTAGTCTGGTCATCCTAATGAGCTCTAACTTGCCCATCAATGGAGACTCCAACACCACTTTGAGGCTCTGGTAGAATTCCTGCAGAATGTAGCCAACTTGCTTCTGGGGTGTTTTTACGACCCCAACAGGGTTTTCCCATAGAAATTGGGGTTCATTTTTATCCTTAGAAGATTATTTGTTAGTTTGGTTAAGAGTTTGACCCTGGGAAGACTTTGCATGGAAAAGAAGCATAAAATAAAATGTCACCTGTTCTGTTCACCCAGCCACATCCAGGAATGTATGTTCATTTATTCTACATTTTTTGTCATTCACTAAAGAAGGATGCTCACATTGCCACTTCTCCTGGCTTCTTTGTTCCACTCCACTCTGTGGCTCTATTTTAATACAGAGCAAGAGAGCAAGGAGTGGGTGGATTAGGAAACGTGGATGTGGCGATTTCGAAGAGGACCATGGCTGCCGCCATCATTGCCATCATAGTATTTGCTCCCTCCACTTGTTTGTAGAGGTGGCGCTTGGCCACTGCATCTCTTCTCCATTATGAAACTGAAGTAGGGGGCAGCACTGGGGGAAGGCAGCTTCAGGAGCTCAGACTGGTCCTGATTGGCAATGTAGTCTATCTTGTTCCAAGGCTGGCTGTGAACTTCCTGACCTTTGAAATCCTGGGTTTCTGCCATCAAAGGTTCTGACAGACCTCCTGAGGTTTAGAAATACAGACCATCTCTTGTGGTTAATCATTGCTGGCAAGACAACAAACACCTCTCAGGGTCAGTTGGGGGCGGGAAAGGAAAGCAGCAGCACTAACTATAAACTGGGGTAGTTTATAGCAGCAGCAAATAGCAGCAAAATGGGCAGCAAAATGGCCAATGCATTTCAATGTAGACAAGTGTAAAGTGATGCACATTGGGGCAAAAAATCAAAACTTCACATATTGGCTAATGGGTTTGGAGCTGTCTGTGACAGCTCAGGAGAGAAATCTTGGGGTGTTGGTGTACAACTTGATGAAGGTGCCCATCTGTTCACCGCAGTTATTGCCACTGCTAGTCCGCCCAACCAGTGGCTTAGGTCCACAATAGTGCCAATTTATAAAAAAGGTGACCGGCAGAAACCAGAAAACTTTTGTCCAATCAGTCTACTTTCAATAGTGGGAAAATTATTTGCTAAATATCTACTTCAGCGGGTTTCAGAATGGATCTCTAAGGAAAATATCATAGGACCTGAACAGAATGGATTTCGAGAAGGAAGATCAACAACCAATCATGCGTTGATCTTATACCACTTAGCGCTCAAACACATCTCAATGAAATCAAAGCTATATGTGGCTTTCCTAGATCTAAAAAGTGCGTTTGACTCTGTAAACAGAGAATTTCTGTGGCAGAAGCTTGCAGAGCTGAAGATGGACCCTAAGCTACTTGTATTGATAAGATCTATATACCGATACAAAATGCCACGTTTGTGTGTCATCAGAGGGAGCTGTGACTGAAGACTTCTCATCTAACAGAGGAGTTAAACAGGGTTGCATTTTAGCCCCTACCCTGTTTAACCTGTTCATAAATGATCTGGCGGCTTTTTTTAGATAAAGCAAATGGCCATTCACCTAAAGTGGGCTCCAAACATGTTCCACTTCTTTTATATGCGGATGACGCCATTTTGATGTCTCGAACAAAAGTGGGCCTAATGAGACTGATGAGAAAATTTCTGATTTATCTGGAGATCAATAAACTTATCCTGAATTACAACAAATCCAAAATTATTGTATTTGGACGAGCCTGGAAGCCTAGGAAGTGGAGCTTTAATCAGCAACACATTGAGCACGTTAAGACATACAAATATCTTGGGATAAACTTCTCATATAACCTATCTTGGAATGTTCATCGCCAAGCAATTCGTACATCGGTTCTTCTCTCTGTGAAACTTATAGTAAAGTTCTTTTTTTCAAGAGGTGGCTGCCATATACCATCAGCTCTGAAAATATTCAAGGCTAAATGCAGCCCCCAAATATTATATGGTATACCGGTTTGGCTTCGAGCCTTTAATTATTCAACTGAACAACTCCAGGCAGATTTCTTGAGAAGGATTCTAGGACTTCCAAACGCCATCACTTTACTTATGAAGTCCTATGCTTGGAATCGGGACAGAGAAAGTTAGGACTTCAAGCCTGGCTATTAACCTCCAAATACTGGCTTAAAGTATTTTATTCGGCAGATCAAAATAGCCTTTTATTTCATCTGTTATATGACAAGCATCATCCTGCTGCGTGGTGGCTAATGAAACTCAGCCAAATCGGTCTCAATTTAGATCTACTAGGAGCCTTGCCAATGATGGAGGCCTACAAGAGAATTAAACTTCAACTGGTAGACATCCACGACCAGAACTTGCTGGCTGCATCTCGAAGGTTTTGCTCCCCTTTATACCATCATATTACAGTTGGTGCCGGGCTTATGCCTGGTTACCTCCATATAATGGACAGCCCTGTGCTAAGAAGAGCATTAACTTTAGCAAGATGCAACATAATACCTTCGCAAATTTTATGGGGCAGGTTTAAAGGCCTACCCTTCTCTGATCGACTCTGCCCATGCAACCTGCAAGTGGTGGAATCACTGGAACATCTTGTTTTCCACTGCCCGCTTCATAATGTTAGCAGACAGTCTCTGTTCAATCCTCTGATGGAGGAATTGGGACTTAAACACGAAGGATCGAATCTGAAGACCTTGTTTGATCTTAAACTGAAGCCGAACATTTTAAAATTTGCCTTATTCTTAGCACAAATCATCGATGTGAATTTGCAAAGGTCGGAAAAAAAAATTGATTGATTAGCCATCATTCTATCTACAAGTGACAAACTGGTCATTATTTTAAGGTTCTGATTTTGAGTTTTAAACAGATTTATTTTGTAAATGCCAATAAAGGTTTTTGTATTTGTATTTGTATTTGATGAAGGTGTTGACCCAGTTTGTGGCAGCGGTGAAGAAGGCCAATTCCATGCTTGGGGTAATTAAACCAGGGGTTGAGAATAAAACAGCCAATATTATTATGCCACTGTACAAATAAATGGGAAGGCCACATCTGGAGTACTGTGTACAGTTCTGGTTGCCACATCTCAAAAAAGATTTAGGAGAACTAGAGAAGGTGCAGAAGAGAGTGACCAAAATGATTATTGGACTAGGGCACCTCCCTTATGAGGAAAGGCTACAGCGTTTGGGGCTGTTCAGCCTAGAAAAAGGGCACCTGAGGGGGGACATGATTGAGATGTACAAAATTATGCATGGGATGGATAGAGTGGATAGAGGGATGTTCTTTTCCTTCTCTCACAATACCAGAACCAGGGGACAGCCACTAAAATGGGAGAGTGAGAACAGATAAAAGGAAATACTTTATTACCCAGCGAGTAATTAATCTGTGGAACTCCTTGCCACAGGAAGTGGTGATGGTGTCTGGCCTAGCTGCCTTTATAAGGGGAATGGATAGATTTCTGGAGGAAAAGTCCATCGTGAACTACGTGCTGGATGGTGCAACCTTCTTACATTAGAAGTAGGCTACTTCAGAATGCCAGGTGAAAGGGAGTGACAACAGGATGCAGGCATCTTGTTGTCTCATGTGCTCCCTGAGACATCTGGACGGCCACTATGAGATACAGGAAGTTGGACTAGATGAGCCTTTGGCCTGATCCAGCAGGGCTATTCTTATCTCCTTAGTTTTTGACCCCCAGTGGAGATAGCCAGTTTCAGCAGTTTCCAGGATTAAAATCCTATCCTAAGTATATTTTAAAGGGACGTGGTGGCGCAGCGGTTTAACCCGCTGCTGCTGGGCTTTCCGACTGGAAGGTTGGGAGTTCAAGACTGCGTGACGGAGTGAGCTCCCGTTGCTTGTCCCAGCTCCTGCCAACCTAGCAGTTCGAAAGCACCTAAATGCAAGTAGATAAATAGGGACCACTTCGATGGGAAGGTAACGGCGTTCCGTGCGCTACGGCATAAGAGTCATGCCGGCCACATGACCATGGAAGCTTGTCCTCGGACAAAACGCCGGCTCTACAGGCTTTGAAACGGGGATGAGCACCGCCCCCTACAGTCGGTCACGATTAGGCCATTCGGTCGTGGGGAAACTTTTACCTTTTTAAGTACATTTTATGGACAGAAAAGAAAGTATATGGTTTTCTCCCTAAATTTTGGATAAGCTACTGATTGAGTAAAGGGAAAAAGTGGGGAGCAGGAAGGGGTGTGTGTGTGTGTGTGTGTGTGTGTGTGTGTGTGTGTGTGTGTGTG
>JAJKFI010011615.1:844462-939166 GCA_029204185.1 Lerista edwardsae
GTGTGTGTGTGTGTGTGTGTGTGTGTGTGTGTGTGTGTGTGTGTGTGTGTGATAACCACTAGGCACTACTCTCTTCAATCTGCCTTCCCTTTTCCTGGTCCTTTCTCCTGACAGGGTGTTTCACCCTTCCCCACTCAGTGATTTCCCCTGTAAATGTTGCTTTTAGTCAAATGTAAGTAAACCTGGCTCAAGGAGAGCATTTGCTGGGGTAATCACTAGGCAGGAGGAGATGCCAATTTCCGCTTGTAAACAGCCTCTCTGGCAATGTTAATGCTAAACCATTTTTTTCCAGCTGAGCTTTAAAATCAGGAGTAAGTTCAGGCTGAAGGGGTGAGGATGAAATAGTCTTAGGGTGGCATTTGCAGAAGAGAATTTGTGGGTGTGTGGGAGGAGTAAGCAACTCTGTAGTGCTCCCCATTCCTAATAATGCCTATTCTGCTTATTGAGCCTGGTCCTCTTTCAACTCAGCGGGCCGAAGCAGCCGACCAGCAAAAAGAAACATACTCAAATCAAACAGGATATCTAGACAGGACACAACTCCCAAGATATGGAATGATAGAGATGGTATCTTGGAAATAGTCGTAGCTTACACAGGCCTTCAGCTAATAAAGTAACCTCCAGGTTAAAACAATGGCAGGACAAACCAGGCTTTCACAGCCTGCACAAACTGTGGACAGGGGAGATTGTAACATGTCTGGATACATGAAATGCAAAGCAGTTCTTCATGGTAAAGAGCTCTTGGCAACAATATGGTATGTTCTGAACAACAGGTGCCTATGGGGGGGGATGGACCGCTAAATATTGCAAGAAGCCTTCCCTTCCCTTCCCGTGTCAATCACTCCTCCCCCTCGCTACCGTAGCCAGTAAGCAACATCGAGGCATTGCTTTCCCTGTGCAGATTGGCGAGAGAGATGAGCAATTCACACAGCAAGGTTGCAAAATTTAGTGCTCTGCATCCCACCCACCCCCCGGTGGGGACGCTACTGGTGCCTTGTTCTATCTCTGTGTTTCTTATCTAACTTCCTACACTCCCCCTTGCACAATCTAGTTTAAAAGCTCAGAAGTCTGCAGTGGTTTCATAGCTATCTGAGAAGCCAGCAGAATAGCCCTGTGCTTTATATATGTGTAGCTCTCCTCTGTCCAGACAGGAGTCCTCAAACCATAGAAACACCGTAGCCCCCAGGGCTAGGGGAAGCAGTCACCAAGATCTTCTTATTTAGACAGAGCTGGATGGTGGCTCACTGCGAGATGCTTCTCGGGGGAAATGGTCTTCACGACCTTTAAGCCAGGAGCAAAGGGCTCTGAGTCATCCAGAACCAGGGCTCCCTGCAGATTGTCTCGATCAGCATTGCTCAGCCCGGGGCTTTCGTAATGGATCCGGATCCATGGAGATCCTAGAGGGAGGGAAAAGAAGTGGTCTGCTATGATCTGCACCCTGCAGGCAATGGGAAAGTTAGTCGGCTGGTCGGATGATGAGTACATTGCCCTGAATGCACATGGAGTGGGGAGTGAGAAACCACCCCTTGGCCTCACCCCATAGACATCTCATGTGAAAGAAGTATGGGGGAGCTGCAGCAGAATCTCACCGTTAACCAACTCCGGGGAGGAACTGCCAGATTCCCACCCCCATTTGCCAGAGGGGAATCCATGGGTGGACTCTGCTGGAAGGCAGGAAGAACTGCTGGCGGTGGCAGTTCCTCACCAGGGAAATGTCTTTGGCAGGGGCAGCTCCTCCCCCTCCTTGGAAAGTTGAAGGAAGAAGAGCATCACCCCTCCCTGCCCCTTGGAATGCTGGAGGTCCACTTGTATGTGGGAAGGGCCAAGGCAGGGAGCGGCGGCATGAGGCTCTTGGCCAAGGCAATGCACCACTCTGCCACCACAAATGGTGGGCACTGGGCTCAGAGGCTGACTGAGGGGGTCCGCCGGCTGGCCCTGGCTCTGGCCCTGGTTGCATCTTCCTCCTTGTTCAACTGTCTGCTCTTTGTTAATTGCTCAGTGGAGCACATCAGGACCAGTGTTGCGGGGTGCAAGCACTGAAGGAGCCATTGCTCAGTGGTGGAGCACATCAGAGATGTTGCCCCAACCAGCTGTCTCGCCTTGGAATACGAGCCTTGGCAGCTCACACCGACAGGGTCTGCTATGGCCAAAATGCCCTGTCAGAGATCAGGACTGGGGTATGGCCCTTCCAGTCTCTTTGGCAAACTGGGAGTCCCCTCGATGCTGGGCTGGGCGGTTCGCTCTGCAAGAAGGGTGAGCAGACCTCTCACTTGGCCACCTTGTGTACCGTGGACCTTCAGGCGGTTACCTTTCTTCACTCGCTGCCCCACAGAGACCAGTAGCTCAGCACCAACGCGGTGGTTGATGGATTGCCCCTCCTGTGTGCGTCCACCTCCCAGCCCATGTAGCACCTGAGCAATTGGCAGGGCCGAGATCTGTTGGATTGTTCCTGTGGAGGAAGGTCAGGAGGATAATGAGGTCACAGTCACCTTCAAGCTGGGCTGAGCAAGAAGAGAGGAGGAGGAGGCGGCCCAGGAAATGAGAAGTGTCAAAGCAGAGGAAATGAGAGCGATGGGTGTGCAATGGAAGTGGTACAATCCACCCCAGGCCTGAAAGCATCTGCCACTGACAGAAGAATCCTCCCACCCTTGAGAAGATCCCCCCACGTAAGGACATGAATCCCATCAACTTCAGATGAAAAAGGGTACCAGGGCCTCTTGCAATGCCCAGCAGTATTTCCCACACATCTGCTTCACAACTGGGAAAAAAGCCCAAGATAACGCTGCAGCTAAGGAGCTTGGCTGTCTCCCTAGCCCTTCCCATCCTCTGCCTCATCTAATGATGGGTGTGGGAGGAGCTGCTGCTGTTGAGATTTGCCCCATTCAGCAAAGGGCGGGAGGAACCATGATCCACTGCTACCCCTGTATGCTTGAGGGGCAATATGGGGGTCCAATGCATCACATTGCAGGGTTCTGCTCCGGGGGGCTCAGGAATCTGGTACCTGCAGCTGAGAATCGGGTTGTAGTCCATAACATATGAAGCTATCCTATTCTGAGTCCAGGATGCCACAGCTTCCACCTGGCCCACTACCGGCAGCGGTTCACCAGGGCCTTAGAAGGTAAAGTTTTGTTGCTTTCAAGAAAGCTGCCTGGTCTTCGTCCCACAGGTGCCTGTTTCCCAAGACTTGCGTACCACCACCCAGGCTTTTGGTTCTCTTGCATTGAGCAGCACTTGGGACGCAAGGTTTGGTCAGGGTCGGGCTGTGATTCACCCTACAGAAACCCACCAGAACCAGATGTTTGGGTTGCCGTGCAGATGTTCCACGAGCATCATGGCCCCTGATGGGTGATTGCCCACAACAGCATGGCTGGAGGCAAGTAACAGCTAGCACATGCACATGACAGGCCGCTCTTTTCAAATGCTGCCAGGTGATTCAGGCTCCCTTCGCAAAGAGCCCAGCAGAAGGCTACATTGAAACCAGGGTGTGCAGAGTTGCATGCATGCTGGTTCCTGGGCTTTGTGACTGCTTGCATTCCACTTCTGGGTGCCTCCCACAGGGACATATTTTGGACAGAGATGTCTTCCGCTTAGGATTAAATCCAACCCAGCACCGGAATGGCAAGGCCGGCCGGCCATCGCCATATCTGACGCTAGGTTGGGAAGGCTGGAGCCTCCCCGCGGCAAGGGAACGTTCGTTCCCTTACCGTAGGGGAGGCTCTAGCCTCCCCTATGTGCTCCTCGGATCTGCGCCCACTAAAGAGCGGGCGCAGATCTGAGGAGACTGCGCAGCCCAAATCAAGGCCACACAGCCTCTCCAATGGGCTTAAGATTCGGCCTTATGGCCGAATCCAAGGCCCACCCATGTCCCACCCTCATCCTACCCACATTCCACCCTCCTCCCGCCAATCCCCGGGGCACGTTATCATGGCGCCTCCCTTGCGCTGGCCGGCTTTGGTCGCTGCAAGGGAGGCGCTGCGCAGCCCTGTGGCCTTAGCATCAGTGCTAAGCACACAGCGCCGGCTCAAGCCCATTGTGCCACACGCACTGTAGGATTGCACTGCCCGATTGCTGTATGAACCTAGAACCCATCTAACTGCACAATCGCACCTCCCAACTGCTTTGAATGAAGTCCACAATTGCAGAAGAAAAAGCACACAGGCTATGTAATGTGGAGCCCTTCCACGTGCATGCCTAGGTGAGTCTCAGCACATGGGAAAGAGAAACATAAATATAGACTATGTATTTATAGACTAAAATTTGACCTTACCACCTTGATCAGCGATGGCATAGAGAAGCCACAATGTGTTCTGTGCAATGTTGCAACTGGGCAAGAGCCACTTTTTCAAGTGGTGTCCTCTTATATTTAGCAGGGGGAGAGCAATTGTCCCTTTTCACCCCAGCACAGTGTCTTTCTCGTGGCTGTTGCTGGTGGTGTTCTCCATTCCTTTAGATTGTGAGCCCTTTTGGGACAGGGAGCCATTTAACTTTAATGTTATTATTTGCCTGTAAACCGCTTTGTGAACTTTATGTTGAAAAGCAGTATATAAATACTAGTGATTGATTGACTGATTGATTGACTGATTGATTGATTGATTGATTGATTGATTGATGTTGTTCTCAGTGCTGAATCAATCACTGAACTCAAATATCAAAAGTCATTTAGATACAAAGCATTCAGAATATTCTAAAAAGGATGCGGAGTTCTTGAAAAAAGTGTGATATATTAAAAACAATGACCTCACTTCCTGCTTAATGACATCACTTCCGGCCCTAGGTCTTAGGGGGGTCCCGACAGGTTGTTGTACCTGAAAAGGGGGCCCCAATGCAAAAAGGGAACCACTATCCTAGCTATATCCCTCTTCCTTTCAGCATGGCCCGGACGTAGGTCTACAAAATAGCAGGCAGAGACCCAAGGAGTCAAATGGTGGTAGTGGAGGCTTTCCAGATTCTGCTGGCGCATAGAGCAATGGTGGCCAAGTTGCGTGCGCCTGTATGTCACCATTTGTGACAGCTGGAAAGCACCAATAGGATTGGGCTTTTTAGACAGCAGGGACAGAGAGCAGTAAGCTGGATGGAGCAGGAGCAGAGCCTCCCTTGTGGGACAGGTGCTGGACTGGCAGCTGTGCTGTTTGCTTCAAAGAGGGCCTATTTGCCTCCATGTTTGCTCCGCTGATCTGTTTGTTAAGCCACCAAATATTACAAGGACACTGCAAGTCTCCCAGACTCACTTACCCAAAAAGGAAATGACCCTGCATGGCTTCCTATTGCCGGACGGAAGCAGGGAGCACAGCCAAGTGTTGGCCCAGGCCCAGGCCCTCCTTACCATCACTCTGAGTCACCAGCTCCTCCTGGGTGCAGGCCCAGCCCAGCACCCGACGGCGCTCCTCCTCTGTCCCAGCACACAGGGCCCGGGCCACATCAGGGGCCACCCCTTGGGCCTGCAGCATGGCTTGAAAGGTGCTCAGGGCTGAGCCATCGTCCAGGGCTTTGGCAATGCGGGCAGCACCCTGGGGCACTGAGTCAGCTCTCCCAGAGTGCCACAGCAAGGTGCCTCCTGCAGGGATGGAGGGAGAATGAGTGAGTGGCTTGCAGGTGAAGAGGGCATCTCTCTCCAACCCCAACCCTTTTCCAAACTAGGCAGCATGAGGGGCGCATCAAATCCTCAACCTGTGTTTCTTTGTATCATCAATAATCAATTTAGGGTCTGGGGAAGAGAGAACCAGTCGGACTGGTCTTTATCCTGCATGAATGCACTAGGAGAAGAGATCTCGGGGGTGTCATTGGAGAGGAGGCTCTTGTGATAGCAGCTGAATTTGCTCCATGACAGGACCGCCCCTGCTCCCACGTGCTGCAGTGCCACCAAGGACCTAGCATGTCCTTGGCACCGACCTAGCATGGTCACCAGCTCGCGGAGATCCTCAGGGCCTCGTCCTTCCAGGCACTCTAGGGATTCAAGCACCTCCAAGGAGTGGCCCACTCGACACCCCAAGGGCCCATCCATCTTGCTGAGCACAGCCACTGTGCTCATTCCAAGCAGAGACCCAACCGACACCTGAGAGAGAGAGAGAGAGAGAGAGAGAGAGAGAGAGAGAGAGAGAGAGAGAGAATTTGAGGTAGAATTCCAAGCCAAGGTCACCCAATGAGCGTGATGGCTGAGCAAGGGTCCCAGTGCAGCACAGTTAGAGGATGCTGCAGGAAGAGGTGGGCTAGTCTGGGTCACAGCAAGAGGCTTCTTTTGATGTCCCTGGACCCTGCACTCTCCTCCGCCCCCCCCCCCCGCCGCCACCACCAAGAGGCTTCCTTTAGCCATTCCAGTTGCCAAAAGGATCAAGACAGTCAACGGAGAACATTTGGCCCCCAAACGCACCCCATGAGGAGGAGGCGGCAGAAGGTCTTGAGAACCAAAGGGGTGCCCTTCTGACTCACCAGGCTGTGTGCCAACTCCTGGGCACTCTCCAGGGTGGGGAAGAGGGCAGCACTGCCAAACTTCACATCTAGCACCAGGGTAGAGATGTTCTCTGCTGCCTTCTTACTCAGGATGGAGCCTGTGAGCCAAGGAAGGAGCAACATAGAGCATCCAGGATGCAGAAATGACCCAGGGAGGCTGGGCTGGGAAGTATGTTTGTCTTATCAGTGGCGTAGCTAAAGGGGTGCAGGGGGGCAGTTGCACTGGGCAACAAGCTTTAGGGGGGCAACACACAAAGCTTAACACTAGTGGCCAAAATGGTGAAAACCTTGGTCTGCATGAATAATACCATTGTGTTATACAGTCAATCCTCTTTACACGCAACCTCGCTATCTACGACCTCACTTATCTCCAAGGGGCAGAATTGCTACTTTCCTCGTTATTTGTGCCTCTGTCCTTGTTATCTACTATGCAAAGACCTTTCAGAGGCTGCAGGGACCTTCAGAATGGCACCTGTGACCAGCACTGCCCCTTTAAAATGACTGGCAGAAGCATCTTCTGGCCATGTTTAAGGGGCCCATGCTGGTTGCAGGTGCCATTCTGAAGATCCCTGCAGCCTCTGCAGCATTCAGAGACCTTTTGGCACTTCCTGCTGCACTCTACTGGCTTCCTGAGGGTCTCTGCTGGATTCTTCTGATAGCAGATAAGGTACCCCTTGCACCTAACCCCATTGATCTCATTGGATCAATGGTTTGATATCTGCCAATTTGCTATCTAGCAGGATTTCCAGGGACCTAACCCTAGCAGATAATGCAGATTGAATGTATATCATTGGAAATTAATTTAATGCTGAATGCAATGAAACAAACCTCGGTAGAATATCTGTATTCTATCAAAAGGTATGGCCAAAACCAGAAAACTTTTTATTACTTAATTATTTTTATTTACTTAATTAAATTTGATTTTGTCATGGAAGGGAGGGGGCTACAAAACCTTCTTTGGCCCTGGGTAGCAGATGCTTAGCTTCTCCACTGGGGGATTGCAATAGTTGTTTCTAGGGCCTGCTATCAAAATGTCCTTGACTGATGGCAGACCAGAGTAGATGAACTTGGACAGACCAAACTCTGCTACTGGCAGCGCCCCTTTTTAGTTTGATCCTCAGTTTGATCTGGGTGCCTGTAAAGGACACCTATTTGTGTGTTTGAAGATTTTTTTTACCCCACTTTCTCCCCATCAGGGCAATCAAGATGGCTTACAGCATTTAAACATAACAATCATACAATATTAAAAACAATGTAAACCATAAAAACACTACAACCCCAACCCCAAAGGATCAGATAAAAACAATTAAAAAGCACATTTGATTAAAATGCCAATCCATGCCGTCAGCCATCAAGCTGAATAAAAAGGACTTAAAGCCCTGCCAAAAGGTCTCCAAAGAGGGAGCCATTTTTAATTCCGGAAATTCCACAATTGAGGTGCCACCACTGAGACGGCCCTGTTCTTCTCCTCACCTCCAGCACAATTAAAAGGGCCCCCTCTGATGACCTCAAAGGGTAGGTCAGATTATATGGAAGGAGGCAGTCCTTTAAATAACCTGGTCCCAAGCTGTAGAGGGCCTTAAAAGCCAAATTAGCACCTTGAATTGTGCCCAGAAATGGATGGGAAGCTAGTCTAGCCGCCGAAGCAGCAGCCCAACTGAGTCTAACCCATTGCGCTCGCACTTTCACCAGTGCCGCCTTGTCTGCATCCTCCATTTTCTAGCTGTATCCTGTGCCCTGCTTCGGCTTGATGGCCTGCACAATTTGTACAGCTGCAGCACTGCAGCAGGTGGATATGATGTGTGTGCATGTCCTTGGTCCAGTCAAAACAGATGGGATTATAGTCAGCATTGCAACATCTCCTTCCGGTCCTTGCCACAACCATGTCTTTCCCCATCCAGATAGCAACACAATACAGTCCACACAGCATTGCTGCACAGTTTTTAAAACATTCGACCTCTTGAACAAGACCGGCCCATCCATGAGGCCAACTGTAACATCTGCCTCAGGCAGCAGATTGGTGAAGGAGTACCCATCGCCTACTTGCCTCCACTACCTCGCCTGACTCCTTCCACTCCCTGAGTTGGAAAAAGGAAGAGGGGGACAGAGAGAAAGAGTGTGATGACTGTCCTGTTCTTCCCCCATATTTTGCCCAGTTTTTGCCTATATTTCTGTGTTTCTGAACACTTTTAACTTAACTCCCCAGAAACTCCTGTGCAGGTTCATTAGCTGAACAAGCTGCAGTGGCATTGTCTTATGAGCAGCCTTTGACCTTTGCAAGGAAACTTCATTATTCCCAAATATGCAATTTTCGAGATTCAGTAGGTCAAACTAAAAACTGGCTAGATAGCGATCAGGGAACCTTTTTGTTGCATTGTCTGCTAGGTGACTCCAGCCAGCACTCAAATTTCCCTGGTTTAAGGCAGCAAGGATGGGGTCTTGGGCTGAGAGCACTGATTGGCACCCAGCTCCATCTGCTGGGCATTAATGGTTACTGCATCCATTTGGTGAAAACTTTCTTTTGTGCTTTCCAGCCCAGCTCCAGCATTTTCCATTCACCTCTTTGTGCTTTTACTACCCTCTTTCTTTTCCCATTTTGTTAATTCCCTTTTCTTTTGGGCATTTATTAAACTAGTTCTATTTTGACTCTTCACCTGCGTAGTTCATGCTAATGGAAAATTAAGTGGATTGTCATGTCTTCTCCCTGCAAATGCTGCTGTAGGTTTGATTTTTAATAAGAACCCTTGAGGTGGATTGATGAACACACCACAGTTCACCACAGTGCACTGGTGCAACAGGGATGTTTATTGCTTGCCTTGCACAGCAAGTCACTGACCTGAATAGGCACAGTCCATATATTTCAAAATTTCTTGAGTCAAAGGATACACCTGGAAACACACACACACACACACACACACACAATTTCCACAGATTGCTGGGTGACTGGAGGCATCTGTCACTATAGCCAGGATCTGACCTTGTACCTGTGATGAGGGGCAAGCTGTCCACAGTGGCTGTGACGTCTCTCAGGGCATAGAAGACCTTGTCGGCTGGCACCAACTCTTTGCTCTGCTCCACGATGCAGCAGCCAACCTTCTGCAAGATCTGTTTCATCTGTAGGGAAACAAGGAACCTCTGTCATTCCCACTCGGAAGGCAGGAATTCCACATCTCTCTTCATTACTGAAGCAAATGTTGCATTCTAAGCAGGCAGGAAGGACAAAGGAAGAAGAATATGGCCAAAGAGTTGGAGTATGAGGTCCCATTTCCATAAACCTGGGTGCTAAGAAACAGCTGACACTTTCAATTCCAGAAGCTTGATTTGTAGCCTAGATAGTCTCCTACCGACCTTTACAGTAGAGCCGAGGATGCTGGATCAGGCCCATGGGGGCCCACCTAGTCTAGCATACCATTTCCCACAGTGGCCCACTGGATGCCCCAGTGGGGAAGCCCACAAGCAGGGGGCAAGAGCCCTCCCCTGCCTCTGGCTTCCATAGCACCACTGTGACTAGTAGTCACTCACTGATAGCCCTCTCCTGCTTCTCAACCCCCCCCCCCCCGTTTAAAGCCATGTCAGTCAGATATTAGAAATTGCCAGTGTCCCATCCCTGGGCACTGACAATGTTTGCTCTCCTTGGTCCCATCCAACAGAGGGTCCTGGCCACCCACCAAAGGTCCTAACCCAGAACCAAGCTGGAGGCCTCTTGGCCTGGATCACAGCACCTGCTCAGGGCTCTGGGAGACGAGAAAGCCAGGCACCGACTCCAGCTTGTCCAGCGTGCCCCCTGTGTAGCCCAGGCCTCGGCCACTGATCATGGGCACCTGCAAGACAAGAAAAAGAGGAAAAGCTCTGCAGCCAGGCTACCCGCTTGGTAGCTTCTGTTGAAAAGAAATGCAGACCATTCCAGAAGCAGGACAGCTCAGAGGGCAAGGAAGTCCCTGGTTATTCCAGCTGCTACTTCTGGTGCTTACATTTATGCCCCCATTTCTGTCCTATGTAATTTGCTCACGAGCAAGAGAGAAGCCAAAAAAAGGTGTTCCTGCTTGTCCCTAAGCCTGCAATCAAACATGGCAAGGCATGGGTGAAAGCAGGAATGATGTTGCTAAAGAATTCAACCCAGTAGTTGTGGACCCAGCCAAGGGGCTGCCCTGGGGCAAGGAACAAGGAACACCACCCTCTCTGACAGCTCCCCGCCCCTTGTGCCTCTATACCACGCCAAGCTCCATTTTGGAGCCAGAGAGGGGCAAGGGAGGGCATGCAGGCCAAATACCACTTGCCTCTGCAAGAGGTGAGCCACCTCATTGCCACCCCTCTCCCGCTCCACCAGCGCAGCACTCAGGGCATTTGCCCCCCCCCTTCATAATGGTAGGACTGCCACTGCACACCAGAGGCTCCTCAGCCATAAGGTAAACTATGCTTCCTCCTGATCTGGCAACCGAAATGACCATTGTACACAACCAGTGACTCAGGCCATCTGCCGTTGACACCCAAGTGCCATTTCTCTGGGCCTGGTTTGAACTTAACAGCACACCTCCTGGCAGCCTGAGATCAGGTACATGTGGGCTGGTGAGGGGCAGCCCCATCCACCATAACTCCCCGCTTGTAATGTGGCATCCACTGCATCCCTTGGAGTTTTGGCCTTCTCCTTTTCTTCCCTTGCACCAGGTGAGCCCCTGCTGGCCCCAGGAGATCTGCTTGAACCTGCACCAGCGATCTCTCTGACCCAAGTCTGCATGGACCCATGCAAGCAGATCAAGCAAGGGAAAGGGGCTTGGATTTGGAGGATGTGGCTTACAGAACATTTTTTCTTCACCACATGAAGCTCTGGAAATGAAGAAGCATGTTTGAACATGGTGGGGAGGCCATACCCAGAGCAGTTCCGCTGCTCCAAAAGTGTTCGGTTTACCTTCTCTCCTTTGCTGTCCCTCTTAGGGCACAATCCTAACCTGTGTTGGAACAGGCCAGCCAACATGCCTGCACAGTATCCAGCACAGGTGAGGAGCTGGCTTGGGTGCAGCATGAGTAAGGGGATTTTCATTCCCTTATCCCTTATCCCGTGTCATGCACCAATCAGCCCTATGGGACTCCTCAGATCTGCACTATGGGTGCAAATCTGAGCAGCCTCCGTAACACTGCTTTGGCCCGGGATGGGGGTTAGGATCCAGCCTGGGCTGTTCCAGCCATCCCACCCTCATCCCAGGCCTGATCCACCTCCCGGTCTGCCCACAAATGCCCACTCCCCACCCCCAGAACACCCTTTCACTTCCCTCTCCACTCCCCTGTGTCAGCCTGCCCATGCCAGGCCAGGACAAACCCTGCGTCCGTGTGCTGCCTAGTCTTCTAGGCAAACATGTTCATGACACCCGGGAGCCGGCACAAGGGACTTGCGCCAGCTCAAGGGGTGGTGGTGGATTGGGCTGCCTGTCATCTCTTTGCTAGGCAACCTTGACAAGATCTGCTTGTAAGACCTTTGATCTGAGATATCCAGCAGCTCAGCCTAATGAATTACAGAGGAGCTGAAGTCATGTAAAAAGTTGTCATTTGATCCCAGTTTAAAATGTACGTGGGAGTGAGAGCAGGGGTGGGCACATGATCAGGTGTGCCCTACACAGGGCAGGAAGACTAGTCTGGTTTAAAACCAAGGAGTGGCCAGAGGGCGGACCTCTCACTCACCTTACAGCCACAGGCAGCTAAGGCTGGAGCCAGAGGCAGGCTGACTTTGTCGCCTACTCCTCCAGTAGAGTGTTTATCCACCAGAAGCCCTCGCCAGCTCTCTGGCCACTTCAGGATTCTTCCCGATACAGCCATACCCTGAGTCAGGGCCAGGGTCTCCTCAGGATCCATGCCCTGCAGTCGGATGGCCATCAGCATTGCTCCTAGAAGACAGTGGTTAGCAGAAGACCTGGAAGTGAGAACCTTCACCTGGAAGAGTTTCTGAGCACTGGCAGTGGTCCCATATCTGTGGATCCAGTATCCACAGTTTCAATTTTCAGCAGATCCAGGTTCCCCATGCCGCATCCGGCATCCATTCATGTTCTTTAAAGGCTTACTGGGAAGTGTTTCTTGCTTTAAACAGGTTGATGTTTTGCAGCTTACAGCGCGACGAGGACAGGCTGCTGGCAGCCCGAATGCCTGATGAAACTTGACCTAAGGCTAAACAGGAAGCAGTTCACTTGGAAAGCCCGAGACAGGATCAGCAGTTGTGCTGCCTGCTGTAGAAGTGTCTGTCTGCTTCCATTCATGCTCTGCTACTATATCTGGAAATAAGAGAGCCCCTCAGTCTCTGGTGCTCTCTCAGCCAAATTAAGGCCAGATCATGAAGCCCTGAGATGCCTTGCCTTGGCAAGGAGGGAGCTCAGAACAGTACAAGGAAGTTGTGGCTAATCACCTCTCCCACCATAAGAGACCAGGTCAAGATTGTCTGGATTGTGCATGGATCACATCACTGTGTCCCTCTTTTGAGAGCTCATCCACAGACCTTCCACTCTACCCAGCTGTCCCATGCCTTAGAGGTGGCAGAGGCTCAGCCAGGTTCAACACCTACTGTGAGGAGGTAGGGGCACCACCAGCCTGGACCCTGCAACCACCCAAGCTTGGAATACGGACCTCCAGCTTGGCCCCACCCCATTCAACAACCTCACAAAGCCAACAGGAACCACTGGTGGGGTGGAGGGCAAGGTCTGGCAAGCTCTTAGCTGAGCCCTATTGAATGCCGGGTTGGGAATTCAAAGGCTGGGCAATGTGGCCCAGAGGGATGCCCAGAAGGGTGGAGCCACATTCTATGCCCAACTGGGATTCCTCCTACCCCCCTTGTCTTAGGCAACATTGGCCAAGAGCTTGGGGCATCTCCCTGGCAATCTGACTGCCCTCGTTGTGGCTTGTCCATTGTGGGTAGCAGAGGAAGGCAGACCCTAGAGGCAGGAAAGTGGTGGTTCCACCCCTGGAGAGGAGGCCCCATCGATTGGCTAATTAACTCCGGCACCCGCATTCCATATGATCCTCTGGAGCCACGAAGGGATCAAGGGGAGACGTGATCCACCCAGGTCCCCACTTGTGTTATGGGCCTCAACAAAGCCCTCTGTTAACAGCACCTTGTGGTAGGCCTCCCCCCTTGTACATCCATGCTTCAGGACTGCCCAGGGCAGCCCCATGAACACCTCCAATCTCTCTGAAGTAGAGCTTCCCCCTTGGGGTGAGGTGAGTGCCCTGGGGGTGACTACATCCATCAAAAGCCCCCCTTTTGGATGACTCCTAAATCCTCCAGTGGCAATGGTGGCACACATTGGGCAAACGGGGGTGGGAGAAACTCCATTGGCTGCAGGGAAGGTGAGAGGAAGTTGCCACTACCATCAGTGTTTTCCCTCATTTGCCAGAGGGAAGGGGGAGCTGTTGCCTGCCGAGTGCTGCTGCCTTTGCCCCCCTCTTGTATGCCTGAGGAAGTCCTGGGGGTCCAATTCAAGGTTTTGCTGCAGAACCCTCAGCAACCCGGTGCCAACGCTGCCACGCCCCAATCCTCTGTCCTTTTCCTCACCAATCTGTCCCTCTTGCAAGGTTCTCCTGGTCACAGCCTGGACAAAATAGTGAATTTCCTTCTCCTCCAGCTTTTCGCCATCCCGTTTCTTCCGGATTATTTCTGGGATGCTGATCCTGCTGCTCTGATTGGGGACTACGGAGCAGGGAAGTCCAGGGACCGGAAAAACAAGGCAAAGTCCAAAGTTTGTTGCAGATCTTGCATGCCAGACATAATGTCAAGCCTAAGGGCCAAAAATACACACACACACACACACACACACACACACGTGTGCGCGCGCGCACAGGTGACCAGCATGCGCTTCCAACCAAAAGTGCCTCTTCTGTATAAAATATAGCTGGGGGGAGCGCAATCCCAACCGGGACCAGGCTTGTTCACATTTCCCTCCACGCCCTTTTCAAGTCAAAAACCAATTTGAGGAAGTCAGGTCTCAGGATCAGGGAAATCAGGAGCAGAGAATGGTGGAGAGGGGATTCTTGCCCAGCTGCATTTTACTTCTAGCCCAGCATTTCTCAACCAGTGGTCCACATACCACTGGTGGTCCTTGAGTTGTTATCTACTGGTACACAAGGCTGATCCACCTCATGAAGCTCTGTCTCTGCGGTGATTTTGGGAGGAGGATCAGATTCTGTCTCAGGCAGGCTCCTGCTCATCAGCTGATTGTTGGCAATGCTTCCTACAGCTGGTGAGCTGCTGGTCGGTGTAGAGACCGAGCTTTACAAGGTGGGTCAGCTTTGTGTACCAGTTGATAACAACTCAAGGACTACCAGTGGTTGGAAGCACAGGTCTGTGTGCTGGCCTCTCTGACTCCAAGGGTGCTCCAAACATACTTTACGGTGTCCCTTGTGCCGGCCAAACTGTGCCAGCCTAACTCCAGGTTAGGATTGCGCTCTCAGTTCTGCTCACAAGACCAAACTCCTTCCTCCTCCTGCTCCTCTGGGGGCTCTGTCTTCCTCACTGACCGTGATTGCAAAGCTCCCCCACTGCAACCCAGCGGCCCCCCAAGTCATATGCAAAGTCACCTGGATCTCTGGGACCTCCTGAGGATGGCATGGCCTGGGACAAAAAAGAGGACAAAATGATCAACAGCCAGTTGTCTCCACTCCACTCCCGGCCCGCATCCTGGTCCCTGTGGAATTATCGGCCTCACCAAACCAACACGAACTGGCGACTAATCTATCAGAATGGTACAAATGCACCAGAATCTCCCCAGTGTGTGTACGTGTGTGCGCGCACAGAGCATCATGTACCATAAAATATTCACAGAGTCCAAATCTGTATTGTCTGGCAACTTGGGGGGGGGGCGTTCCCCATTTCAGCTGGCTTTTTGGAAAAAAAAGGCTCTCTAGTCATTTTCATGGTGGAGCAAAGCCTGCAAACCACAACAGTCCGGTGCATGGTGGCATCTGGATCAGGCTCCCCCCCCCCCTCCCCAGATTTCAGGCTCACCTCTTTTTCCTGCTTGCATAGCAGGCAAAGAGAATGTTTGCATAGCAAACTCATAGCAGCAGGAGACGCTTTCACCACCAGGCCAGGCCAGGCCAGGACTTTTGGTGAGGTTTTCAGTTGTTGACAGCCTCCATTGGCTGCCGGGAAAGGTCGCCAGTCTCCCTAACATGCCCCATTCTTCCACTCAAGAGTCAAGAGACTTTTTGAAAGTCAAAAGCACATCCTTTTTAGAATGTTCTGAATTCTTTGTATCTAAGTGACTTCTGAGTTTAGAGATTGATTCAGCGCTGAGAACAACATTGCACAGGAGGCACTGTGGCTTCTCCATGCCATTGTTAATCAAAGGGGTAAAGAAGGCAAATTTTAGATACTTTTCAGAGTATTTTCATTCCTCTTCCTCATGTGCTGCTGCTGAGACTCTCTGTCGGGCAGCATCGGGAGCGGGGCGGGCAGAGGCATGCCGCGAGTCCTGGCGGGAGTCGGGCCGACGCTGGGAAGGGAGGTGGGCTGGGGCGAGACCGAGCGCAGGTGGTGCCGGGGAGATAACGGGGACAGAGGGAGGAGTGAGGAGGCGGGCCTGGGGGAGGAGAGGCGGAGGCTGGGCCCCGGACAGTGGGAGAACGCCGGTGACTCCCAAGAGCAAGGGGGGCGACGGGCCGGTGCCAGGAAGAGGCTTCAGCGGCAGAGGCTGCCCGTTGGCCTTGACTGACGTTCCCTTTTGGCTGACCTGCCTGGACTTTGTGCGTTTCGGCCGGTGGACCAGGAATTTTTGTTCCGTCACGGACTAGGGCAAAGGAGGGCTACTCCCCTGCGCGGGAGAGGGGGGGGAGTCGGGGGACCCCAGTGTGTGGGTCGAAAGCCGTGCCGTCTACCCCAGTAAACCAAGCTGAGTCGCGTTCGCTGCCTCGGTCCTTGTCCCAGCCGCGCTCCGATCCTGCCATGTATGCGAGTGACCCCTTCGCGGCCCCCCTCCCTGATGACGGGACGGGGGCCGTGGGGGGCCCGGCCAAGACGTGACACTCACCTAGGCATGCACATGGAGGGCCTGACATGCCTGCTCGGAAAGAGCCTGGGGAGAGACTGCATCACACAGACATGCACGCACCAAGATGAGCTCATAGCAAGGCTAATTTCTCTCGGATGAGCCGCGAATGGCTGTGAAGGCGGGGGGGGGCGCTTTACCCAGGAACTCAGGTTCCTGCAAAACTTTGCATTTTGCCCCCCCCCCCCGAACGCCGGTGGGGCGGCACAAGGGGGGGGGCGAAGCTGCGGGGAGGGGGGGGGAGGAGAAGGGCTGCGGGGCGAGACGAGGCACGGCTTTCAGTCGCCCTGGAGGAAGGGAAGTGGGGAAGCAGAGGAAAAGGGACTGGGAAGAGGAGGAAGCGCTCGCTCGGTTACCAGTCCTGGGTGCCGGCTCGGCACAGCGTTTTCTTGGGTCGCGGCTGCACGCGGATCCGCTAGGTAGAGGAACGCCGCTGCCGCAGCAGCCAGCCAGGCAGGCAGACCGGTGAGGGCGAGTGGTGACCCCGCGTTTGCCGCGACGGCTTTCTTCCCTCTGCCCCGGTGAAAGGGCACTTGGCGCACCGAGGGAGTCTGAGCACAAACACCCGCTTCTCCACCCCGGAAGATGTGGCAAGACAGTCAACTCGGGTCTTCCTAGAATTCAGACCGCTGGGACTCTGCCCCGGGAGGTCACCACCCACAGACATCCAAACTGGACGCTCACGACCCAAACAGGGGAAGGACCGTACAACCCCCCCTGGGGAAAGAGGATCTCATGCCGCAATGTGCTGATGCTGCATCTTCCATTCAGGTCTCTAACACCACCCCCACCCCAATTCTAACCCTCCAGGATTATCAAATGTGTCAAATGTGATTATTACCTGCGTCGCCTGCCCATCCCTTCCTCATACAACAGCCAAGAGCAGGGAGTGGCTGCTCCCGTTTGGTGGATGCCAGAACCCGAGACGCCAGCCATTGCTGCTGCTGGCCAAACACTCATCGGAACTCCATTTCTTTTTCAAGACTGCATTATTGTCACAGGGGCTGAACAGAGGTCCTCTGCAGAATTCCTCTGCAGCCCCCCCCAAGAGAGGGAAAGGTAAAGATCCAAGACACCATGATCCCCCGCCCATGGTATCACTGCATGTATAATCTGGTGGCACCACTCCCCCTCCCCATCGCTGAGTACGCACCTCAAGCCAGGGAACTGTCTCAAGCCAGGGTCTGAGAGAGGGCTCTTGCCCAGCTCTCCCCGGCAGTTACTTAGCTGGGGGGGGGGGTTACAGGACCCCAGGTGGCACTCTGTGGAGGGTGGCAAGTCAGGGTTTTGCCTCCTCACTGCCACAAATGGCCAGCACGAGAGCCACCGGAAAGCACATTTGGACCATTCTTGGAGTCAGGGAGGATGGCGCATGTCTGTGTGCTGGCCTCTCTGACTCGGAGTGGTCCAAACGTACTTTATGGTGGCCCTTGTGGCGGCCAAAGTTTGCTAGCTTAACTGTGCCTGCCTAACTCCAGGTTAGGATTGTGCTCCAAATGCCTGATCTCAATCATCTTCTCCAGGACAGTTTTCTGCCCAGTTGCTAGCAAGTCCGCATGGAGGCCTCTTGCCCATTTGATCTGTGATTTTTGATCCATTTGTTTGGTCTTTTGCAAGCCTGAGTTGTGCAGGAGGTGAAAAGGACTCTGCCCGGCTTCTGGTGAAATCCCAGCTGTCACCTCATGTCCCCTGCTCACCTTGCTCCTCTTTGCCTTGTCCCAGCCACCTTTTCCAGCTGAATTGACACGAGTGCTGGGTGTGTTCCAGTGACTCAAGGCTCTCCTGCTCCACCTACCCAGGAGAGGTCAGGGATGGGCTTGGCAAAACTTGTGTTGTTGCTGCATCAACTTGGCCACTGCTACTGAGTCAGCCCCCGGGTCTGTCTAGCTCAGTATTCAGTGGCAGTAGCTCTCCAGGGTCTCAGAGAGGGCTCTTGCTGCCAGGGACTGAAGCAGCTGGGACCTTCTTCTGCATATAAAGGCGGGGCTCCATCACTGAGTATGTTCCAATCCCCAAGGATCGGGGGGGGGGGGGAGTCTGTGCTGCTGATTAATCTAGCCCATTCATTATTACACAGACTCTGGTGGTTATTATTGCAGCAGGGAGAGGCTGGTGTTCGGGAACAGAGCTGCTGCTTTTCCTACAGAAAGCCCCAGGCCCATTTCCAAGCATCAATCTCAGGCAGCAGGTATGGAGGCTTTGGAGAACCGCTACTAAGCAAAGTTGACAATAATGAGCAATGGGTCCATAGATGCCATGCACAATGGAGACTGCCCAAACAAAGGTGCCCTGACGCAACCTCTCTGAGGCATCTGGTGGGCCACTGTGAGATACAGGAAGCTGGACTAGATGGGCCCTTGGCCTGATCCAGCAGGGCTCTTCTTATATTGAGAAGAGTCCTGCTGGATCCAAACCTTTTATTGAACAAAGCCATTGCTACACCTACGGGCCATCCCCAAGCAGACCACTTGATCATCTCCCTAAAGCAAAGCACAAATGGACAAGTTGTTGCACCTTGTTTATATGTGCCCCAATGTGCTCACATTCCCAGTATTCCAAGACCACTTTCCTACACCAAAGTAAGAGGAGCCTTTCCCCAAGTAGCACCACCCAGCAGAGTCTTTCTGGGAGTTCTGGAAGCCGAGATGCTGGCAATCCACTGAAATGCAACTTCATTGCGTATGTCACACCATGGTTTATTCCGCAGTAAGCAAGTAAGCAGGACAAGGCATAACATCCACAGGTCCAAATACTCCATACAAGTTGTAAAAGGTACTCCTCTGTGTGTGTGTGTGTGCGTGTGTGTGTGTGCACGTGTGCACGCGCGCACGCTGTCACCAGACTGACTCATCCACCTGCTTGCCAATGCAAGCTACACTCTAGGAATGCCCTTGGGTTGTTGTCACAGCTGGCTGTTTGGTAGAGTGGAACCCGGATGAACAAAATCCGACAAAAGCAAAGTGCTATTCAGAAAGATAAATCCAGAGGGTGCGCCAGATCATCCAAATAAAGGCAGAATTCAAAAGGTGATCTCAGGTCTAATCCAAAGGGAGTTTTCCTGCTGACTAATGTCACACCCTACCTGCTAATATAAGGGAAAGAGGCACCTTTTCAAGTGGTGTTCCTCTTAGATTTAGTAGGAGAGAGAAACTGGCCCTCTTCTCCCCATCACAATGTCTTTTCAAGTGGCTGTTTGCTGGCAGTCTTCTGTACCTTTTAGACTGAGCCCTTTTGGGACAGGGGGCCACTTAGTTATTTGTTGTCAATGTTACTGCTCAGTGGAGCCCTGTACTCCTCTCTCTCTCTCTCTCTCTCTCTCTCTCTCTCTCTCTCGCTCCCCAGCCAGAGGACAAGGAAGCTGCAGATGGGAGGACAGGTTTACAGAGTCTTTTACTGATTCCTTTTCTATATACAGTTAGGCCTCCATGGGATGGATTGTGCCCCTTTCCCCCTCTATGGGCCCAATCCTATAAACAGGCTGCACGGCTGGAACTAGCATTGCAAAACATGATGCCGTATAGCATGTGATTGGGCCACGGCTGGAGACAGCAAGCAGCGCCAAACACTTGATAGCGGCTTGCCTGGAGCTCCAGGTGCTGGTAAGTCATCAGCAGGGGTGGGCTATGGTGGGGAGGGGGAGGGTTGGGAAAAGTGGGGGAAGACTGGGGGCATAACTTGGCAGGGAGGGACAGGAACTGGGGTCAGGAAGGAGGCAGGAGGGTATGGATCCAGCGGCAATGGCACACACCAGATCTTATCCCCTCCATGTTAAACCTCCCTGCCCCTTTTCTCTCCTTGGACATATGCCACCAAAATTGGTACTGGTGACAGGGGACAGGATTGGGGTCTATGGTGACTAACTCAAAGGGCGTCATCCATCAGTGAGCATTAAAAACACTCCCCAGTGAGGAAATAAGTGAGTTCCAAACAGAGTTTGGAAAGCATCCAGGCTAGAAGCATTTCCCTGGAGATATTCTCTCTTCATCACCAGCAAATTCATTTTCAGCTCTAGTGTGTGAGGGGTAGCTTCACGTGACGATGTCATTATGCCATGATGGTCAAGGAAGCACAACCTCCAAAGGTCTGAAGCCCTCATAAATTGGGTATGTTTGTCCAATCCAGATTCTAGAAGTTGGGTAAAATTCATGGGTAAAATCCAGGGTTGCTAATCCCGTTTTTCTGATTTCCAGAGCCTGTCTACCCACAAACAACAGTAAGTGGGTTGAAGCTGAATGTCAGAAACAGCATCTTTCAAAAACACAGATCCACAATGTAACAGGCACCTTGGGAGGTTTTAGACTCTATTGAAGGTTTTCCAGGAAAAATGGGTCAATGTCTCATGTTCAGAACTGAGACAGGCCACAGAATGCCACTTTTCTGAATGTGGTTTTGGGCACTGATTGCTGTTCCCCCCCCCCCAAGTTCCCAGAAAGTCTACACAGCCCTGAGGGTAATTATGGGACGTTAATTATGGGATAACAGGGCCCATGGGGGGGGGAAGCGAGTAATTTGTACCCATTCCCAGGGTCAAAGAGGGGACCCAGGACCCAGAGGGGGGCAGACATTTTCTGGGATTTTATATTTTCCAATCTCACCCGGACTCACTGCCCGCACATGATGCGCGGGGCACTACTGTGAGCATGTGGCGGCAGCGACTGCTGCAAGCCATACACACCAGGTCCAGGAATGCATCCATGACACTCCTTAATATAGTGTCAAATCTGGGAGGAAACTGGCCTGCTATAGTGGCTCTTTGGTTTATTTACCTGCTGACCTTGAAAGCATATATAGGAGCTCAGGGGACACAGCTGTGGAACTATAGCAGTACACTCAGGACACTTCCCATTCTAGTGGGAGCCTAAACATGATGACGCTAATTTTCTGTAATTATTTTCTATATTTAAAATATTTTACAGAGGAGTGCATTTGGTTTTCTATATTACTGTCTCCAGCTGCCGATGCCATGCAGGAAGGTGGACCTGGGCTCTGCATGGGGAAACCCAGAAGACCTACGCTCCAAAGACTATTCTGGATGTTGCCACCCTCCCCACCCCAATTCTGCCCACCCCTGTCATCACCCTCCCCTGCTCTGTTTCACCCCTTGATCTCCTCCTTTGGGAAGGGGCCCCCCAAAAAAGTTTGTAGCCCCTAATAAAAGTCCTCTTAGAGGCCCTGATAGGTCTCCTTACCTCCTGGACCTACTGAATTGCAGGCACCCTTGACTTGCCTCCACCCACCCAACCGTACAGAGTGCTGTTCAGACACCAGTGACAATCTGGTGACCCACTGGACAGACAACCAGTGACCCACTGGACAATCTAGGCACAAAATGTAGGAAAAGGGTGATGCAGGGAAGCTGTGGCTTCCTCCACTCCCAAGGGTATTGGGGTCGTGGTGGTCCTTGCCTCCAGCCTCCATGCAGCCAACACACACACTCACACACATACACTTGGAGTGACCCAAGTGTTCCCAGCCAGAGACTTCTTGTTTAGCCCGCCCCTGCTGATGGGGCTGGCTTATTCGGCCACATCCACAATGAGAGGAGCCACGTAGTCCGAGTGACGGATCCCAAAGGTCAGGCCACGGTGCTGGACATACTGCAGCGGACAGGAGAGAAGAGCAGAGCCAGTTAGGGTGAGCAGAGGCAAGAGCTAGGGTGGCCCCAGTTCCCTCTTCTGTTGTTGGGCACACCAAGTTTGCACCCTGATACAGGCTTGAAATGGAGTTCACTGTGGAGCTGGGAGTGAGGGAGAGGATATACCCTTGGCATGTTGAATGTTCACTCTCAAGGGACTGCAGGTCTTCTGCTTCCAAGAACTCAGCTTGCCCCAAGTCTCAGCCTCATTCCTTGGCTCACTTGCTACACAAATCCCGAGGATTGCCCCATGGTGCCTAAGAAACCCCAACCAGCCTCAGATTTTTTCCTCTGGTGCCTAATATAGACCCTGGCCAGTTGGTTTCTTTCTTTCTTTTTTCCTTTCAAGCATTTGTCTCCTACCTTTCTCCTTAAAATAAGGAACCGAGGAGGCTAACAATCAATCAATCAAAATCAACTAATCACCTACAGGTTTTGCTGCTATTGGGATCCACCCCTGAACTGCCCCGCCTCCTCCAAAACTTCCCTGAATCTCCTCCTCCCACCCATGACATGCCCCTGGGGCTGAAGGTCTCCCCCCCTCCTACAGGATGTGCACCTTGCTGCAGCACAGACAGACGCATCAAAGCCCCACGGAAGCACCCTCCCCCACCCCGCTCACCTTCTCAGGACTGTATGCTCCTGGTCCTGGCTTGATGGTGTTGTCCCCTGGAGGCATGTTGCGCCCCAGCATGCTGTAGTGGGGTGGGCGGGTCTTGTAGGTGCTGGGATCCACCAAGCGGTAATTGCAGGGCCCTGGAGTCTGTGTCACACAAGGAGGGCAGAGGGTCACCAGTAGGCCGCCCCACAGGTGAAGGACCATCTTCAACCCCTACAGCTTCTCACATTCATGCCACTGTGATCCTTCACTCCTGGGGTGCCTCTCCAGCCTTGCCTAGAGCCCACCAATACACAGAGGTGGGGAGCAGGGATGCCTGGTGTGATCCCGTCCCACCCCCCTCAGCATTGGTCTTTCCCCAAGCTTCCCTAAGCAGTGTTAAAACTGGCAACTGTGGTCTGCTGTCTAAGAACTGGCTGTGCTCAGCCGAAACAAAACACTTGCAACATGGCAGCTTGCAAGACCTGGGCTGCTAAATCCAGAGGCAAAGCCCAGGTCCTTTGCAGCTAAAGGAAGTCACCTTTGCTGAACCTGTGCTGCTGAAGCTGCAAGCTGAACCTACAAAACCTTAGCTCCTTTGTCTGCTGGCCAGCCCTCACAAGCAGACCCTGTGGCTTCAGACGGAGCTGCCTCGAGCCTCTTGGTTCTTTTGCTTCTAGCAGTGTTGGAATTGGGGCACCGTTGCAAGAGCTGCTGCCCAGCTCCACAGGATCAAGTGTCAGGGGCTTTAGGGGTATGGTGAAGTTGTGTTTGCCTCCTTGGGAGTGAAGTAGAAAAGCTTACTTTAAAGGAAGAAGGAAAACCAGAAAGGATTGTGAAGAGCTCCAGAAGGATCTCTCCAAGTTGGGGGAATGGGCAGCAAAATGGCAGATGCATTTCAATGTAGACAAGTGTGAAGTGATTCACATTGGGGCCAAAAACCAAAACTTCACCTATAGGCTAATGGGTTCTGAGCTGTCTGTGACAGCTCAAAAGAGAGATCTTGGGGTGCTGGTGGACAATTCAATGAAGGTATCAACCCAGTGTGCGGCAGCAGTTAAGAGGGCCAATTCCATGCTTGGGGTAATTAAAAAAGGGGTTGAGAATAAAACAGCCAATATTATCATGCCATTGTACAAATCGATGGTAAGGCCACATCTGGAATATTGCATACAGTTCTGGTCACCGCACCTCAAAAAGGACATAGTGGAGCTGGAAAAGGTGAAGAAGAGAACGACAAAAATGATTACGGGGCTGGGGCACCTCCCTTATGAAGAAAGGCTGCAGCGTTTGGGGCTCTTCAGTCTAGAAAAAAGACACCTGAGGGGGGACATGATTGAGACATACAAAATTATGCACAGAAGGGATAGCGTTGATGGATGTTCTTTTCCCTCTCTGAAAACACCAGAACACCAGTTTAGGGTTCTGCTAAAACTGAGGGTTGGGAGAGTTAAAACAGATAAAAGGAAATACTTTTTTACCTAGCGGGCAGTTAATCTGTGGAACGTTTTGCCACAGGAGGTAGTGATGACATCTGGCCAAGATGCCTTTAAGAGGGGATTGGACAGATTTCTGGAAGGAAAGTCCATCATGGGCTATAGGCCATGATGGATTGTGCAACCTCCTTACATTAGTAGTAGGCTATTTCAGAGTACCGGGTGCAAGGGAGTGGCAACAGGATGCAAGCATCTTGTTGTCTCGTGCCTCCCTGAGGCACCTGGTGGGCCGCTGTGAGATACAGGAAGCTGGACTAGATGGGCCCTTGGCCTGATCCAGCAGGGCTCTTCTTATGTTCTTATGTTCTTCAGCTGAAAGATAGAAGTTGGGTTGGGTGTGGGAGAGAAGAACATAGAAACGGTGGTTTAGTGGTGAGCCAGGGTGCAAAAAGAACTCACCAAGAAGGAAAAGACAAGGGTTCTAAATTGGGGTTTGAACTTGTCCTTTTGGTGGTTTTTTTTATAAACGCTTTTTGTAGTTCAAGTATATGAGTGAGTTAGGGAGGGTTTGAGGATTGTGTGAGTGGTTAACCATTCGATGTTTTATGCTTTAACTGTGGAAATAGTTTTTATTCTGCCAAGTTTGTCTCCCTGTCCCCTTTTCCCCTTATAGTAGGGATATTTTTTTTTCGGTGATCAACACAGAATGCTATTGAAAATGCGGCATAAAACAAAATTTAGGCCAAAATGTGAAAAATACTGCTTTTGCTTATTTTGACAGTGTTTGACACAATTTAGATCAGTTTCACAAAAATAACACCACCAGTCGGGGGAAACAGCTGCCATCGCCCACCCCAGCTTGGCGGGTACGTTGCTCACCCTGGAGAGGTCCTCGTAGAAACTGCCAATTGAGCTGCGCCCAAAGATGGAGTAGTTGGGGGCCGAGCTTTTGCTGACCACCTTGGGCCCCAGCATGGGAGGAAGGCCGTAAGCCGCAGGCCCTGAAATGGGAAGCAAACAGGAAAGGGTGGTGGAGAGAAAGGGGTCAGTAGAAGGTCACAACCGAATTGACAAAATGGAGGGAGGGGCACGGTTGGAGAAAGCTGGAACAAGCACCAGGCAAGACTGACAGGATGGCTGGGGGTAGGGGCAGTGATGTCATTCAGGGGGAACGGACCAGAACGGGCGTTCCGGATCCTAACGGGCTCCGTGGCTGGTTCCGGGTTCCCGACAAGTGCCAGTCAAAAGTGAGTTCCTGTTCCTCAATCATTTGAATGACACCAGTGGGTGGGGGGCGGGCAAGCACAAAGCTCAGGCTCCCCTGCCTCTGCATGCCAGTCCTTGCCCCAATACAAGCCCACACTCGTTTTTCAACCAGGGATGGGCCAGAACTGCTTGGGAAGCTGTGTGGGTGAGGGGGTCTGAGCTGCACAATCTCTCCTTTGGGGAAGCACAAAAGACTGAAAGGGACTCAGTGAGACATTGGCCAACATGTCCTCCAGCAGCAAGAGAGCCCCAGGATGTTAGAGTTGTAAGGTGCCTGGAAGACCATCTAGCCCAACCCCCTTCTCAGTGCAAGCAACCACTACAGCACCCCTGACAGTTGGCCATCCTGTCTCTGTTTGGAAGCCTCCCACAAGGGAGTCCACAATTGCACGAAACAGCCTGTTGCAATGTTGGGCAGCTCTTACACTTAGGACACTTTGTAGAAAACATATGCCTAGCTTCAATCTCCTTTCCTGTAGTTTCAATGTGCTTCTGGCAGTGACAAGTGCAAGCCTAGGCATGTCTACTTAGAAGCAAATCCCACTGAGGTCAATGGCACTTACTCCCAGGCAAGTGCGTATAGGATAGCAACCACTGCAAGGTGGCGAGTGCCTGCATTGCCCGCACTCCTCGATGTGCACCCCACCCATCTCAGCTCCCTTCACTGGTTCTCACTCTTGTTCAGCCACATTCGGTCATAAGTTGGCACCAATGAAAGCTCTTTTCCCTTGGAAAAGAACATGTGGAGGGGGTGGGCTACCCCAGGCCCATTCTGCAGGAGGCTCCAGTAAAGCAATAGTTTCCCACGGAATATAAAGAGCATCAGGGCCAGTAGCATGTTTAATGCCATGTGTAGTTTGATCCTCATATTCTGCCTGTGCCGATACTTTTCTGACGCTTGTTTCTGGGCCTACCTTCAGAGCTGGCACTGGGCAAAGCTCCCTGAGGTTGCCTAGGACAACGCTTGGCAAGGGGTGTGTCCCAATCTGGGCACAATGGAAAGCAGCCTGGGAGCACAAGGGAACCTGAGACGTGGGCTGAGCACAGTCAGGTGAGCCAGTCAGGCTTCCAAGGACTCAGGGGGTTCTGCAGGTCCTGGAAGTCAGTACCATGGACAGCTCCAGGAGGAGCCACCAAACAGACTGGGCTAAGGTACCCGGTGCAGGGTGGGCTCAGGCGTTGCGCCAAGGCTGGTCATTCATTGGCCCTTCACCTGCCTCTGCCCCCTGCTCAATTCACCCTGGCAGTGATTGTCTCATGACTGGCATTAGGGCTGGGTGGATGCAGTGATTGGCTCCTAGGATGTCCCCCCCCACACACACACACTAAAAAAATGCTGCATTTAAACCACATCTGGTTTGGCCCTCAGGCTGAGGATGTCACTGGATCTCCCCAGCTGCACTAGCACCCTGCAGGAGAGGAGCAAAAGCACCTCCCCAGGGTGAGGAACCAAGACCTGGACAAATACCCACTTCCACTCTCTGTTCAGTGGAATCAAAGACGACTGAATCTCAGCCACCTGGGAGTGTTCTATTCAGAAACCATGCAGGAGGAAGTGTGATTGTAGCAATAGAATGAGAAGAATTTTCCACTTCAGAGAGACCTCTCTCCCTCTCAGTCACCTGGGGTCTTGTCGTTCTCAAAGTCCTTTGACCGTGAAGCAAGGGAGTAGATGGGAGCAGAGGGGAAGGTCCATCTCCCAGCTTTTTCTGGGGAATAGTGTCCTGTGGAAACAACAGAGGCAGGGCAGAGAATAGAACCATTGAGCATTTTCACGCATGATGCTTTGCTTGTGCTATGTTTCTGCCGCTGTCATTAATGCAGCAGGGAAAGCAGAAGAGCAGCGTTGGTCCTCAAATGAGCACTCTGCCCCATGTAGGTATTTACAATCACTGTCCACAAGTAGGGAGCTACTGTGGGCGCAATCCTACCCTGGATTTAGTCCGGCACAGTTAGGCCAGCAAAGTTTGGCTGGCACAAGGGCCACCGTAAAGCAACAACCCTGAACAGCAACAATTCTAATATCCCTGGTAATGCCGAGGAAACAGGTTATCTGTTCATTTTCCAGTTCTCATGCACAGAGGCGTTTCTACAGGGATGGCAAAGCTCTAAGTTTTGCAGGAAGCCTTACGTGTAAATCCCTCCTCTCCCTTGCTGCTGTAGCCAGTAAGCAACGCCAAGATGTTGCTGTTCCCTGTGAGGATTGGCTAAAACCGTGCAGGAGAGGAGTGATTTCTACTGCAAGGTAAGGCTTCGTGCAAAACTTAGAGCTTTGCCATCCCTGTAGAAACGCCACTGCTCATGCACACAGTTTTCAAGCTGTGCTCCATGTTTTTTAAAGAGGGGGAGGATCTCAGCATAACGATGTCATGGCCTTCCCATTCACTTCTCCCATCTCCTGCCCCGATGGCATCATGGTGGTATTTCATGCCCTGATCCAAAGACTGACCTGGTCCAGGAGTGATATGTGACATAATGTCTCTGGGGCGGCCATAGATGGAGAAGGCTGGGATCCCATCCCTGCCCTTCATGGTCATGTTGGTTGGAATGAGATAGCCCGGCCCAGGGGAGCAGCTGTCTTCCTGTTGCAGCCGGCGGATGCCAAAGCTGTAGGCAGGGGCCCGGTAGCGAGAAGGGTCGTGCAGCTGATAGCCTGTGGGAGAAGGAGCGGGTTAGAGGCAGACGGGAAGGGAGATGCGGCTGGGCCAATAGGTGAGCCAGTAACAGTCTGGCCAGCTCAGCACCCTCCCTCTTGGCCACGACCACCCCAGGGACGTTACAGGCAGGCCAAGGTGGAGACGGCCAGCCCTGGTGAGGACAGTGCAGGCAGGGGGCAATGCCTGCTGTCCAGCCCCCGGAGCTCTCTTACCCACATTCGTTGGGAGCCCGTACTTGGGCCCTGGGCTGCTGTAGAGGGCAGCAATCGGTCCCCTGGGCCTGTGGGGCCTCCAGGTTCCAACCCACACATCCGTGGACATGGTGGAGACTGTCAGTGCTTCACACTAGGAGCTCTGAAGCAAGAGCAGAGGGGAAAGAAGGACATGATGAGCCAGGAGACCTGCCCAAGCCTGAGCTCGTCCCTCCCCTTCGTTCGGCACCGCAGGACATTGTGACGTGGGCTGGCTTTGGAGGGCCCGAAAGGAGGGGGATGCGGCAGCTCCTGCTTGCCATGTCTTTGTGTTGTCCTTCGCTCTCTTCTCTGCCTCGGCCTCATTGACTCTCAGCCCATTGGCACAGGGGCCAGCAAGACACTTGCCTTGGCCCAGTCGCCAGGCCATTAGCAGAAACAACACGGGCCCAGCCCACACGCTAGAGCGGGTCCCAAGGACACACAGAATGCTCCTGCAGGGCTGGCCAACAGCGCCAGCACCCCAAGCGATGGGGCAGCCAGAGTTGTTGGGGCACCAGGGGAGCAGTGCGTGAAGGTGTGTCCCCAAGATCGCTTGTGGGGCTGCTGCAGAGAATGCAGGGGGGTGGTCCTTGAACCAGGAGTTGCAGCCAGGGGAGGGGGGCAGCCACAGTCCTGCTCTTCTCTGATGTTCACGGCGGAGGGGTGGTGGAATTGAGAGGCTGTGGGTCTTCACTGGCTCTGAGAAGAACCTAGGATCCCCCGAAGGAAGGTGGAAGATGGACACAAAAATCGCTTAGGGAAACAGGCTCCCTTTACAGAGCATCAATCCTGCTCCCCCTCCAGCTCCGGTGCCACCCCCACAAGATCAGAGTGGAACAAGATCAGAGGCAGTGCTGGTGCCGGGTCGCAAAGTCCTGCACTGTCATCCCCACTGTGGCCCTCCAATGGTGCGCTGGGTGTTAGTTACCACTGCCACGGCTGCTGTGCAAGGGCTGGCAGACTCCGACGGGAAGGCCGGAGCAGGGAGTGGAGGCTGGGGCTTCCTCTGGACTGGGCCTGGTACGTCACTTGTGCTCCGGCGCTGTGGGGAAGGAGCAGCAAGAAGGTCACCGCTCCGCCCACCCCCCAAGATTACCTTGCCAGGTCTTCACGCACAGGCTGCGAGTTCGAATCCGGGCAGACGGAGTTTGACGTGCATAACCTTCTGAAAGAGAGCACGCATTAGCTTCCGAGGAGCAATCACGGGAGGCGCACCGACACTCTGCTGTGCACGCCTTGGGCTCGCTGTGCCCCTTCTTACCAGACCGAGGCAGCAATCCTATGTGCCCTTTCCTGGGAGCAAGCCAGCCAACCCCACTGAACAGCATGGCACCCACTTCTGAGTAGACATGCACAGGAGCCTGCTGCAAGTCAGCCTCTGCCCCTGCCGGCGTGCAGGGGCTGCCTCCCTCCCTCCGCAGGGACCTGTGGCTGGCGAGCTCTTGACTCGGCCAGGCAAGGAACTGGGGCGGGGGGAGAAAAGGGGGCCGTCGAGGCGGAGCCGCGGCTCTGAAGGGCCTCCTCCTGCGAGCTGAGAGAGCATCCCCCGCGCCGACGAGCGGTCTCCCTCCGCGCAGGGCAGCGGGGCTCGGCAGGCAGGGGATCCTCTCGCCGCCCTTCGAGACGCGAGAGGAGGAGCCGGACCGGAATCCGGCGTGGCTGGACCACCGACCTGGAGCCGGAGCGCCGAGAGGTGCCGCGCAGCGAGGCGGGCGCAGGAGAGGCTGCAGTCCTGGGCCGGGCGGCCGGGCCGGAGTCCCCAATGTGTACAGCGTCTCCCGGCAACCCCGTCCGCGCCTCCTCCTCCTCCTCCTCCGTCCCGGGGCGGCTCCTGGTCAGCGCCCATCCGCCACGCGTCCAGTCCGCGCCCTCCAGGACGCCGGCCGGGATGCTCCTGCAAGGCTCGTTCCGACGTCTGAGTGCTCCTGGAGGACGGCGCGGCTACTTCGACCGGCCTGCGCCCTGCTCTTCGCGCAAGGTAGCAGCAGCCTGCAGCAGCCGATCCCTTCGCCCGCCTCACGCGTCATCGGAGAGCAGGCGGCGGTCCGCCAGAGTCCGAGCACTCGCGCGCTGCTACTCCAAGAACTTCCCGTCTGCGATGGACGAAAGAACGCCGGCGGGGCTCTTAGTGCGTGGGTTGGGGCCATGCTTGGGAGCAGGCAGCGTGCCGGGAGAGGTGGGCGCCTGCCCTCACTCCCCTGAGGAGGTCGGGGGCCACTGGCCAAAGCGGGATGAGAACCTGTGGATATCACATGTCTGGATTTTGACACAGTCCCCCACCAAAGGCTGCTGAGGAAACTTCACAGTCAGGGAATAAGAGGGCAGGTCCTCTTGTGGATTCAGAATTGGTTGAGGGCCAGGAAACAGAGAGTGGGGGTCAAGGGGCAATTTTCAAAATGGAGAGAGGTGAAAAGTGGAGTGCCCCAAGGATCTGTCTTGGGGCCAGTGCTTTTCAACTTGGTCATAAATGACCTGGAAACAGGCATAAGTAGTGAGGTGGCCAAGCGTGTGGATGATACAAAACGTTTCCAGGTGGTGAAAACCAGAAGGGATTGTGAAGAGCTCCAGAAGGATCTCTCCAAGTTGGGGGAATGGGCAGCAAAATAGCAGATGTGTTTCAATGTAGACAAGTGTGAAGTGATGCACATTGGGGCAAAAAATCAAAACTTCACATATAGGCTAATGGGTTCTGAGTTGTCTTTGCCGGCTCAAGAGAGAGATCTTGGGGTGCTGATGGACAACTCGACGAAGGTGTCGACCCAGTGTGCGGCAGCAATTAAGAAGGCCAATTCCATGCTTGGGATAATTTAAAAAGGGGTTGAGAATATTATCATGCCATTGTACAAATCAATGGTAAGGCCACATCTAGAGTATTGCGTACAGTTCTGGTCACCACATCTCAAAAAGGACATAGTGGAGCTGGAAAAGGTGCAGAAGAGAGCGACGAAAATGATTACGGGGCTGGGGCACCTCCCTTATGAAGAAAGACTGCAGCGTTTGGGGCTCTTCAGTCGGGGGGGGGGGAAGGCGCCTGAGGGTGGACATGATTGAGACATACAAAATTATGCACGGGAGGGATAGATAGAGGGATGTTCTTTTCCCTCTCTCACAATACCAGAACTAGGGGGCATCCACTGAAATTGAGTGTTGGGAGAGTTAAAACAGATAAAAGGAAATGCTTTTTTACCCAGCAGGTAATTAAGCTATGGAACAACTTGCCACAGGAGGTGGTGATGGCATCTGGCCTCGATGCCTTTAAAAGGGGACTGGACAGATTTCTGGAAGAAAAGTCAGTTGTGGGCTATATGCCATGATGGGTGGTAAAAACCCCTTACATTAATAGTAGGCTACTTCAGATTTCCAGGTGCAAGGGAATGGCAACAGGATGCAAGCATCTTGTTGTCTATTGAGCTCCCTTAGGCACCTGGTGGGCCACTGTGAATACAGAAAGCTGGACTAGATAGGCCTTTGGCCTGATCCAGCAGGGCTCTTACAAGGGGGAAAAATGTTCTTATCGGGGGAAGAGCACTGCAGTCCTCACCTGTAAAGATTGCTCCAGATCTGTCATCTCCAGAGATGCTGCAGGTGGTCCCTCATTCCTCATTGCAATCCACACCAAGCCCAAAAGCAGGAGAAACCTGAATTGGCTGGATCTGGGTTTTCATGTCATTCCAGCCCGGAATAAGGCTCAGGGTAGCATGGAAGAGCCCTGGAATCCCCAGAAGAGCCCTGGATCCCTCATCCCTGGAAGACTGCCCCCCTAACGGGTGCACAAGGATCCAGTCTCCTTGCCAGGATTCAGGACTAAGGAATGGGTATTGTGCACCCCTCAAACAAGTTTGGAAGCATCCCAAATCCTATGCCACCATGACAGGTATCAAAAGAGATCTCTTTAATGCCCCTTTAAATGTTTTGTTGAAGCCTGCAGTGATGAAAACTCCCAGGATCACTGAAGGGGAACACATCCTATTTAACATGGCTGCCTGAGTATGGGAAAGGAAAAGATGTACAAGAGCATTCTTGAGAGTTTCCATCAAGGCCAGCCCCACCGTGAGGCAGGGTGAGGCAGACTGCTTCAGGTGGCAGCTGATTAGCTAAGCTGTCAGGGGCAGCCCACCCAGCATCCGACTTTCCCAAATGGCCTATGTAAGAAGGAAGGTGAAATGGCACAGTATTGCTTTTCCTTTTTTCTTCTTAATAGAAAATGAAGGGGATAATATTTGAAAAAAGGAAGGAAAGAATTGAAGTATGATCTTTGTTTCTATTAAGATAGAGGGGAGGGAAAGGAAGCAAGGATGCTGTTTGATGCTCTTCTTTTTTATTTTATTTGAAGAATTTATATCTATAATCTTGTAGATCCCTTCCAGCTCTATGACTCCTATGATTCTAACTATCTAAATACCTGGTGGATGAGCTTTACCATGGGAATGAGAACATAAGAACATAAGAGGCCACTGGGTCAGGCCAAAGCCCATCTAGTCCAGCTTCCTGTATCTCACAGTGACCCACCAGATGCCTCAGGGAGTACACAAGAGAACAAGATACCTGCTTCCTGTTGCCATTCCCTTGCATTATGAAGTAGCCTACCTCTAAAACAAGGAGGTTGCACAGACCCATCATGGTTTATAACCTGTGATGTACTTTTCTTCAAGAAATCTGACGAATCCCCTTTGAAAGGCATCTAGGCTAGATGCCATCACCATATCCTGTGGCAAAGAATTCCACAGACTAATTACATGCTGGGTAAAGAAATATTTTCTTTTGTCTGTTCTAATGAGACCCTGCTGATTCTCCTGTACCACTGAGCAGCTCTCCATAGCATCAACCATCATGTCCTTTTGGACCCCTTTTGGACCTCTCATTCACTTCCCCTGATCCCAGGGAGCCTACTAGGCTACTGCAGTGCTCTCTTCATGGGGCTGCCTTTGAAGACACTCCAGCTGCTTCAGCTTGTGGAGGATGTCACTGGCTGCACTGCGGCAGGGTGACACATAAAACACCGGCTGCTTCTTCTGAGCTCAGTTCAAAGTGCTGACTTTAAAGCCTGCAGGATTTGGGACCAGGTTCTCTTAGGGACTATCTGCTCCCTTATGAACCTGTACGATTGGGCTACTGAACCTTGATACTGGGCCACCGAGGCCCTGCCTGTAGGTTTTCTGCACCAGAAGCAGCAGTGGTGGCAGCGAGAAGGTTGCAAGTTGGCTTGGATGGTTTTAAAAGGGGATTGGACAGATTCCCGGAGGACCAGACCTCTATCAATGACTGCTAGTCACGATGCCATGCAGCACATCCAGTAGTACTGCAGCCTGAATCCAGCTGTAGGGGAGGAATGGTGCGAGAGGGGTCTGCCTTCCTCCCCATCAGCTTTTCTCATTCGTTAAAGCAATCCTTTCTAAGTTTGGAATCGATGCTTCCGGGGTGAGTGGCAGCGCCTACTTCTGGCCATTTTGGGGAACAGCAACGCTCGACCGCGGCTCCCAGCGCGCATCGTCCAGGGAGGAGGAGGCGGAGACAAACGGGAACACGCAGGCGCCAAACCGGCAAGGCACTGCAAGGCGGGAGGATCGCGCCGACTGGACTGGAGAACCCGGAAGTAAGGGCAGCAGGTAAGCACGCAGAAGACGGGGTCTGAACGTGTCTGCAGCAGCTTCCAGTTGTGTACGTTTCTGCTTGAGTCATTTTATGGCATGAGGGGCAGGATCGGGAGAGCTGGGAGAGCCCCCCCCCATGCAGGCATCAGGAGAAGGGGGCGGTCGTGGGTCAGATGCAGGGCGGGGGCATGTTTGAGGCACGCGGGGCTGCTGTTGCTCTCGCCGCGACCTTTTTGGGTTTGACCTGGTCACCTTCTGGAGTTTATCCTCCTTGTCAGGGATCTCCCTCCAGATGCGGGGTGTGGGGGGGTGGGGACGACGACAAGCAGGTTGAATCACAGGAGGCGGCATCCCTTAAGAACTAATGTTGGTGAGGTGAAGCCAGTGGGCGGGCTTAGCAGCCATGTTGGGTGACTCAAAACAATCCTCATTCCAAGCATTTCAGATTGCTTTGCTCCTACTGTTTAGGATTTAATAGTTTATTCCTTAAATAAAAACTTACGAAAATAAAAACATGTGATCGTGTAGACACATTATTGGTAACCTTATTATGATTTAATATACAATTACAAGGTTAAATTCCTCATAATTATATTACTGAACATACCTGACAAAATGCTACTTGCTGTCTATTTAAACTCAGATTGCACTATTTTGACAGACTTTATTGAAATCTACACAAGCAAAAATAAAACGGTCATGCCCCATAAAAAAAAATTCTGATAATGTTCAGAATTTCATAAATATTACAGTAGAAAATGAAAGGCGGAAAAATAAAGTGTGAAAGGACAGGAAAGAAAAAAAAGGGGAGGGTGGGCGGGAGTAATATATTTATATTAGATAAATATATAGGAAAATTACATTAAAATATCTTCATAACACAAGTAGTTGTCAATATGAGAGTAATTCTTTTCTACTTCTAGACTATTAAGAGTATTTTTTTAAACTTCTACACTCAACCCCCCCCCCAAAAACAAATTCTGTTAATGTTCAGAATTTTGAGAATATTACAGTAGAAAATGGAAGGTGGGGAAAAAAGTGTAACGGGAAGGGGGAAAAAAGGAGGAGGGAATTATTATTATTTTTTTACCTTCTAGACCATTAACAGTGGGTGTCAGAAAATGGTGAATAAGATTGCTAGGAACAACAAGAAATTACACAGCTTCAAAAATAATGCAGTCACTATTTCAGTGAATTGTAGTTTTATTGAACCAATGTAATATGAATACATGGATCTTTCCGTGGAAATTAAATCCCATTTTTCTGACAGTGATTCGCACACCCGTATGCAGAACACACAGGCATGATTAAAGAGGTTGATATTAACTTTTACACACGTGCAGGGAGATTTTCATTCCTGAATTCGCGGCAATCCTCCTTGGCGGCAATGATCTGAGTCAACCATATTGGTTGACCCCTTAGGCTTCAAGAAAATGACGTCATGCCACCTCCTGTGATTATTAAACCTGCTTGGTGTGGGACGATTTGCTGCTGAGCTTGAGAAATGTTGCCCTGAGCTCTGCCCCACCCCCTTCCCAGAGTCCTCTGCCCCTTTCCTTGTTAGGTTTGAGTTGGGATTGGGAGTCCTGGCAGTCTGGCAAATGTCTTTGGAATTTGAGCCACATGAAGGAGCAGTGGTTAGAGCAGCGGACGGCTGTGGTTTCTGTAAAGGGGCATAGATTGGGAAAAAGGCCTGGGAATTAGAATTTGAAAGTGGCCAGAGCCTTGCCCTTACCTGAGAGTAAGCCTCGTTGACTATAATGTGATGTACTTCTGAGTAGACACTTGGACCTGGATTGCCAATGCCTAGGATTAGGCTGTAAATCTTACTGAACACATTGGGCTTACTTCTGAATAAAAAATAGCACCGTTTTCTAGCTATTCTTTCCCTATTCTTTCTTTCCCCACCCCAATCTGCAGTCCTTTGGGAGATGCATGGCCAATCTCCGTGGCTTCTCATTGTTTGCCTGTGCGGTTCCACTCTGCTGCTGTGCAACAGTGGCAGGCCTGGGGGTAGCAGACCAAGGAGCAGTGCGCTGCATGCTGTATGTGCTTGAAATCCTTGTGCGCAGCCAGCCTCAAGCAAGCAAGAGTGGGGATGGGGTGGTGGGGCTCTGGGTAAAATGAAGGCTTTGCCGAAAGATAACAGAAGCAGATGGCAGCCACACAAAATTCAGTGGGACAGCAAGTGAAATCCTCTTTGGACTGAGGGTCGCAATGTTGTGTGCAGGCTTTTCGGGAGCATGGAACTCTTCCTTGCATTGAGGCATACTGTGAGAGAGTGCTGCTAAATTATCGCTGGCAAAGTGGGATTGGGAGCAAAGGCCTGCCATTGTGAGGCCAGCATGGCTTTACTCTTGCACCAAAGAGATGTTCTATCCCTTTCTCCTTCCCAGGTATTTGCGGAATGCTTCGATCCTTTGGCAACCTGAGCCCTTGGCATATAGGGCCATGTACTGCCCACCACAGCAGTTTCTGGGGCAGGCGCCAGTTTGTCCCTCAGCGAGCCCATCACAGCCGGCTCTTGCATCTAACTAGTGGCACAGGCTGGTGGCGCCCTGTATGGAAGACCAGGGGAATCGGTAATGCCAGTGCTTCTGGCCTTGCCTGCCTAGCAGCCCAGGGCCCTCTTTGTGGAGCAAGAGGGGCATCGTACCATGGAAGAAGGTGGCCCAGGACTGTCTGGAAGTCTTTCTGTCAGGGGACCCCCCAGAACCTTGGGACTAGCCCACAGATTCAGCTGAGGACTCGACTACTTGTTACTGTTGTCATTGGGGGTGGGATCCTGGCAGGTTGGCTGTACTTGCGGGCTGAGAAGGCCAAGAAGGAAAAACGAACACGCATTGAGGAACTGAAGAAGTTGGCCATTGGGCAAGGGGATTTTCGATTGGTGGACCACACAGGGCGGCCCTGCTCCAAGGCAGACCTGAAGGGCAGCTGGGTCCTGCTGTATTTTGGGTTCACCCATTGCCCTGATATCTGTCCTGAGGAGCTGGAGAAGATGAGCCTTGTGGTGGAACTGCTGGACCAGGAAGCCCGGCTCCCCCGTGTCCAGCCTGTCTTCATTACCGTTGATCCTGAGCGGGATGACGTGGAGGCCGTGGCCAAATACGTTCAGGAGTTCCACCCGCGCCTCGTGGGACTGACAGGCAGCCCTGAGCAGGTGCGTGAGGCCGGGCGGGCCTACCGTGTCTATTACAGTGCTGGGCCCAAAGACCAGGACAACGATTACATTGTGGATCACACGGTGATCATCTACCTGCTCAGCCCCGATGGCCTTTTCATGGACTATTACAACCGCTACAAGACTGAAACTCAGATGGTAGATAGCATCAAGGGTCACATGGACAGCTACAAGAGCATCTTTGGCTGAGCCTTCATGGCGTTCCTGAACATGTGTGTGGATAGGTAGTCTGAGGACTACGTTAGGGCCCCCTCCCCCTTTTTTTATGCAATTGCTAGCCACCATGGGATACGTCCAAACTAGCAAGTATGTGGGCCCCAGAGGGAACATGTAGGGTGTGAGCTCCTCCCATGACATGGAGCTGGCAGGACTGGCATGCCCTGTTAGTATACAAAAAATAACTGAATCTAGGGATCCGCCTGTACTTGTATTTATGCCTTTTTTGTTGATAGCTGTAATCCTGGGGTTGCATAAACTTGCCATGACTTGGCATTACACACAGTACAGGTGGGTTTAGTGTCTTTACTGTGCCTTTCTTGGTGCAGCTGTAAGCCTGTCTGTTTTGCATATACCACACACAGGCTGGGGTTACACCGGATTCTTGAGCAAGCCTTTGTGATAATGACTGTGTGTTGCCCTCTCCCCCCTCCAGTCTTCTCTCCTAAAGCCACTGGAATAAAACCTACAACTTCAGCACTGGCTGGCCTACTTTATTCCACCTCTCAAAATGGAGCTTTTACAAAAACAAAACATTCCCTACAGCAGGAGTTAAGGGCCAGGGCCTATTCTGCATGCGGTCTCAGCTCACCTCATTTCCACAAGGCTCACCCCTACAACAGGCCTTTGCCTGTTTAGACAAACCTCTAAAGCTCACTTCACAGGAAGGCTCCTTTTAGTTTCCCTTCTTAGTGAAGAAAGCCTAGGGCTAGCTATGAGCCACAAAGTAGTCTGGGTGCAGTGGGAAGAACCTTGGCAGTTGGGGCCATAGTCTTACAGTAATGGAAGGGGGAGTCTGTCCTCAGTGTGGCCTCTTCTTGCCCACACCCCAAAGGCAGCCGCCTGAGCAGTGGTGTGCAATGCCCTACCATCAGGCCTTGCACTTGCAAGAGGGATTTGTCTCCCCTCTTTTCCAATGGGGGCCCAATCCTAGCCAACTTTTCAGCACTGATGCAGTGGAGCCAATCCACCATGCCAGGGAAAGCGCTGGAGGCCTACTCAAGGTAAGGAAATGAGTGTCCATGGGCTGCATCCGTACTGGAAAACTGGATAGGATAGGACCCCAAGCATGCCTAGAGGCAATCTTCACTCCTTTTTCTGGGAGCAACAGACTGCAGAGACAAGCTCATTGCTGTAGCTGCCATGGTTTCACTTTAAGTATACTCAGTTGCCGATTCCTTGTATTTCTGTGCGTGTCAGAGTTTTTGCAAAAAGTAGGCAAGGCCAGAGCTCACAGGCAGCTGTTTCTAAAGAGATGTAGCTCAACTTTGCCTCTAGTTGCTTGTTCTAGAAGTACCTTCTATCACCAACTCAGAGGATCAAGCTGCCATTCTACAGCATGTAAGGAGAGGGCAGGGTGTACCCCACTGTCACCAAGAAAGAGGTCAGGTTTCTTTTGTGGCCTTCTTGGGGGCTTCCCAAGGCCCCTGGCTAGCCACTCTTGCAAACAAATGCCAGGCTAGATGGGACCCACCTTGGTCCAGCAAGCTGATTCTTATGCCCACACATACAATGAGTTTGCAATCAGTGATACTGCACCAGGTGGTTTATTGAGAGAGAAAGAAAAGAGTCAGGTTAGCCCAGAGGTTTTCAAACTGGGGCCTTGCAATGCCCTAGCCTGAAATCTTCACTCCTCTTCCTTTAAGGGGCAAGTGGAAGGCAGCAATGCCATCCCCAGGATCATGTTGCTGGCTGGGGCGACAGCTGTGATTGCCTTATCTGGTGCAGTGCAGGGCTTTCCCCACCATTGTAATGAACAGAAAAGCAATTGCGACCCACTTCTGGGTTGCAATCGGGAAACCAGAAGTGGATTGTAATAGCTTTTTCTTCATTACATTTAGGGAGTGCTTCCTGGATTTGCGTACGTGAATGTGTGCATGCATGCACGCACGCACGCACACAGCCCTGCACTGCAAAAGGTAAGGCAATTGCAGGCCCTGTTGCCCCAGGCAGTGACATGACCCTGGGGATTGCGTTGTTGCCTTTGCTCCACACACACTTACAGCAGTGCACTCTCTCCCTGAGAGTTTGAAAACTGCTGGGCTAGCGCCCAAGGGGAGCATAGGACAGAATGACAGAGAGCTAAACAGAGCCAAGGACACAGACACACACACAAAAGCTTGGGGTCATTGCTAGGACAGCGAAGGAGCAGTGTAGGTATGGAAGCGCTCATGGGCCCTCTCCTGGGTCAGGAGGCGCAGTGCCATGGTATCCACTGCGTTCTCCAGGCCTGGCTTTTGAGAGATCTCCACTGTATAGTCGTTTGCCTAGGAACAAAACAAAAACGGTTTCAAGACTGAAAGATGCCAACGTAGAAATTGTGCTTGTCACTCTCAGTGCGCCCAGAGAACTCCCACCAGAAGCTTAGCTGATCACTCCCCCCTGGCGCCCGCTCAGCTGCTGTGGCTGTCATACTCACAAGCTGCAGGGAGGCCAGCATGCAACGGCAAACCTCAAAGGCTGGCTGGCCTGCCACCAGGCTGGCAAAGGAGTGCCACTCGCCCACACGGCCCAAGCTCGACACCAAGCGATCCCCGTAGCTGTGGATATCAAAGGCTGCTCGTGCTTCCTACGCAAGGAGAGAGCTGGGAGTTAGATAGGCCTCCAGCATGGACTCCCTTCCCCACCTCCCTCACCGCTCCCACTCCCTTACCTGTTCCTCCAGCTGTGGCCCCATCATCTCCTCCCAGTCCTGAATACGTCGAGACAGAACCGTCTCGCGGGCGTACTTCTCGGAGTGGGCTATGAAAAGTTCCTGGGGGTAAATGGGGGGAAGAACCTCTTAGGACCTATCTTGCTGGAAGCCAAGTACCGCTCCTCCTCCCCTGACCAGAAACACACTTAGGAGATCCAACCCCGAACGGCTATCAGTGCTCTGCTCCAGAGAAGCGACCCATTTATTCATTTTGCTCTTTAAACTCACCCAGTGCAAGTAGGCCTTTACTTTCAAAGCAAAATAAAGACCGACAGAAGGCAACCGACTGTGCAAATAAGACATGCCGACAAGAGCTGTTTCCCGCTGCCATTTGTCCCAAAGCATCTGATATGCAGAGATGCACCACCTTCAAACACAGATGGTCCATTCAATCCATCACCGCCAAGAGTGGTTGATGGTGTCTGTTTCCCCCACCCCAAGCTGGAGCTTTGGGATTTTCAGGAGGTTTTTCACAGCTAGCGAGATCAATTGTCAATTTCAGTGGCCTGGGGAAGATGATTCTCCCCACCCTCCCAGGGAGCAAGGAACTACCAAGTGGGAGGTACAGCAAGGCCCCTGGATTCTGCTCCACTCTTCCTGGGGCAGGATACAAGTGTTGCTGTGTCCTGGGTTTGCTCTTCACTTGTTGTGCTGCTATGGCTTGGCAGCTTGTTGGAGTTGTTCTAGGGCTATTGTAATGACCCAGCTGCCTGGGAGCCACCAGGAGCTCTCCATACGGAGAGGAAAAGCAAGGCAATGGCTATTTCACATCAGTACATACCACATTCCTCCGCACCAGCTCCTCATAGCTCAGGGAGGAAGGCACTTCACCAGGATCTGCAAAGCAAGCACAGAAAAGCTTCCCAAATATTTGGAATGGCTGCGCTCAGCAGTCCTGCGTGTCTTGTTTGCCTTTCTGTGTGCCCTGACAACAGCTACAAGGGCTGACGCTGGGGTAGGAGATCATTGCCTGGGAAACCAACGGGAGGCGTGAGCAAGTCCACTCTCCCCCCTCCTCATCCTCTCATTTCACATTTGTCCTGTCTGTGGCTATGTGCTTAGAGGCATTTTCAGAAGAATGTACGGGGCGACTTGTTAGCCACCGCTTACAGTTCAAAGAGGTTTTATTGCAGACAGGGTGGTGGATGCCTTAAGAGATTTTCAGCAGAGGAGGAATTTTTATTTGTGGTTCAGGACAAGGGAAAACCTCAGGGGACACTCATCCTTGTAGCAACTCATTTTGTACACAAAGGTGAATTGCAGGTGACAGCCCCAGGTACGGAGGATCTGCAGCCAGGGTCACATGCCATGCAACTGACTGCACGTGGGCTCCTGTTAACAGATTAACGATGCATGTACACAGATTGCACCCGCATTCGTGAGATGCGTGAATAACTGTTACCCAGGTTCAGACTGACAATCACTGTGCCCTGGCCGCCTAGGCTACATCAGGAGTCTGTGGCAGAGGCAGGTGGAACTCAAGCGTTTTAAAACCCATCTGACATCCTCTGGGCCAGACTGGCTCTCAAATACTCTACTTACTGTCTGCCCATGACGCGCATGAGTTTCACCAGCATGTGCCATCTCCTACTCAGCCACAACACTCACTGAGCTGCCCCACAAAGCACAGCCTTTCTGCTTTCCATGTAATCTAGCACCATGGGCTAAATATTCTTTTGATTTGTTTCCTGCACGATAGGAACGCATTATGCAAACGGGGTCAAATCAGACACGTTTCCATCATGGATTTTCCTGGGCAGTTTTGCCAGCTCAAAAGCTCAAGTCTGGAACTGCAATGCAGCCCGTAGAGCAATGCACTGCTCCACGGCAGGCCATGGGCTGCACTCCACCTTGCACAGGCCTGTTCTCCGTCTAGCACCACCGGTCAAGCCAGGGCCCCTTACCCATCATGCCCTCTGGTACCTCCTCTGGGGCTTCTAGTGGAGGAATGTCTTCATGCTCCAGAAAGTCATCTGCAGAAGGAGGCATAAAGGACACCAAGTCAAGACAGATGCGATAGAGGATATACCTCCAGGGATACATTTTGATACACCTGCTATATATAAACCGATTCCAAGAACATGGGATTTGTGACCTCCCCCGGGACAGACTCAGGCCCAATGCTTCTTTGCACACAGAACATGTCCCACCCACTTGGGAATGCTACAGGGAAGATTTCGGACTGGGAGCCCCTTGGGGACAGGACTACGACCCGTGTCAAAGAAACAGCATTAGCAGCCTTGAGCCCAGGGGGAGAAAGAATGGAAATGAAACTGTTCAAGGTAATTCTCAGAACAGAGATGTTCCTTGGACATGTCTGTTCTGTCCAGTGTGCCTTTAAGAATTCAGAAGGCTTCCTGGCTACAGCCCCAGGCAGTACAGGGGAAGTACCTGCCCCTCCGTTGTCGTTGTCAGCGTTGTCCAGGCCATCGTCCTCCCGCTCGTCCTCCACAGGGTCAGGCTCCTCAAACGGCTGGGTGAACAGTGGCCCTTGCTAAAGGGGAAAAAGCCAGACCCAGTTGGCCATCACCTCCGATTTGACCGTCACTGATTAGGTTTCTAGCACACCCTATCTATGGGGCAGCTGCATGAAAAAGAGCTTCTTGCTTAAAAATACATCTCATCAGTCATTGTATGGTTTTGTCTGTTCATTTTGAAGTGGTGCCTTTACTAGTAAGCACACCATTAGAATGTGGCCCCACCCTGAGTGGGGAAAGAGTCCAATGGGAAAAGGCCCATATGCCACACCCAGGGCTGGTGGTGGAGCCCCCCCTTGAGCGCCACATTTTCTGCATTCCCAATTCTGTCTCCGGCGCTTCTAGGCTGAGCTATTTCTGCCAGGAACAAAGGCGGCTCTTGGGGCACACCACCCTCAGCAGCCAGTCTATAGCGGGTCTAGTGGATTGTATGCCATCTTTTAAAATGGTGAGTTAGCTGGCAGAAAGGCGGTACATAAACAAAGCAAGCGCGCGTGCACCCATGCTCCTCACCATTCTCCTCTGCAGCTTCCTCTGGGCGGCCAGACGCTCCTTCACCTGCTTCCAGTACAGAAATTCCAGATCTGCCCAGAAACCCAAGACAGTTTAAAGGGTATGGCTCTCTACAGGGCCAGGCTTCAGCCCCCATTTCCATCAGCATCCTTCACCTGCTACCTTCTCCGGATGGCAGATTTGTACATGCCCCAAAGAGGCAAAAAGTCAATGACTCTAGAATGATTCCACTTAGCTCCATCCTGAATTGGGGGGCCCTGTCACCCTAATTCGGGGCCTGATTCTTGAAACCAATCCTTCCCAAACCAGATTGGCTTCTGCCCTCCTCAACCAACCCTTCCCACACTTCACTGCTCATTTCAGCCCTCCCTTGTCTGTGGATATTTTGAAAGCCCTCTGGACAGGGGCTTCATCACTGCCACGTGCTATACTGCATTTCATACTGTGGGTGCTCAGTGGGCCAGTTGGAGTAGCAGTTCTTACAGGGCAAGAGTTTCTGAGCAGGTGCCTGTTGTGTTGGGAATGTGTATGTTCTCCTACAGGACCATCGTGATTTAGAATCCCTTTCAGCTGCATTAGGCGGGAACATGATGTTCTACCCCCACCCCAAATGGAAGAGGTCAACATGGAGGGTTGGAATCTCTGAATGCCCAGGGGTTAGCAAAAGGACTGCATAGATCCCTGCTTATCTGGAAGGTACCCAGTGCTGAAAGGGTAGCCAGCCAGCAAAGAGGCCGGGAGACCATTCCCCCCCACACACACACACACACATCTTCTCACCTACAAACGATGGGCCTTTCCTCTTGCTGCTTCGATTGCCGGCTCCGTTGTGTTCTGAGGAGACAAGGAAGGTCAAGGCACCGAGACACTGAACTAGCCCAGCTTTGCCCTCTTGCCCACCTCGAGGTGGCACAAAGGCTTGCTAAGGCCAGACAGTCCACAGGATCATGGAGTGCTGGCAAGAAGTGTCAGAGTAAGGGTCACCAGAAGTTAACGCCCTCTGCCCTCTCCTGTGGAACTCACACCTGCATTCACACTAGAAGACCGGGCAAGTTCTTGGGAACAGAAACCAACAGGCTGCCGCAAGTCTCATTCCATGAGCACTTGGGAGTCATCGGTTTCAAAATATGAATAACCCGTCCTCCCCCTCCTTGTCAAAGAAGTACAAAATACCGGAGCAATAATGAAATCAAGAAGATAGCAAGTCATCAGGCAGCAGCAAACAAAAACCCAAACAAAACAAAGTAGTAACACACACACACCCCTAAATAAATAGGCTTGTAGTCACTGTTGGAGAAGGAGCCCAGTGATAAGCCTTGCATGAGAATGGCCAGGTTCTGTCCAGCCCAACAATCCAACTTGACAACAGTTGCTCTTAAGGGGGGGCAGGAGCCACGGCACTCACCCATGGCTGAAAACCACTTTGTGAATTCCTGCAGTTTGCCAGACAGCCTTCTCTTCCGCTTGGTGCCAGGCAAGTTGTCCAGACCACGGGGCACTGTGAAGGGTCTGCCTGAAGCCCGGGAAGGGTGGGGAGAAGAGGGAAGAGCACAGGAAAAATTAAGTTGCTCTCATATCAACAATGACAGAAGCAAAGCCTCTCCCCCCCCCACTTCGGCCACTACTCCCCTCTCATCCGAGTGCTTCAGAATAATTTGTTTTTCAAGACATTTATCAAGACACCTGTGTCCTCCTATAGTTGAGATTCAAGTGGCTTCCAATTTCAACAAAATCACAACACAAAACTAGCAATGGCACAACTAGGCCACACTACATGCCTGACAGAACAGTCCTGCAGGAAACGGGTAAGGCAGGTGCCACACAGACATCCTCTGACAAGGATTTCCTCAAAGTGGGCACCACAGCAGAGAAGGTGTCCACCGTCACCACCAAATGTGCTACTATGAATGATGTGGGCAAGGATCTCAGGAGAGGAAACGGGCTTTCCGGTAGCTGGCTTCCAAAGGGGAATGACCACCACCTCGAATTGTGCCCAGAACCAGAATGGCAGCCAGTAAAGATGATACAGCATCTCTCCTAGCTCCTGTTGGCTGCTGTACTGTGAAACTGAGGTTTCCCGGCAGCCTTCATGGGTAGAGAGCTACGTAGGGTGCATGACAGCAACTCAAATCTTGAGGTTATCAGTTCCTGAGTACCACTCATAGAGATAGAATTCACTGGAGACGGCATCCCTGTTGATTTAATAGGAGCCCAGTGAAGCCACCTCAAGTAGACAAAATGGCTGACTCAGATCATCGCCGTGAGGGAGGATTGCCGTGAATTAGTATACTCAAAACAATCCTGATTCCAAGCATTTCAGATTGCTTTGCTCGTACTATTTAGGACTGAATAAAAATAAAAACTTACGAAAATAAAAACATAATTTTAACATGGAAAATATGTTTTTACGAAATTTCCGGGATTTTAATTACCTGTGCAAAGTAATCCCATTTTTCGTACAGCGATTCGTGCACCCGTATACAGAACACGCAGGCATGCTTAAAGAGGTTGAGATTAACTTTTACACACGTGCAGGGAGATTTTTATTTGTATTGTGAATTCGCGGCAATCCTCCCTCACAGCGATGATCTGAATCAGCCATTTTTGTCTACTCGAGGTGGCTTCAAGAAAATGCCGTCATGCCGTCTCCAGTGAATTCTGTCTCTATGGTACCACTACAAAATCTCAGTTGCACCCAATGGGACCACACATGCCATATCCTTGGTTCTGTATCCCAGCAGGGCGATTAAGGATACTCTTGTTAAATTACTGGGCAGTGTGATCCCAACTGGTTGTGGGAAGTCTCAGCAAACCTATCTCTCATGGTACCTTTCTTCAGGGGTTTTTCATCTGAAGAGCTGAAGGGGTCAAGACTACGCCAGGGGTCCAGCACTTCCTGGAAGAGAACAAGAATTCCATCAAAAGGCTAGACTAGGTTTGAGTTTAGTTGTGAGACCCACTGAGAATACTATAGCTTGCCTGAGATATGACGTCACAGGAGCATGTGCAGAATTTTTTTTTAATTATCCCCCACCTTTCCAAGTTTTGTTACTGTATAGTAGCAGAAGTTTCAGCAAGGCCCTGTCCAATGAACTAAGAGATACTTGAAGGAGAGAACATAAGGGCTGGTGCTGGATTAGCTCAAAAGTTCCATCTAGCCCAGCATCCAGTTTCACATAGTGGCCAACCACTGGAGCACTTACGAACAGGAAAATAAAAGTAGCAGGTCTCCCTATTGTTTGTTCCCAGTGTGTGCTATTTAAAAGGTAAGCTGCTTCTAAACACAGAAGTTCCACCACGGCTAATAGATATTGGATGTTTTATCCTCCAGAAATACGTTTAATCAGGTGGTAAAACCTTCCTTACAAAGGAACAATGCAACATTTATGCCTTTTTAGTTTACATAAAAGGCAATGAAGGCAATGAAGGGCATGATCGAGGTTTATAAAATTATTGCAAGCTATGAAGGGGAGTGGGGGAGAGAAGTTTCCATTAAAGGATATTTAACCACTTCTTCCACAAACACTAGAGTCGGGGATCATCCAATGAAACGGATTGACAAGGAGGACCGTCAAAAGGAAGTTCCCACAGCACATCTGTAATCTGTGGAAGTTACTGCCGCATATGGGCTGATGGCCACTAGCTTCGTTTTAGGTTGTATCATGTCCGTTTCTATCCTGCCTTTCACTGATTTAGTCCCAAGATGGCCAACAAGAATATTTCAACAGTTTAAGCAGCAGCAGATACAGGACAGCTCACAGTTACAACCAGAGAGTTGAAAACCCAATTTAAAACTCTTGTGCATCTCTGGTGTGCGGGCCAGCTGGCTGAGGGACAAATCTCCCACCTACCCCTTACCTTTATGTGGGCATTGGCATCCTGGGCAGGGGGCTTCTCCCGCAGCATATACCCTTTCCTCTGGGGGGCGCTCTAGAAGACAGAGGAAAAGGATCATTCTTGCCCTCCCTGAGAGCTAGGCAGACCCCGAGAGAGGCATGACTGACCCCATCACACTTCTTTCTCATCCCTGCCAAATACCATCTGATGCGCGACATGCTCCACTCCAGCTGCGGAGACATCCATATCTTCATTTGGAACACCTGGCAGCAAATAGTCACAATTATCATCGTCGCACGCAGGGTCTGCTGCACCTATTTTTTTTTTTGGAGAGGGAGGGGAGCAGAGGAGAGACAAGAGCAAAAGAATAATCCAGCCCTGCAAACAAGAACTCTGGGTTTAGCCGACTCCCCTTGCTACCCTCACCCCAATCTCCTCCATTCCCTTCCATTGTTTAGTGTGGAAATGCCTTCTAGTGTCTAGCATAAAGCAGGTTGGACAAGCCCTTCTTTCTCTATTGCAATGGTTCTCAAACTTTTTAGCCTCGGGACCCACCTCAAAAAACATTTCTCTTTACCATTTACCACAGATGCTTGAGAAAATATTTCTCAAGCATCTGTGGCTATAATGGTGATTGGGCAGCAGTGCTTCCCCCCCCCCCCCGCCATAGCAGGTTGGTTAAGCCTTCATGCACATTGCCTAATCTACAATGCCAGTTTTGCAAATCACCAAAAATGGGGTTGTGACTCGCTGGTGGGCCACAGACCCACCACTTGAGAACTGCTGCTCTAGCAGCTTCAGCCCGGGGCACCCATTACAGATTCAGGAGGCCCTCGATACAGGATGCCCTCCTCCCGAGTTTGGACTAAATAGCTCTTGTGCCTGCCTCTAAAGGCGCAATCTGAACCTGGAGTTAGGCCTGCACATTAGGCCAGCAAAGTTTGGCTGTCACAAGGGACACCATAAAGCATGTCTGGACCACTCTCGGAGTCAGAGAGGCCAGCACACAGATGTGTGCCATCCCCCCTGACTCAGAGTGTGGTCCAAATACGCTTCTGCTGGCCAAACTTTGCTGGCCTAACTCCAGGTTAAGATTGCACCCTAAGAGTGTTTACACCTATTCCCCTCACCTATGGACTTGCCACACTCTACAACCTACCTCCATCTCCAGAGAAGTTCAGGGCAACCACAGGCATCTCACACATGCTGCCTTCCATGGGAGTGGAACCAGCTGCTGGAGCAAGATTTGGGGCTCCTGTTGGAGAGGAAGAGGGATGCAAGCAGGCATCCAAGAGCAACATGATCAACACCCCAATACACATATGAAAAATAAATAAGCAAGTGCCAAATTGCACCAAGGCCACATACAGCTAGGCAGCCTAACCCGTGTCAAAAGGAAGAGAGCAAAAGCATCTTAACAAGGACAGGAAGTCCCTTGGGTGCAGCACAAACCACCCTGTTGGCCAGCTTGGTGAATATACTGGTCAGAAAGGAGGTTAAAATACAGATTGTACAGAGAGTTCAGAGTCTGTCTTCTGCGGAGAGAAGAGAAACAGAAGCAAACCAGCCAGCCTTTCCTGGTGTGAGTGCATGGATGTGGGCTATATGCTGCATGCGGTACATTGGCAACCAAGTCTCACGCATGCCTCTTCAACGTGATCTCTATACCAGCTGAACTGTTAACAAGCAGCTGTATTATCAGCTTCTGAGAGCTGCCTGCCTGGCCAGGCTGGCAAAAGCGGGCTGCCCTCAAAGATGCCCTGCTTTGAACCAGCAAACTTTTTTTTTTAAAGTGTTCCCTGGTTCTTCAGCCCCACACCAGGCAGTCATGGTGAAAAAAATAAAGAGCAGCCCCCCTGTCCATGTCCATACCCACAGAGTTGCCATGGTCCCACTCGCAGTTCCTCGCAGGCTGGCACTGCGTGGGAGATAGTCCTGCCAACTCCAGCATGAAGGCACCATTGGCATGGGGCGTGCACGTGTTCATGCGGAAATCCTTCCGGCTTGCCAAGATCTCTCCCTTCCGGCTGCAAAGAAACACGTCAAAGCTAAGCTGAGGAAGCATGGCACACCCCTCAATCTGTGAGGCCAGCCTTGTGGGAACTGAGCAAGGCAGGAGGACATGACTGAGAGTGCAATCCTAACCTGGAGTTAGGCCGGCACAAGTTAGGCTAGCAAAGTTTGGCTGGCACAAGGGCCACTGCAAAGCGTGTTTGGACCACTCTTGGAGTCAGGGAGGATGGCGCATGTCTATGCGGTGGCCTCTCTGACTCCGAGAGTGGTCCAAACATACTTTTTGGTGTCCCTTGCGCCAGCCAAACTTTGCTGGCCTGTGTCGGCCTAATTCCAGGTTAGAATTGTGCGCTAAGATATCGACACATGCCAGGGGAAATGAAAGGTTGCTTAAGGTCAGCAAAGGAAGGACCGTTACCTGAAGAGGGGATTGTCCTTCTTTTCTACCTCCTCTGGAGGAACCAGGGCCATTGGAGTCAAGGGGACAATGGCGACCACCTGGAAAGACAAGACAAGACAACACAGTTGGGGAGAGTACGCGGGATGCAGCATGGGGCAGGAAGAGATTCTCCATGCTTGGTGCTTTGGGGCAGGATGGGCTGTGAATGCATCCAGTCTCCTGGAGATGCGATCACCTCCATCTGACTAGAAGGCGAGAAGCAGCCAGCCCAGACAAGCCCTGCCTGGCCTCCCCTCTTTGGAGGCTGAAAGATTCCTGCTTCTCAAGCTGGGAGTTGTTATAGTGAACAAGGGAAGAACAGATCACAAGGAACAAGAGGAGACACACATGCAGCGCGGCTAGAGAAAAAGCAAAATGGATAGATCAGCCTTCTTCTCAAGGAAAGCATAAACAAAGGCTTTCTGCTGAAAAAAAGGGTCGCCTAGAGCCCCAAGGTCTAGTGGAGAGGTGCTGAGAACTTGGTCATCCCCCCACATCCCCCAGGATGGTCACCTCCCCTCCAGCCAGGCTCCTCTTCTACTCCCTACCCCCTGTGGTCCCTGCTCCTTCACCCCAGTGCCTTCTTCCTGCTCTTCCTTTGTATCTCTCCTACTCCAGCATTTCCCCTGGCTACTTATTTCCTCCTCCAGCACCTCTTGCCCCTGTATGGCACAACCTCCCCTTTTAAACCCACCCACCTCCCTGAGCTCCACCCCTCCCCAATTCCTGCCCTGCAGTCACTGCCCTCAACAGTAGCCACAGTGCCTGGCAAGGACATCGTTGCCAGGAGCTCCCCAGCAGCTACCAAAACAGCATGCAAGCCACATGGAGCCAGGCCTATCTCCATAGAAAGAAAAATCCCCTCAACATACAAGAACTGACCCTCACCCATATACATAGGTTGGCACCTGTTTTCAACCAGTACTGCTCACACAATATCAAGCTATCCTTTGGAACTCACAGCCACATGAGGTTTCAAACAGCTGCTACAAAAAACGGACAGGCCTCTTTCAAAAAAAAGCCGAAGGCTTCAATCAGATGGGCTTAATTTGGGAGGAGTGGTGGTGGTACTTTTCCTGGTAGTGGGGGGGGGGGGAGAAATGGTTTAAAGTGGATATTTTGAACCTTGTTGCTACTACCAATCATGACTCACCAAGTTGAGCTTGGAGGTGTTGCTCTCCTGGATAAACATCACCTGTGGCTGGTTCAATGTGCACAAATCTGGTGCAAACCCCCAAGTTTGTAAGAACCCCAGCTTCCTAAATAACTGCCATGCTAGTTGAGATTTGGTGGGGGATTCACATGCCTGAATTTCTGGCTTCTCAAAGAGAACAAAGAGTAGCAGTTGCAGAAATCACTCACACTGTGCCTATGGTCGTCCCTCAGGTCCATGTTTGCTCTGCTGGTGTCTTGAATGTCATCCAAAGAGAGGAACTACAGAGAAAGACAGGAGCCGTTAATGGCCAACTCCCTGGACAAGGAAGTGCTTCTTCCCCCTTTTACAATACTACTACGAGCACCATCCTAACCTAGAGTTAGGCTGGCTCAGTTAGGCCAGGAAAGTTGGCTGGAACAAGGGACATGGTAATGCATGTTTGGACCACTCTCGGAATCAGAGAGGCCAGCACACAGACATGCGCCATCCCCCCTGACTCTGTGAGTGGTCCAAACGCACTTTCGACCCTGGTGGCCCTGGTGCTGGCCAAACTTTGCTGGCCTAACTCCAGGTTAGGATGGTGCCCTAAGGAAGCTGTAGGAAAAGTGACACAGGAAGTGGCCTTCTCTCATTGGGCCATCTGGTTGTGCACTCTCTATGCTCCAGGTTCCAGGCTCAGGTTCCCCCCCCCCCCACAGCCCTCCCTGGGGATGCTGCTAGGAACTGAAGCCGCTGCCTCCTGCATGCAAAGACTTAACAAAGCTTCCACCCAGCTTCTAACCCCTACGTGAAGCAGCAGTAAGTAAGAAACATCTTCAAACCAAGACTTAAAAGCTGGGTGGAAGCTTTGTTAAGTCTGGCAGGCTTCCCAAACGAGGCAGAGCCACACCAGAAAAGGCCCTGCTCCTCCACATGCTGACAGCCCCGATCACCTCTTCTTCCTCCGGTCCAGCGCTGGCATCTGCGTCCATCCCATCCTGTCCCACTGAGGCAGGCTGCTTCTCCCGTCTAATTTGAGGGCGGGGAGAGGAGAGAAACAAGCAATGTTGCATCAATGTCACTTTCCTTTTCAAGTGTAGCGGCTTCCTGATTTTCTAAACATGCTCCAGTTAGTAATAGGACTGCAAGCAACAAAGAAAAGTGGCGGGGGGGGGGGGGGAGGACGCCCATCATCTCAAAGAAGCCCTGCAAGTCCATCTGCCTTTCATCTCTTGGACCTTCTGCCCTCTTGTTACCATGACTAACTGTTAACACGGCTAACTGATACAGTCAGAAGTGTCATGTCACAGAGGAGCCCTTTCAAACTAGATAGGGAAAATACTGCATAACTGAAAGCAGAGTCACAGCAAGAATTCCTCGAATCAGTGAGGACGGAAGTGTCTAGCCCAGCTTTCTCTCCAACGTGCTAGCTTTCTGCCAGCAGGGAATATTGATATGGGAGAGGAATCGTAGTGCAGCCCTATATTTTATAAGAGTTGTTCTGAGCAACATAGAATAGTGGTTCCCAAACTGTGGCTCAGGACCCACCAGTGTGTCACCAGCCAATTTCTGGTGGGTTGTGAGGTGCCTAGGGCAGCCACATTGAAAATATGAGAAGATGGGATGCTGGAAAGGGGGAAGAGGTGTGTGATCGCTTTGCTTGTATCAAAGTTGTAAATAGGCTTTCTTTTTCCTTTCTGATTCACTTTGCTGTTGGAAAATGACTGAGAAATAACCCAACTTATTGCTGTGTTCTCAGGAAAGCAGCAGGCTCTGGCATCACAATGATGGCACTTCCAGCCATGGCATTATTTCCGCTGGACCCAGACAGACTGTCATTCTAAAAGTGGGTCCTGGTGCTAAAAGGTTTGAGAACCTCTGACAGAATGTGGCATAATGCAATTGTGCAGGAACTCCAGTGCAACTCCATGCTGCTGTACCTCTACTGCTGGAACAACTCCAGATGGTGTAAGTTCCAAACAAAGCAGAAATGTGGGAAAGCCTGGCTTGCACTGTATTCTATGACCCCTCCAAATGACAGACACATCCCCAACACAGGTAGAAATCAAGAACGAGCAAGAAAACTCCAAGGCCTAATGTCCCTCACCCCCTTAGCTACGACAGAGCATAGGAAACAGACAAAATGCCAGAGTCAAGCATAGTATCCCAGCACATAAACCCCTGCCGTGGGGCTGAGTAAGTGGGGAGATTAGCTCCTTGCACATCAGACAGGTGTCAGGCCACCACGTCATGCTTGATGGGCTGTCAGAGTTTCCATGGATGCTGGTGGCATTACTAGGAGGGCTGCACCAACACGGGGTTGTCCAGGTTCCTGAGTGGAAAGCACAGCCCTGTCAACCAGCTGGCCCGTTGAGAAATGGCTGGCAATGCCTCCAGCCACCACCTACCCCCAGCCAGTGGACAGATGACTTATAAGTAGGACCATTGTGGATGCGAGTCCCCCACCAGCATGATAGATCAGCAATTGAGCATCAAGTGTGGGAGATATTGAAAGCTATGCAAACCCAATGACAGAGCCAAGGAGTTGGAAGAAACCAAGAGAAAACCCATGTTCAACCCCGGCTTTAAGACAAGATAGTCTAAATCCAAAACGCTCGCAATGTCTATCCTTGAAAACCTCCAGAGAAGCAAGCTGTACAGCCCTCCTACCAGCACATCTTTATATATTGCTCAGCTGCCCTCATTGGTAAGAAGTACTTTTCACCCTACATGAAAGTCTCAGGCAAGATTAGAGAGCTCAAAGATGACTGTACAAACACACTTTGCGAGATGAGAATCAAACAAGACAAAAAAAATCCACGTTGCAATTACCAAGTTAGAGCAGCACGTCAGTCAGAGAAAGAGAAGGCATTTCATGTGTGAGTGTGGGGGGAGCCTGAAGGCTCCAGCAGGAAGGGGAACCCCCTCTCCCAAAAAGCTTCACTTACCTTTTATTGGAGATGAAGTCAAGCGCCTGATAGACCAGGGAATAGAGAGATTCCACCTGAGAAAACAACACCAAGAGGATTAGGGGCTCAGAAAGGCAGCAATCTGGAAGGACGTAACTCACAACAGCTATTTTCAACCACTGTGCCGTGGCACATTGGGGTGCTGCAAATGGTCTGCAGGTGTGCTGTGGGAATTTGGGGAAGGGGCAGTTAGTAGTAGGGCCATTGGGGGATGCGAGCCTCCCACCAGCAGCGCGGTGTGCCTTGTCAATTGTCAAAAAGCTGATGGTGCGCCTTGACCATTTTAGCATATCGCCAGTGCTGTGAGATGAAAAAGTTGAGGATCTCTGACCCACAAGTATCAAGAGTACATGCAGTATCTCTTTTGTTTCAAGGAGACTCAGACAGGAGACATTCCTAGCAGACTATGTCGGAGCATGTTTTCTAGCAAGGCTGAGGGACGTTTACAGCCTGACAGCAAAGCACTTGCTTAACGCACACAGGGTCTCCGGTTCAATCCCCAGCTGCTCTTGTTCAAGTGGCACTAACTATGCAAAGGAAAGGTGGACTAAACATTCACTCACTCGCAACAAATAAAAGTGATACAGGAGCAGTCGAAAAAGATCTTTTCAAGACTCTGGAAAATTAAATTGATTATTGGCCCAATCCAGGACAGGGCAAATCCTTTCTATGTTTTCAACCTTATCTGTTTCAGAGCTTTCTATACACTCCAAAAAGAGAACTGAGGCAGTCATAGCCAAAGTTAGACTGCAACAACAACAGATCAGTAAACAAGCAGTTTTCCCAAACCTCTCCAGACCTGCTTGCAAGAACCCAGTTTCTATAGCTTAGGACAGATAGCAAACTACAGACATATGGTTGCATTTTCTGGACATGAGGGTATAGCCAGCATCAAGTACTTTCTAGGCACACGACTAGGTGATGGCTTCAGTTTAGTAACAAACAGTTTAGGATTAATCCTCTTTTGAAGAACCCGTATTCTTTCTTCCTCCATACAGTAACTTCTGTCTCTCCATACAAAAGGAACCCCCAGGAGCGAAGAAGCATTAAGGTTTGTTGAGACATTCTTTTGCGGTACAACATTTGCTTTGTCCAATCCAGACCTCTTGAACAACCTCCATCTCCTCACCTTCTTACTGTAGATGCAGGCAGAACCTTGGATCAGCAGCGCTGCCTCTATGAAGTTCATGGTAGTTTTGCCGCCATCAAACGAAATACAGATCTGGTCAAGCTACGGAATGAGGGCAGAATGACACAGGGGAAATAATGATATTCCACATATCTGGACCGTTACAAGAGCAAACAGAAGCAGATTAGTTCAAATCAAAATGCTGTCAAACTGTGGCATAGCAAGCTTCACAGTCATAATCCACAGTCATGATCCAACTGAATGCACTACTTGTGTGCCAAATTAACAAGAAACCAGATGAGCCATAAGACACTTTGCATTATCCAAAAAGTTTAATGGAGTTTGTCAGACCTTGTGCAAGCCATAGTGGCAGCCTAATGATGCAGGTCGATGTTTCTGAAAGCCAATCTATGCAGCATGAGATATGGAATATGCCCTCAGACACCAGCACAATGACTGCCCTGCCAGCATGGCCTTCGTTTCACCCACAGATGCGTGCAGATACCAGCCCAACGCTGCACCAAGATGCTTCCAACATCAGCACAACTATTGCCAGGGGAAACCCCTCCCAGGCTCATCCCTCATTGCACCTGCACCTGCCACAGCCTGCAGGTTTGGGCCACACTTGCAGCACTTCTTCAGCTGCCAGCGTCAGGTAGGTTACAGTGATGGGCTCCTTGCTTGCAAGCTCACCACCCTATGATTGATGGACTGTGCCAGGGTTCCCATGGATGCTGGCAGAGTTACTAGAAACGCTGCACTAGTGTGGCATTGTTTGTACTCATTTCTTCTCCTTTAGTACTGGATGAGGTTGGGACAGGATTGGCGCATCTTTAGCTTAGCATTGCACCGTAAGGGGTCAAGTTCCTACTTTAGAAGATTTGTTTGGCAGGATTCATTCAGTTGACATCACTGGAGGCAACTCTATCATGCACAGTTTGAGGTGGAAGCACCACTTTGAAATGGTATTGCCAGAAAAGGAGAGACTAATAAGAACATAAGAAGAGCCCCACTGGATCAGGCCAAAGGCCCATCTAGTCCAGCTTCATGTATCTCACAGTGGCCCACCAGGTGCCTCAGGGAACACACAAGACAACAAGATGCTTGCTGCCACTCCCCTGCATCTGGCATTCCAAGGTAGCCTACTTCTAACATAAGGAGGTTGCACCACTCATCATTGCCTATAGCCCACGATGGACTTTTCCTCCAGAAAGCTATCCAATCCCCTTTTAAAGGCACCTAGACCAGACGCCATCACCACCTCTTGTGGCAAGGAGCTCCACAGATTAATTACCCACTGGGTAAAAAAACATTTTATCCATTCTAAAATTCTCCTAACACTCAATTTTAGTGGATGTCCCCTTCCCAAGCAGCTTTTGGCAGACAGTCCCTCCACAAAAAAGCCCTCACCTCTTCCAGGTACTCTCCCAGCTGAGCTGCCACATCCACCTCCCAGTTTTTGGCGAGATCCCGGATGGGCTGCAGGAAGTGCATAAAACGAGACTCCACATCCTCCATGATAGCAAATGCTTTGATGTGCAGAACAGCTTCTGGCAGGTCAGTACAGTCTTAGCGCAACATTTAAAAGCTTCTGGAATAGGGCAGCATCTGAAAGGCAAATCTTTTAGTTTTATGATCTGCGGAAGATGCGCGCAACAACACGCAAATTCAGTTCATTAGAACGGCTTTGAACGCTCCTTCCTTTCGATGTACAAATTTAACAGCCAGCCTAGCCCCGATAGAGCACTTGTATGCCAGCGCATTGCACCCATTTATTCGCCCCCGAAAGAGTCCAAGACCGAGAGGCGGATCGGAGCGAGAGCGGAGTAGAGCCAACAACAGAGCTTTCATGCCCTCGGGGCGGAAGGAGAACCCTGCTAGCCGGGCTCCACACATGGACTGAAGACCTTCCTCGCTCGCACTTGCACAACCGCTAAGCGAAGCGGGGGGGGGGAGAGACCATCTGACTTACCCTGTAAATGGCAAGGGAGACGGCGTTTCTTCGGCCCACGCGCCCCCTTTCCCTCGGTCCCTTAGCAGCGGAACTGCGGCAGCGGCGTCGGTTTTATTTTTTCCCGCCCAACAAGCCTATGACGCCTTCAGAATGCACCGAGGAGGGGCCGCGTAGGACCCACCCGAGGGGTGGAGTTAGTGGCCTCTCGCTTTTCATTTGTCCGAGCCCCCTTAGCCACGCCTCCCCAGCCCTCTCGTCGCTTTCCCTTGCTTTTCCCCTTTGGGTCGCCCCGCCTTCAATCGCGCTCCGGCCAGCCCGCACTCAGCGTTCTCCCCGCCCCTGGAGGGGCCGTGTTGTGGCGAAGGAAGGAGCCCAGTCCGCTGCTGTCACTGCGCGCCATGGGAGGGGAGCCGCCCCGCCTGCCCCGGCAGCTCTTCTTGGCCGGCTTGGCCGCCGTCTACGTGGCCGCCTTTGCCTCCCTCTACCAACAGCTCCCCGGTAAGGTGTTCCGGGTGGGCTGGGCATCAGCTGAAGGGCCCGAGGGGCCCTCTCCCCCTCGCGTCGCGCGCCTGTGGGAGGGGGTGCCCGAACGCCGAGGCTGCTGGTCCGGGTTTGCCAATGTGGGACACGTGCAGGAGTTGCAGCCTGGACGAGAGGGGCGCGTGCTTCCGCGGTGGGAGAAGGCGCTCTGCTCATGCTTACGTGCCCTTTGTTGCCTTTTACAGTGGAGGGGAGCCCCTTATTGAGCGTGTGGTTGGATGGGGAGGCACTTGGCGCATTGTTGCCTGGAGTGAGTACGCCTTGATTGCGTTCTGCGAAGGTGGTCTGTGTGGCAGCCTGAGGCAAAGGCACAGTGGCGGGAGGCTTTGCTTTGAGTCTCTGGAGTAGAGCCCGTGGCGTTGACCCTGAAGCAGGAACATACCTCAGTGAACGCAGATCCGAGAGGGACATCTCCGGCTTGTTTTCTCCATGCATATGGTCGCCCAGCCTAGTGCTACATAATGTTTTGGAGCCTGCTTGCTTGGATCAGTACCTGAAATATTATAGGAAACTTCTTCTAGGAGCCTTGGGGCTAGCATCTCCCCCCTCCTCACCGTGTCAAATATCAAACTGTCCCGAGCCAATTTGCAGAAATCTGAAGCAACTGGGCCCTTGGTGTTCTGCACATAGCAAGTGACGTGCTGTGGGTGTAGTGATGCGAAAAGTAATTTGCATGTGGCCATAGGACGCTTACAGTTTGGAGACTCGTGCACCAGTTGGAACTTGATGTGAGTGTTTGTCTGACTCAAATGGTCAGACGTTGTGGCCTGGGTGTTCTGGGCTGCCCTCTTGTGTGTTGGGTTTGTACGATCCAGACCCTTCCTGGATTATCTGCTTGCAATTGTGAGAGAACTGGGGTGTTGCCTTTCTGGGTTTGAGTTAGTTCCTCGTGTTTGAAACTTTCAGAGTGATTCGGTAAAGTTGCTTGCTCTTATGTGTCAGTAGCCACTTGTTTCATGCATGATGTCTGCGCTGGCTACTGTGTCTCTTGCCTAGATGCATGCACATTCCTTTTTCAGTAGCACCTTTTGGAGGGAGAGTGAGTGCTGCAAATAGGAAATTTGAGCACATTCAGAGCTGAGGTTTGGGTGTAGCTTTTTAACCTAGGGCAAGTACTCATGGTCTTCAACCTTTTTCATGCCACAGCCCCAATAATATAACAAATGAGGCTGGGCGACCAATGACAATCCCACCCCCTCCCAGGACCCTATCCGCCCATCCCATCACTGTTCGCTCCCCACTTCCAGCACTGTTCACTGTAACCAAATATTCTTATTAGAGAACAAAAAACGTTACCATGAAGCTTGGCAGTAGAGAAAGCTACTGTAGCACAATTGCTAAGAACCAGAGCATGACTGGGACACAATCCCCTGGTACCTAAAGGGGTACATCACATGCTTCCCCCTTTTCCTGGTGGTGTTCTAGTCCAGTGGTCTTCATCCTTTTTAATTCCCATAATTTGTTGTGACCCCACAACTGAAGCTTCGCTACCCCATTGGGGTCCCAACCCCAAGGTTGAAGAACACTGCACATGAACATGATCCCTGAACAATTTGTTGTTGTACAGTCCAAAGGGTGCTTATGGGTTAAACAGACTTCTGGTGTATGAGGATTTGCCATCTGTTGGGAAGAGGGAGGCTTCAGGGCCAGGGTAGCATAGTGTGCCAGGATTACAGAGAACACAAATGTTTTGACAGATGCAAAAGGTGCACAAGCCAGCTATACAGTGTGGCGCAGTTGAAGCCCCTGTGGCAGAATCGGCAGGCGTGCCTATCTCCCTGCTCCCATCCTATCTGTTTTCACTAGCCTTGTGTTTCATAAAGCCTTAGCATGGAATGGGACCTACTTGTCTAACTCAACCCCTTGTTCGGGAACTGGATATCCTATTATGTCCCCTCCCCAAATGTTCTTCCTTTCCACCCACCCAGAGGCATACACGTGGCACTAGCCTTGCTGCTGTAGTGCACATCGTGTGCACACCCCTGGTTGCATTCCCTCCTCTTTTTGTTCAGAGGGTGATGGTGCTACTCCAGGGATGGGATTTTTGTGTCTGTCTCCCTACCCCTCTCCTGCCTTCTTCCTGCAGCTTCAGTCAGGCTGCCAGCGGAGAGGTTGCCCTTCTTGTTTCTGTTTGCTGCCAACTGCTTCCTTTGGCAACTGGGAGTTCTGCCAAATGGCTTTTGTGGTTCCAAGTACAGTTTCTGATCTCCTTAGCTTGAGGCTGCGCTGCAGAGCAAGTGGGACTTCCTGGCTTGGGGTGGCTAACAAAAGGTCCTCTTTTAATCTCAAGCAATCCTTTCTTCCAGTCAAGGATTGCTAGTAGCTCCCCCACTGATAAGGAATCTGGGTCTGTACCCAGGTACCAGGGTATTCTTCCACCCATGGGGCTTTGGAGGAGTTAGGTGTGGGGTAGGTGTGACCATTATCTCTCTTGTGTCAAAGCAGTGGAGCTGGTTGGAAAATCAAAACATGGTGGCATTGTATGTACATAGACTGTACAATGCCAAGGAAGGGGAGGCAGCCTTTCCCTGTTGGCATTGCAAGCACCCACCCAAACAACTCTCAGATTGCATAACTCAGTCTAAACGTTTCACTCAAGTAGTCTGTCTCATTCCCTCCTGACCTCTGTTTGTGCTTGTTGTATTGAGGATGGTAGTTAGCGTAATGGCACAGGGCTTCTTGCAGAGTAACATAAGCCAAAAGACAGATCCTTCCCCGAGGAGCGTCTTCTATGCAAATACAGGCTCCACTGTCTCCTTTGGGCTACTTGGAAGCAAGGCAGCTCTAAGGCTCCTTGCAAGCCTCATGGTGGGTGCATGTTTGACAGAGGTGGGACCCACTGAGGCCTAATGCCAATCCTGGACTTCATGCTGGATTGGTCGGGAAATGTCAGTGCTTGTTTTCTGGGCAGCAGAGGATCTGTGTTTGCTGCCTGGGAAGGGGTGGACTCCCTGTTGCAGCTATCACCCCCAACACCATTTTCCTCCCTCTTTCAGGCCTCTATGGGAAGAATGGCATCCTGCCAGCCCGGAAGATGCTCCGCTTTACTGGCAAAGGTTTCTGGGAGCAGTTGAAGGATTCACCCACCCTACTGTGGCTTGGGCCCCATCTGGGGCTGGACACGGAGCAGGGCGTGGAGCTGCTCTGTCTGTTGGGCACACTGCTCTCCTTTGGGGCCCTCATCTTGGAGCCTCTGCGTGACAGCCTTGTCTTCCTGGTGCTCTGGGCCATCTACCTCTCGGTTTATCAGGTATGGGGGTCGGAGGTAATGAGCAGTGCAGGCTCTTGAGCAGGGAAGAGAGAGGAGACCATGCCTGGGCATTAATGCAGCATGGTTCTAGGCTGACCTGTCCTAGCAACTCCAGGTCAGTCATAGTAACTAGACAGTCAACATTGGAATAAGTCCCTTCTTATCAACAAAATTGGTCCCAACTGAAAAGTTTGTAATCTGACAGATTGTTTCATGCTGGTACTGGTGTTGTTCTTTAAAGCCTTATGCAACTTGCATTCTTAGAGTGGTGCTACTGCTTTTCTGATGTGCTGTTGATTGGCATACAAAGTGGGGTGTGTGTGTGTGTGTGTTTATAGAATTCTGGTCTGCGGATCATACTTTGAGAAGCACTACCTTGGAGAGTACCTTCTCCAGACAAATCTCCCTGTGCATTAAAATCTTCTGGTGGGCCCTTGATCTGCGCACTTTGCCTGTCTTAGGGCAAGGTTGGGCTCTCCCAGGATCAAAGTTGTTCCATTGAGGTACCTTATCTAAATATTCTTCCCCCTCCCACCTGTGAACATTCCCTCTGCCTTCCCCCATGTATATTTTAGAAATAGTGTGTTTAGTGCGTAGATGTTTGTTGTTTCTGATGGTTATATATTGTATTATTTAATCAGATTGGAATCTACCATGTGGATCTGTCAGGTGAAAAAGATAATTAAGTAAATGGCACGCTTATATGTGATTATGTCAATATGGCATACGTGCACTCTGCCAATACTATTTCTTTACTTAAACAATTTATATGATGCTTTTCCTGAAGCTCAAAGTGGTATACAATGCAACAATGAAACATAGATGTAAAATTAGATAAAAATAATTCAAAGCAATACAGGAAAGGGTAAAATGACAAACAACAACAGTACAAACTATAAAAGCAGCTCAGAGTAAAACCTACACCTGCTGAGTAATCCACTGCAAATATCCATTGCAGGCAACCTCATTCTTCAGAGGGAGAGGAAAGAAGCCAGGGGTTGGTGGTTGTAGACTGCAATTACAGGGAGACATGGGAGTTAAGAAAGAAGAGCAGCTTAGACCCTTAGACGGGAGGGAAAGGCATGGAGTTTCCTTGCTTTAAAATATGTCTGTAAATGGCACTTGAGTCAGCAGCAGGCTCTGCTCTTCACTCCCTCTTGCCTTTTAAGGCCCCGAAGAAATGAACCGATAGCAGGATGTAGCTCAGTCCTGTCTTTTGGTTTCCGACCTGATTCAGTTGGTGGCGGTTCTTCCTGTGACTCTTTTTGCCATTGTGATCCTTGAGCCCAGCTTCTTGAATCCCTTGCCAAAAAGCTAAATCTGCCCAGCCAAAAGTGGGCTGTGTCGAGAATGTGTTGCTCTTAAAAAGAGGGCAGGTCAGCTGTGCCTCTCCCAGTTCCTCCTTTCAAGCCATTGTAATGTCAGAAGTTGATGGCCATGTACCTCCTGACTCGGTGCAGACACTGGAATGGTGCTGACATAATCCCTTTGTCACAGAGCCTGTGACAAGAGAGTTGGCTTCATCAATAAAAGCCAAACTCATGCAATTCTGTGTGGTTGGATGCGTGCATATGGAAAACACCCCATAAAATCAGTTTGCATTACCCTGATTGTAGCAGGCTACTGCAGGAGAACAGGAGTGACTGCAAAACCAGGAATGGACTTTGCACCAATGGACTCAAATGAGTGGCTAAATTCTCTTCTGTCTCTAAATGTGTATTCTCCCTCATTGCAGGTTGGACAGGTGTTCCTGTATTTCCAGTGGTAAGTGTTACTCTGCTGCTGCTAACCTCAGCTGTGGACCCCCATTGCACAATATTGTTTTGCTGGGGGTGAAGGACTGTAGTAAACAACGAGGGCAGGTTGAGAGCCGAGGTATGAAGTACACACTTTCATTCCAAAGGCAACCTCTTTCTGGTCCTCATGCCTGGTAAGAGAGCTTGAAGTACCTGTGGGTAATGCCAGGGAAGAGTTCGGCAATGGAATGGGATCACTGCTCCACATCTCTTTCTAGTGGCCATTAGAAATTATGCAGAATAAGCATTTTCATATAAGCTGCTCAAAACAATAAAGGGAACACTTACACAACACATCTGAGATCTGAGTGAACGAAATATTCCTATTAAATACTTTGTTCCTGACATAGTTGAATGTGCTGACAACAAAATCACACAACAATCATCAATGGAAATCACGTTTATTAACCCATGGAGGTCTGGGCTTGGTGTCATACTCCAAATTGAAGTGGAAAAACACACTACAGGCTGATCCAGCTTCGATGTAATATCCATAAAGCAAGTCAAAATGAGGCTCAGTAGTGTGTGTGGCCTCCACGTGCCTGTATGACCTCCCTACAACGCCTGGGCATGCTCCTGATGAGGTGGCGGATAGTCTTCTGAGGGATCGCCTCCCAGACCTGGACTAAAGCATCCGCCAACTCCTGGACAGTCTGTGGTGCAACGTGGCGCTGGTGGATGGAGCGAGACATGATGTCCCAGATGAGCTCAATTGGATTCAGGTCTGGGGAACGGGCGGGCCAGTCCATAGCATCAATGCCTTCATCTTGCAGGAACTGCTGACACACTCCAGCCATATGAGGTCTAGCATTGTCTTGCATTAGGAGGAACCCAGGGCCAACCGCGCCAGCATATGGTCTCACAGGGGTCTGAGGATCTCATCTCGGTACCTCATGGCAATCAGGCTACCTCTGGCGAGCACATGGAGGGCTGTGCGGCCCCCCAAAGAAATGCCACCCCACACCATTACTGACCCACTGCCAAACCGGTCATGCTGGAGGATGTTGCAGGCAGCAGAACGTTCTCCCTGGCGTCTCCGGACTCTGTCACGTCTGTCACATGTGCTCAGTGTGAACCTGCTTTCATCTGTGAAGAGCACAGGGCGCCAGTGGCGAGGTTGCCAATCTTGGTGTTCTCTGGAAAATGCCAAACGTCCTGCACGGTGTCGGGCTATCAGCACAACCCCCACCTGTGGACGTCGGGCCCTCATACCACCCTCATGGAGTCTGTTTCTGACCGTTTGAGCAGACACATGCACATTTGTGGCCTGCTGGAGGTCATTTTGCAGGGCTCTGGCAGTGCTCCTCCTGTTCCTCCTGGCACGAAGGCGGAGGTAGCGGTCCTGATGCTGGGTTGTTGCCCTCCTACGGCCTCCTCCATGTCTCCTGGTGTACTGGCCTGTCTCCTGGTAGCGCCTCCATGCTCTGGACACCACACTGACAGACACAGCAAACCTTCTTGCCACAGCTCGCAATGATGTGCCATCCTGGATGAGCTGCACTACCTGAGCCACTTGTGTGGGTTGCAGACTCCGCCTCATGCTGCCACTAGAGTGACAGCACCGCCAGCATTCAAAGGTCACCCAAACATCAGCCAGAACACCTAGGGACTGCGAAGTGGTCTGTGGTCACCACCTGCAGAACCACTCCTTTATTGGTGGTGCCTTGTTACTTGCCTATGATTTCCACCTGTTGTCTACTCCATTTGTGCAACAGCATGTGAACTTGATTGTCAATCGGTGTGGCTTCCTAGGTGGACAGTTTGATTTCACAGAAGTGTGATTGACTTGGAGTGACATTGTGTTGTTTAAGTGTTCCCTTTATTGTTTTGAGCAGTGTATATCCTAGGATAGGATTTAGCAGGAGGGAGCAGAGTATACACAGATCTGAGCATTATTTTACACGTATTTTGTGTGGGGGGATTCTAGATTTTGAGCAGCTGTCCCATGTCTCTATAGCAAGTCCTCACTTAAAGTTGTCAATAGGTTCTTGGAAGCTGCAACTTTAAGTGAAACAACTTACATTGAAACCAGTTTTCCCGTAGGCTAATTGATACAAGTAAACAGGTCTCTGCAGTATACCTGGTCACAAAAACACCACCGTACATCTAAATGAAGACCCAAAATACTTGTATTAAACATTGAAATAAATGTGAGCTTTCCAGGCAGGAGAAAACCCACACAAACTTGAGGAGAGCATTCAAACTCCACACAGACAGTGGCCCCATTTGGGAATCAGCTTTTTTCTCGACTTTTAAACAAAACAAGTTTTAACAAAACGCCTTTGGTGAGGACTTGCTGTACTTCTTTCCCTCCCGCTCTCAACCAGGGATGGCCTCCTGCTAGAGACGGGCTTCTTGGCGGTGCTGGTAGCCCCCTTGCATCTGCTGAAGTGGCGCTCAACAACCTGGCGGGCACATGATGGGGTGACTTTCTGGCTGGTGCGCTGGCTGCTCTTTCGCCTCATGTTTGCCTCGGGGGTGGTGAAGCTGACCAGCCGCTGCCCCACCTGGTGGGGGCTCACAGGTAAATGGAGGTAATGGGGTATGTGTATGTGGGGAGAATGGTAGGCTTCAGAGGTAGTGGGAGGGCTGAATTCATGGCAATTGCACTCATCAGCTATTAAGATAATGAATTGCTCCCACAGGAGGCAAATCTCTGTCCTCTGACGAGGTTCCAGCACACACCTGCAAAAGGCATTTTGATGAAGAGTAGTAGAAGCCAGATAGAATGGGGTCCAGAACAACTGCAGCCCTAGAACACTTTGGGCATGGGTACTCTTGTGTATGATGGGTTCTCAGACATTTTGGAATCAAAGACTAGCCAGGATGGTAGCAAACATTTGCTGTTAAGACACTCGGGGATCTTGTTGTGTGTGTTTCTTACACCTTCAAATCTAAACGACTTGTGCTGTGCAAAGATTTGTGGTCGAATGCATCCCTTTTGAGCCATAAGCAGGCGGCTGGCCTGACTGAGCATTGGAAATCTGGCCTGCATTTGCCTGTACTGCTGATGTGGAAGAACGTCCCAGTGTATTTGCCTTGCATTGTTTTGCTTGCTATTAAAATGCCTGCTGCTCAGGTGTCCATGTTACTGAAGTGCTTGGCAGACTTTTCTCCTCACCCAGCCATCTGATCTACGCTATGAGGAGGGTTGAGCTTTGTTCCTGGGGGAAGACTTGGTTCGGTACCTGCTTTCTTCACATATTTAAGTTATTGGGAATTCATGAGAGCTACTGACAAAAAAAAGTTGTATGTGTGAACAGAATAGAAACGTGGAAGAGAGGAAGCAGCTCCTTGACAGTTTTTCATCCAGTGTTCCATCCTGACACAGGGTCCAATCCTATCCAATGGTCCTGTGCTGGTGCAGCTGTGCCAGTGGGATGCGCACTGCATCCTGTGTCGGTGGTCCTCTTCAAGGTAAGGGAATGTTACCTTGGGGCTGCATTGCGGCTGTATTGGCACTGGAAAGTTGGATAGGATTGGACCCTTAATCTGGCCACTATGCCTTAAGATTTCTGCCCTACTCACCCCAGTTTTCCCCCTCTTTCCTCTTGCCAGCTTTAACCTACCACTATGAGACCCAGTGTATTCCCACACCAGCTGCCTGGTTTGCCCACCAGTTGCCCGTCTGGTTCCAGAAGTTCAGTGTGGTGGCCACGTACGTGATCGAGATTGCTGTCCCGCCACTATTCTTTGTGCCGGTGCGACGCCTCCGTCTGTTTGCTTTTTACTGCCAGGTATGCCTGGGTGCCTCTGCAGGGCTGCTGAGATACTGTTACAGATCATCACATAGCATTTGTGCCAAAAAGTGTTTCCAGCCCCTAAGAAACAGTGCCTGTCCTCTACATGTCCCTGAGCTCGCTGCCAGTAGTTGAGTATTGGCAGAAGAGGCAACTGAATGTCTGTAAGAGTGCATGTGTTGTGGTGCCAGCACTGCGCATCCTTGAGACACTTCATGGCCTTTCCCTCAAGGGACTTAGATTCTGACTTGGGTGATCAAGCTTTCAAGGCGCTACCCCACTTCATAGTGTCTCCTTGCTACAATTGCTTTCTTCTCCCCCCTTCCACATTTTTCTATCGCTATTAATTTAGATAAAAATCTTACGATGCAAGTTTGGGCTTATCTTGCTTTTCTCCTTTCTTTCTGTTCCCTCCTATGCACATTTACCTTTTACACACGTGAATCCCTTGGAAAGACTGATTAATTGCCTGTTTCTTTGTCCCTGACTTGGATTGAGTGGTTGGATTTTAGGTACAGAGGAACAAACAGGAACACTAAGGAGACAGAATGCAAATTGTGCCCCAAAGCTCAGTGGCTTAGAGCATGGGTCTCCAAACCCTGGGCCGAAGGCCAAATAGACTCTCTGGAAGATTTTATCCGGCCCTTGGCAGGTGGTGAGACTGGCCCACAGCAATCTGCTGAGAGGGGATAAATACAGTGCAACCTTGGTATCTGCTGGGGTTCTGTTCCAGAGCCCCCCACGGATACCAGGGCCACCGTTTAAATACCCTTATATATGATGTGGCTTTTGTGCCAAAAAGTTTGGAGACCCCTGGATAGAGCATAATACTGTTCCTAAAACCTCCAGTTAAAACAGGTTTGGGTAGTAAGGCTGGAGCAGATGCTACCCAGCCTTCCTGCCCTAGAGCTAGCCTGCTGCAGTGTTGAGAAAAAGGACACTGTAGCAAAAGGTTCACTCCTGTCTCCTCCAGCCAAGTTTTGGTTGCACAAGCCAGGTCAGCCTCTTATCCAGGATTCATTTCTGGGCAGGAGATGTCTTATTCATTAGCCTGTTGTTAATAGCCAAACATCTAAGATTGGGGGTGGGGGGAAGTACTAGATCCAAGGAAGATCATTTGAGACAGGGACTAGGAAATGAGACAGATGTAATACATATCTCCCCTCTTTCCCTGGAACAACCACCCTTGTTCCTCCAACCTTATCTCCCTATGCTCATCCCTTGCAGGTATCCTTAGTTGTTCACTTGCATGTGATTCTGTAGGATACAGGTTTGGGGGGTTGGACTGACAGTGCTTTCTTCTTTAAATCAATTCCAGGTGCTCCTGCAAGTCCTGATAATTCTCACAGGCAACTACAATTTCTTCAACCTTCTGACAATTGTGCTGAGCTTCTCCTTGCTTGACGATGAGCATGTGGGTCTGTGGCTGGGCCAAGGCCGGAGGAAAGCGGGGACCGGTGAGTGCCTGCAGGCTGTGACAGTGTCCTTATTGAAGTCTCAAGTTGCTCTGAGGTTTGGGAGGAGAGATTAACAGGGCTCACTGATTGCATGGCTCTGTGATGTGGGCTCAGTACTGTGATGGGCCTGTGATGGTTTATGAAGGCTCCTGAGGGCCATACTTAGGCCTGTAGAGTGGGTCACTGGGGCTGGAAGAGGCCTCCAGCACCACCAGAAGTGTAGTGATACATCAGAGGATGAGGTGGGTCATGGTGTTGCAAAGTTTGGGAACCCTTGTTCTAGGTTCTTCATCCTTTATTGCTTTCTTCTTGGAATCTTTCAGTTTGTCAGTGTCTTCTCTTTTTGATCTTATTAAAGTGTATAATGCTTAATGTGCAAAATGCAATCGCTGTAGGAACATTTTATTTCCATACTCAAGTTGAGGGGCGGGAGGTTGGAGGCTGAGTGGTGATATATCAGAGTCACTAGTCTGTATATCTTGCATGCAGGGCAGAGAGAGAATTGTTCTTGCATGTCTAGCTCTAGCCCACAACCTGGACACCAGTGCTGCTGGACAGTGCTACAGTGCATCCTTCACAGGGCCCTCTTGATTGTCTCCCTCCCCATCTGTAACTATTTCAAGATGAGTGTGTGGGGTCATCATGGCTTCCAGGCACAGCAGCCTCTCTAGATGGTCACTATTGAAATACCTTGCCTCCGTCAGTTGTGGCTTTTGTTTTCAGCCTGGTGACTTGGAATGTGTTATGACTCTTGTGTTTGCTGTCTTGCATCATTGAACATTCTGTCTGTTCTGCAGCCTGGCCCTCAAGGTTACTGTCCGCACTGGCTGAACTGGGCACCTGTTGCTTACTCGTCTATTGGACTACCTGTTACTTTAGCCTGGAGATCAAGTGGGAGAAGAAGCTACTTGAATCTAAGACAGGTACTTCTGTGGTGTCTTGGGATAGACAGTGGAGGAGGTGGACAGCAGGGGCACCATTGCTCTGTTTTCAGTGACAGATGGCCAGAGGTAGCGCTGCCAAAGGTTTTCCACAGATGGGTGGTATGTTCCAAAGGCAGCCCATATAAGAGCAAAGAGATTCCAGCTCCCAATTCATCATGCGAAATATATAGGACTTTGATCAGACATACTGAAGCATAAAACGATGACCCTCTGTGCCCTCAGTGATGGCTTTCAGTGTAATGCCAGCATTGCATGCTGTGTGTAACCATTGAATCCTTTTTTCTTCTCTGAGAGAAGCATTGAGTGGGAAGGGGGCTTGAAGGGCCAAACCTTTCTGCACCTAAAGACTGGCTCCTACAGCCCCACTTCCCCATCAGCTACTTAATCCCAGTTTCTGCTTGCCGCAAGCAGAGAGCAGGTGCAGCTGTCAGAAGTGGGCCAGGCTGTGTGGGAGAATTCTGTAGAACTGGGGTTGGGCAGGGAGGAGTGGCAAGCAGCTTGTTGCAAGCCCATCTCCCGTTTTTGGTGGTTAAATGACAGGCTGCTTTGGATTCGGGAATGATGCATGCGTGTGCCTTTCCTGTACTTCTGGCTTTTCTCCTTAATGTATTGGGGGGGGGGGCTGCGTACCAACCCCTGAATGTGTCTTCCCAGCTTTCACGTACCACGAGTTCATGCAGTGGCTGAAGACAGTGACTCTTCCTCTGGTGGGGCTGGGACTCCTCTCTTTGCTTTGGGAGATCCTTCAGTCTGGGTACAGGTGAGTGAACAGGCTGTGTGACCATGCAAGTGGAGAAGGGCTAGGCAGAGCTCTTGGTACTATCAAGGTGGGTTTTGTTGAGAATACAGACCTTTGGGGAAAGTTGCTGTGACTGCTCCCCTCTTGCAGAAAACAGCCCTGCCCCCTCATAAGAGACAGAGATGCCTACTCCTGTCTCCCACCCTCCCAGCCTTGTTTGGAGACATCTTTCTGTCATTAGCTGATGGGGACATCTTTCTATCATTACCTCTGTTCTCCCCCTCCCCAGGAGCGCCTGCATCCGGGGCTTTTTGTGGAAACTCTGGGGTGCCATCCCATGGGCTATCTTTGCCACGTTGGCTGTAGGAATGTTTACCATCAGCCTGGTAAGTATGTAAGGCTCCTTGGGAGGGTTTGCTTCTCAGAGTGTGCTGCAGACAGGCCATGAAACTCGCTTGACAGCACAGACTGGGGGTGTGTGTGTTTCATTTGGTATGAATTGAGAGAGGCTGGATGTGTTCAGGATGTGGGACTCTACACCCAATATCAGATGCTTTACTTGTGTGTTGTGTTTGAAAGTGCATGAAAATACAGACCTGCCAACTAGGGTAGACTTTGAGGAGTACATGTAAAGCTTCCTTCTACCTAGTCTGTACCATCTCTGGACACATACAGTTTGCTCCAGCTGGCAGCAGCTCTCCATATCTTTCCTATTCCATGCTGCTGAGATCCAGTTTATTGGGGATGACAGAGATGGAACTGAAGATTTTGTGCATGCAATGCCTGTGCTGTGTCCCCCCCCCCACCAGTGATTCTTGAGGGCAGTTGAAAATGAGGTTGAGAAGAAGTTTGGATGGAATTGTACGTCTCCTTCTGATGTGTGACATTTGATGGGGAAAAAGGGTGCCAGTCAGGCATTTCCCCATAAGGAATAAATACCTCAGCCTCCCTTCCCCCCCCCCAAAAAAAAATTGTATTTCGGGGTGGGGTAGGTCTGTCCATGCACATGATCAAGATTCTAGGTTGGCTGGCTGAACTCAATTTCCTGTGTTTGCTGCTACTCCTTTCCAGGAGATGCCGGCATCCCAAAAATGTCCTTGTTTTCTTCCCCCAGGTCCCCTTCACCTACATTGAGTACGAATCCAATGCGAAACTCTTGCCAAGCATCCACCAGCTGTTCGGTGCTGTTGATCGCTACCAGCTGGCAAACTCCTATGGCCTCTTCCGAAGGATGACAGGTGTTGGTGGGCGACCAGAGGTGGTTGTGGAAGGCAGCTACGACAAAGAGACATGGACGGTACTTTGCCTCTCTAGGGTGGGATTTGGATCGGTAGCTGTGTAGAGAACTATGGCTGGTGGGAGCTGGAGGAGGTGGCATTAGTCTTGCTGTACTGGCAAATTCGATTGCTATACTTTAATTTACTTACACCTGTTTATGATTGAGGTCATAGGACCTGGCACCAGTGCAAACTGCCTATACAAAACTAAATGCTGATTAATATCACAGGATGTATTTAAGATAAAATGTTAGTGATGCATACTAGTCTCAAACAAACCGTTGGTTTAATGCAGAATGAAGTATGGATTTGGTAGAGGTCAAGTACATTGTCCCAGTTTGTGTCTACAAATTGCTAATGCCCCTTGATTCTTTCCAACATGTCTGTTTTTAGGCCAAGTTTCCTGAAAGTGTTTTGATGCTATTCCCAGATTTTGTTTGAGCATTCCAAACCAGAACTTGCCTCCACCATGTTTCTACCCTGGTGCCCTTTCTCCATAGAACACTTATCCTTGCTGCGGTGATGAAATGTAGAACGTGTATTTTATTTAGTATATTTCTGCCCTGCCTTTTCTCCACTTTTGTGGGTGCCCAGGTATTTCACTTTTGCGCATAGGGTTATACACGCCCCAGCAGGTGTATTTCTTCACCTCCCTGTCATTGCCACTTCCCCTTGATGAACCAGGTTATCTATGAAAATGGAAGGGAAGTGAGTGAAAATGGAACTATCACAAAAATGGTGGAGGGGGTTTGGAGGGGGTCGGCATAAGTTTAGCAGAACTTATGCCGACCCCCTCCAAACCCCCTCCGCCATTTTTGTGTTCTGAGAGGGGAGGCTAGTGAGAGAGGTGGCAGGACTCCAGACAAGGGGTGACCTGAGCATAAGATAAGTCTGTGTGCTTAATAGCAGTGCAGAACTGCTGAGCAACCTGTATAGCAACTAGATGCCTGTCCTTTTTGGTCAGTTTCCTTTGTGAAGACAGAAATTAAATTATGCCAAAAGAAAGCTCATAAAAAGGTCAGTGACCAACTATAGTCACACACAACTAGTAGACTAGTAGAGCCCCTCACAACTAGTAGACCATTCCCCTCTCACCCTACAGGAGATTGAATTCATGTACAAACCTGGCAATGTCAGTGCTCCACCCCCCTTCGTGGCCCCTCATCAACCTCGGCTTGACTGGCAAATGTGGTTTGCAGCCCTGGGACACCACACACAGAGCCCCTGGTTCACCAGCTTTGTCTATCGCCTCCTGCAGGGCAAGAGGGAAGGTGAGTGGAAATATGCATTTCTGTGTCTTGCTTTGCATGCAGGTTCAATACCAGACACTTGAAAAGGCTTTCATCTCTGTGGTGCAGGGGAAGAATCCAGCCTGAGGCCTTGTAGAGATGCTTCCAGTTGGGAGCTAGCTAGACCCATGATCAGACTCCCCATTAGAACAGTGGTCGAGTGCCATGACTGCCCATCCATCTGTCTCCTGTTGTAAAAGTTGGATAGTGAACTTATAGGCACCCTGGGAAGTGGGTGGTAGAGTGTGTGGTTTCAGTCCCCAGTTTAGTCCCTGCCACCCCCCATTAAAAGGATCTCGGGTTTCTGTTTCCCCAGAGCCCTCAGTCTCTCCCAGGCTTACCTTTTGGAAGTTCCTTTCTGGCGTTGAATTCTCAGTGACCCTTTGGGGCTGAAAATGGACTCCAGTACTTTGGGCGGGCGTGGGGGGGAGGGTAGGCCGCCATTTTGCAACACTATGAGAAAATGACAGAACCATTCCTATTCCTTCACTGGGGTTCATGTAGACAGATCCAGCCACAGAACATGTGTTCATTCTTGTTCATGACATGCCTTCTTGGTAACCTTCATATCCAATGGGGCTGATCAGTCTTCCCCTTCCCTGCAGTGATCCACCTTGTGCAGGTAGACGACTCCAAATATCCATTCAGATCTCAACCTCCCACCTACATTCGGGCTCAGCTGTATAAGTACTGGTTCACGGAGGGTGCTGGGGACAGGTGAGTAAGCTGCAGGAGGAGGTGGGTAGGGTTCTACAGTCTGACTGGCACTCTTTGGAGGGAGGTGATTTAATGTTTAAGTGTTTATCAACAAAATATATTTTATACCTTTTAAAATGCTTGTTCATCTGTCTTGGTTCACAAGGGCAGACTACAGGGAGTTCTGTTCTTTGTACTGGATAAAGTTCACCATCTATTAATTATTCAAATCCTAATCGGGAGAACAATTTTGGAAAAGTTCTGGTGCTGTCCCTCCCTGCACCACTTCCTTCCGTGGGTAATAATGGGGGAGGTGCCACCCAGGGATCAGCCCGCAGCATGCCTGGATTAATGGCCACCCTGTTTTCTTGCAGTTCTCTTCCTCAAAGCTGGTGGAGAAGGCAGCATGTGGAGGAGTTCTACCCCACTGTCTTCCTGGGTGATCCCAGCCTGGATGCTCTTTTGGCCCAGTATGGGCTTAAGGTGAGAGGGATGGACTTGCAATAGGGTGCGGAGGGAAGGAGTAACCAGCTCCATACTGATAATGGACACTGAGCTTCCCCTGCCCCCCCTCCCCACATTTTATTAGTGAAAAGAAAAAAGTACAATCAACTAAAGAAATGAGAAAGGAGAAGAAAACTATATATGCACATCGTTAATACAACATAGTAAAATTTGCAAGGTAAAATTTGTAGCAATCTACACTAAAAATCCCTAGACAGTAAACTTATCTAAAAATGGCTTTTAAACATCGCAGATCTGTTCTTTCATAGTTTCCATCTATAAACCCTTCATTCAAAAGTTGATAGCATTAAAAGGTCCTCAGTCCAGTGGGTTATGACAGGAGGGCACTTGTTCTTCCAGTCTTTTAGCGGCAGTGAGCACACTGAGGCTAAAAACCTGTGCACACTATCCTGGGAGTAGGTGCCATCATGAGTGATCAATCAGGGACTGGGCATGCCCTCCAATGGCATTCGGGGACCCTTTTCCCCACATTCTACTACTCCTTGGCACAACAAGTGTTTTAATACTCTTCACTTGTTTTCTATCCTAGGACAAGGCCCCCTTGAAGCGGCCCTCAGCCTCCTTCCTTCCAGATGCCCTGCAGTGGGTGAGGCTGTTCGTCCAGCCGTACACTGGCTCTGCTGTGATCTGGTCTCTGTACCTCACTGGAGCTGCCATTTGCCTCCTGAGGGCAGTGGGGAGCTGGCTGCTGGGGGCCCGTGCCCCAAGTGGGAAGCCGAAGAGTGCCAAACGAGCAGATCTGGTGGTGGATGCTGGCGGTGGAGGGGACCAGGCTGGCGGGGAGAGAAATGGGCAGGCGAGAAAGAAGGAAGCAACAGCAAAGGCCGAACGCATGGCAGAGTCCACCACAGATGGGCTTCGGAACATTAAGAAGAAGAAATAACCACCTCCTTGTGAGAGGCACCACTCTGTCTCCCTGCCACCTTCCGGGCACTGACTGTTTGAGGTCCCTTCCAGATTCTACCTTGGTCTTGGCAGCCTTGAGACCTGACTCCTCTGCTAGGTCTCCGTGGGTGAACACCCAGTGTGTAGTATGCAGAAACTCTCCTGGAGGTCTCCCGTTGGCGTTTCCTTTCCCTTACCCTGGAGCCTCCCTCCCCACATGCCTTCAGTTTCAGGCTCCACTTTACATTGGGCTAGGTAGGAGTGGGGCCTGTGGGCCCTTTCTTCTAGCTAGTTCTTGGCATTGCTATTCCCTTCTTCCTTGGGCCGGGGGGACAGCAACCGTTATTTTGCCCTGTGTCTCCACTTCTGTCATCAGTGTGGCAATTGGAACCAGGGTGCCCGTCTTGGGGCTGACTTGCCAGCTTCTAGCACGGCTTCATTCCAGTTTGTGTAAGAGATCTGAAAGGGAAACCAGGTACCTGGAAGGAGGGGCACACTTCCGGGCTGAATGGGCTTAGCCAGACGTCTCTTCATGGTGTGCTTCTGCAACTTGCCTCTTGTCCAGAGAGGAGGGGGGTGTGTGCGTGCGCGCGCGCACACACACACACAACACCTTGAGCATTGCAGTGCTGAGCCAGGAACAACTGGGAGAAGGAGACATACATCTTGCCACTACACTTTGTGCATTGCTAATATAAGGGCATAACAGTGGAAATTGCCTCTTTGGTCCCCTGCAACCCTGAAAGCTCTTGCCCGCTACTCCCTTTCCCCTACTTGTGTCTTGCCATTGCCTTGACTACTGTTGTGCCTCACTGCCTGGGATGGGGGAATCATTGCCCTCTGTACTGCAGCTGTTGGGAGGGGCCCGCGCAGTTGGACCTAAACAGTTCTGCGAAGAGCACCTTGAAAGCAGAACTGAACTTGCACCCAAGAGTGGAGATTCTCTATAATTTTCTAAATAAAGCCTTTATGTTTCAGTGGAGTGGAACTGTGGAAAAGTGGGACATTGGCAGAGGGACAGACAGAGGGCAGTGTCTCTCCCTAGGCTTCATGCTGGTGGTCCGGCTGACAGCTGCTGGACTAGCCTGTTGCACGCAGGCACTCTGCTTGTGATAGCATTTCACAATTCTGTGGAAACAAACAAGTGAGGCTGCACGAGCCCCACCAAGTACAATTGGTGTGAATGGATTCTGCTCATATATGCCTGCACTGAACAGGTTTGAGAGCCCCTGCTCTGTGCAGTTCCAGGGCCGGAGAGGCTCCAGCAACAGACTGAGATGCTGCTTCTCAGCTGTGACCGCTGTAGAGGGCACCCGTGCTTCTCTACCTTCTTCCTTGGTTGGCACAAGGCCCTGCTCAAGTCCTGTACTCATGGAGGGCCTCAGGCGGTGTTGGGGAAGGCCTGGTTTTGGGAGTGCATCTGCACCACCACCGCTGTCCCCCTTGGCTTGGTCTGCTGCCTTGGCCGTTTTGTCTCCCTTCTATCCTTCCTGCCCTAGTTAGCTTCTAGATGGCAATCCTGTCAGAGATGCCACCCTGGCCACGGCAGAGGAGGTGCCTGCACAAGGGTCCTTCCTCCTCTCCCTAGCCCTGGGAGGCAGAGGGCTCCTGGGAGCAGTCCTGCAAAAGGGGGGTGGTGGTTGTGGCTGCTGCAGTTGTGCTAGCAACTAATGTTGAGTTTGGAAATCTAAAAACACTGTGACTAGATTTTTGTCACTGCATCTAAAGTTTCCTCACAATCTCTCTTCAAAATGAAGAAGTGTTTCTGTGAAGGATGCAACAGCCTCCTTAACAGGTGCGCTTAATTCAGGTGGAGCCCTGCAACGTCCAGCCTTCTCTAGTGGCACCATTGCAGCCCCTGGTCCTTATGTACTGATCAGCTGCCTGCTGTGGTTTTGGTGCACTTCCCTGCTGAAGAGAGAACTGCTGGTCGGGTGGGTGGGTGGGGGGGGGGGGACAGATTGACCAGACAAGGATCAGAGTCCTTCCATGCTTGAAAAGTGCTGAACATTTGTTAGGGCTGGCAATTCCCTGGCAAGGCTCTATTTTTTCCATTTTATAATAAGCAGCAGAAATATGTAAGTATTTTGTGTTTGGAGAGGCAGGGTGAGGGAACAGGGGCAAGCTCGGTTTGGAAATGGGCCCTTCTTCACCTTATATTAATGGGCAACAATGCAGTTCTACAGCAGCCCTTTCTCAGCCAAGCCTGTGGCTCTGCCGGCCTGATAGCTGCCAAGCCCAAAAGCAACAGCCAGCTGTACCAGAAGGTTGGAGATAAGTTACTGGCTGTGCTTGACTTGCAAGCGTGGGCTGCCTTCCCCTGAAGCATGGCTGGCTTGCAATACCTGGCGTTGTCTGCTCTCCAGTCACCTGTTCTTGGCTTCTGACATGAATGGCTGGTTTGAGACAAGCATTCCTTGGACAGTTCAGTTCCTGCTACCTCTCTGCCCAAAAAAGCCGGTAGATGGTGTAAAGGGAATTTCTGGGTGTTCCCCTTTTCCACCAGTAGGCAAAGATGGGTCTTCTTTCCCTGTTTTGCTGCAAATCCTGCAATTTTTTTCCAGAAAGAAGTACATCTCCTTTATTAAACAATATTTTATTAATTTTAGGATTTGAGTAAATTTCACCATTTTGAAAGTCATGCAGAAATGGCCTCTGTGCATTGCCTCAGGTGTCTGCCAAGTAACAAGGCTGAAAAAGCAACCAAGGGGCTGGGTCTTGGGGGGGGGGGAGAGATTGAGAAGAGAAGTTGCCAGTTCAGAGAATCACCAGCACAGTTGACCAGGACAATATTTGTCTATAAGACTCTGGTAGTATGGTTTGAGTTCCTGGGGATCAGGCAGGTCTTCGCACTTGGTGTAGAGATCAAATTTACTGTATGTGGAGATAATAGCAGAGAGAAATGGGGTTAATGTTTGATGCTCTCATCGGGGCAGCCCCCCAAATTGGATTAGCCACATGTGTTCTGTCATCAAAACAGAGGGTGGGGCAGATAAGAGCAGTCTCCAGCTTCTTCATGCCCTTGAACAGAATCCCTGGCACTTGTCTTTTTATGAATGGTGTTATTAAGAATGGGGATGGGCAAGGTGGTAGCTAGACTTGATCTGGGGAGGGAGGTACCTGAATCACTACTCCAAGGCTGCCCCTGCAGGGGAAGGTGGGCAGATTTTTCTTCCTATTCTCTTTTCTGCTGAAGATGGTGAGGGATGCCCCCTGGCCCCTACAAGGGACCTGCAGTTTGACTCAGAAGAGTGCATCCTTGTATGTTACGCAAGTTGCTTGAGCACCTGAGAAATGCTTGTTGTGTGAGTTTGACATTACTTCCTCCCTATATCCTGGACCACAGCTAGCTCCAGAAAAAGAACCTTCATTTTGGTTAGAGTAAATAGGGTCTATTGTACCTTTGCTTCATGGACAGGACTTCTCACTTTGGGGTGAGATTTCCTTCATTTTAAAACCTACACAAGAGAGCTCTTGCCTGAATAGCAGAGAGGGTAGGTTGTGAGCAAGTGCAGGCAGCTTACAGATGGGGTGGTTGGCATGGCCTGAGTCCCAGAGACAGAGTGGAAAAGGGAAGACTGCTGGGACTGCAGCAAGCTGTGCTGACCCTGAGAAGCTTTGTACAAGAGCACTCTGAGATAGAACTCACAAGATGCTGCAGCACTTTCTGAGGGTGTTGTGCAAGAAGCATTTAGTCCTGTGATACTCTCTTCTTTGCCCTGCCCTTACACAAGCCTGGGAGAACTTACTTGAACTCTTTAACCCAAGGCAGCATGCTGAGATCCTTCTCGTTGCACAGGTGCATGTAATCCTTTCCTGTGTGCCAGGGATAGAAGGAGTGGAATCGGACCATGTAGAAAGCCTAGATGGGCACAGATATGTGTTGAAATGAGCAGGCTCGCCGGGCTGCTGCGTCCACCAGCAAGTGCTTGTGCTGCTGCCACCGCCATCCAAGGTGTCTTGCATCCCTTCAAGTTAATTCAGCCAGTCTTACTACTGTCCCTGCAGTGTGTGGCATTTTGAGCCATGTGGTCCCTCGCCTCCTTTTTTCCCTGCCCTTTGAACAGAGGATGGTCATCCTTTGACTGTCCAAGGAGCACCCTTACTGTGCCTGAATGTGGAGCTAGCTCAAGAGCTTTAAATCCGGTGGGATGCAAAACCCTTTGGTGGAGCAGATGTTCCAGTGTCAAGTCTGAGGGCTGCTTTCCCTGCATGTCTGTGGTACCATTGCCTGCCTGCCATTTGAGATAGAACTTGCATGCAACAATGGCAGCCCTTGTCCAGGTTGCACACTTGGCTATCAGTTACTCAGTTATGATTGTGTGTCTGGTGCAGCTTGCACTTGGCAAATGACTACGATCTAGAAACCAGACGGAAGGGGAGAAGGGGGTGTTTGTCGGGACTGATAAGGGGAGCCAAAGCACAGAATCGCTGGTGGTCCCTCCCACTAGGGACATTTGCTTACCTCCTGAGGCAGGACAAAGGTATTGTACTTCATCACTTTGTACATGTATTCTGCAGAGGGAAGAAAGAGACAGGGAGGGTAGGACAGGCGCTGGACTGGCCTTTGTGTCTTACAGGTCTTCATTGAGGTTAGTGCAAGAGTGACTTTGGCAGGCTCGCTCCCGCTGAGAGAGGCCACCTTGGGGATCCGGTCTCTCTCCACAATCACACTTGATGAGTCCTTGGAGTGTTGGAATTGGGGCCAAGTGTCACTTCCGAGCTCAGTGAGAAACTCTCCTGCCACTGCTGCAGCCCTGAGCTCTTACCATCGTGGCCCCACGACATCAGGATGTTCTCCAAGCCACAGTGCGGTTGGTAGATCCCATACGTGGTGCTGAGGAGACAAAAAAGGATTTCATGACACATCCTTGATCTGATCCTGGCTGCTTCCACACCAGGGCCCATGAGTGCTGCTGTGGCCTTGCTTTTCTTCAAGCAGCTGTCAGTGGACTTAAAACAGCAGTTCCATATGGCACAAATAGGGCGTTGTCTGACAGTGCCCATCCCCATGACCAGGCTTCTAGAAGTACATAGCATTCAGTAAGAATCGCTTGCGACTCAAAAGGAGAAGCGTCCTCCTCGGGCCTCCTGTCTCTACTTGCTTCTTGCTTAGCATGGCCTTAGTGCTGGATTGCTCCTTGGTTCCCTGTTCCCCATGGCGGAAGGACTTGATTGTCTCATTTTTGTCTTTTAAATTTTGAAATACAGTTGTGCTCTTTTGCCATTAAAAGCCAATGGTCACCAAAGCCTCTTCCCCCTGCCCCGGCAGGCCGTGGAGATGCAGTGACTGATTAAGGGGCAGTGCAGAAGGCCCCAGCTGCATTTACAGGGGCGGGAGAGCGAGGTGAGAAAAATGCTTTCGGCTCCTGCTAGCAGACTTCCCCAAGGCAGCTGATGGGCCTCTGTGGAAAACAGCATCCTGGTCTAGATGCATTCTGCAACTTGATCCAGCAGGGATCTTCTTATGGGTCCCCAACCAATGATGTCATGCAGGGGGTACGCGAGTACCGGTTTCTAGGATTACAGCTGGCCCCGCCCATTCGCCCGCCCACTCGTCGACTCCGCCCTCTGCAACGTTTGAATTTCCTGCATGTTTGAGTTGCCTGCATGTTCTCAGAGCCAGGCAGGCAGCGAGCGGAGCCTTTCCTTTCCTTGCCACTGAAAAATGAGTTGCTCTGGGGTTTTAACATGATGCCAGGCCTCCTTCACATGTTCTGGGGGTGCTGTGGAATACTGTTGCAACTGTTGGGTCAGTTTAAAATCATCTGAGGCCTCAAAAAGGGCTTTTTTCCTGTCACTTCCTGCCACGACATCACTTCTGGCTTATGACGTCACTTCCGGTGGGCGGATCCCAACACGTGCCAATCAAAAGTGAGTACCTGTTCTTAAATCATTTAGATGACACCACTGTCCCCAACACAAGGACAAACCTTTTGCTACTGCCAATGTCACTCGTCTCCAGAGAGAAAGGGACTAGGCTTATAGGGCTAAAGTGGAGCGGTTGAACTTCCCAACCGGATCCTGTGCCTGGGAGCCAAATGCTGCTGCCTTATGTGCTCAAGAGCTGCTAAATAAGTACCATTGCCTGCCTGCCTGCTATTTAAGGTAGAACTGGCATGTAACAATGGTTAAAAACCAAACTATCACCCCAAACCGAACACCCTAGTTCACCTGAAAGGAAAAAGGGAAAGGAGGGCCAAAGCTTACTTGTACAAAGGATTCTTTGTGTCGGGGTTGTCGTGGAAGGTGGAGTCCTGAAAGATGACAGAGTCCTGGACCTTACAGCCCACAGGAAAAGTATCCCCCACCACAGCCCACTAGAGGGAAAGGTCAGAAAAGGGAGGTCATGAGAAACCCTGTGTTCCTTTGGCACTGCAGTGTTGCCACTTGGCTGTTTTGAAACCAGTTGGTCCTTGGTCAATTTCCTTAGCCTCAACATTAGCCAACGTACAGCTGAAATGTTGTTCTATCACTCCAAGAACAATGGCTGTGTTATGGTTTTCTGGAAGTGATGGGCGCTCTAGGACTATGGCTGGGATTGAGCAGGGCCTGCTGTCTGAGGGGGCGGGGGAGCGGGGCTGCATTTTGTCCCACTTTTCTTTCTGTCCAGTGATGTAGGGTGTGGGAATTCAGTGGGGAGCCCTGGGCATGTCAATGTGGTTCACAGCCAGCTTGGGCAAGGCAGGGCCAGTTTCTTTCTCACTTGTGGCTCTCCGACCAACGCCAAGATCTTGCCCATGTCGTGAAGCAGACCAACCAGGTGGAACCAATCTGTGGAAAGGGGAGAGAGAGAGAGCCCTTCATTTCTCATACGGCAGCAGCTTTGGCAGCGGCAGAATGCTCTCTGTGCCCCCAAGCTTGCACATCAGTAGAGAGTTGGTGCTGCATGGAATGTTTGTGCCTAGTATCACAAGCACATGCTTTGCACGCAGAAGGTCCCAGCATCTCCAATGGCCAAGGAGCGCCAGAGACAGGGCAGGACAAGATCCTGGAGATCTGCTGCTTACTGGAGCAAATGGAGTCAGTTGAAAGCAGCTCCCAGTACTTTTTTTTTTTAAAGGTGCGCGTGTGTGTCCTCTCTTCCCTTTAGAGAATCTGTTCCTACCACTCAGAGGGGGGGTTAGCAGAGGCTCACCTTTGTCAGGGTGTGCCTTCCGGATGCCCTCAGCTGTCTGGTAGGCATGGTAGGAGTTGGGGAAGTCCACATCTGGGTCTGACTCATCCACCACATTGTCCAGTAGGTCCAGGGCTTCCATGATGGTCATCTGGCGGAGGGTGCATCCACTGTACTCCTTGTTCTAGGAAGAGGGACTATGAGTGGGTGTGAGGAGGAGCCCGTTGTGTGAAAAACTACAGTCTGAAAGGCTGGGCCAGGTCAAGGACAGATGGGCCCCAGCCTTTAAAAATGCAGTCTAGCTGGGTGGCCACCATATTGGCGGTAGATTTGGAGACATCTTTGTTCCAAAGTGCTGGGGGGAGGGAGGGTGACCCAGTAGGCAGAGAGTCTTGATGGCCTTTGATATGCAGTTTTGGCAGTCCTCAAGCTGTGATGGGCCTGGACTATCCCTGTTGGGATTGTGGAGGAGAAAGAGGATCCAGAAGGGTCTGAAGGATAGTGAAGATGTGACTGTTGTGAGACTTGGCCTGGGCCAGAGTTCAACAGGCCAATGGTCTCTAGAACCAGGGCAGCTACCTCTTCCTTGTGTCGGTACTGGCTGCGCCCTGCCCTTTGTTTCTTGTGGTTAAGTTTTTAAGTTTTTAAGGCTTTGTCAATGGTTTCTCTAATGGTTGTGTGTGTGGCTGGCCACCATCAAGGTCCCACTTTGTGAGATGAAAATACATTGAGAAAGACCCAGCAAGTGGGGGTGTGGAGAGAAATGGCCCTCTCCTGGTGCCAGAGCCCAGCCTCTTCCAGTGCACCCACCTTCTTCTGCACAAATTCCACCGTCTGGTTGGTATGCATGAGCAGGTAGGTGTTGTAGACCCGGTCCCTCAGTGGCCCTTCCTGAAAAGATAGGCCCCACTAAGCAAATAGCACACAGCACACAGCCACCCTAAGCTAGTAACCAGCAACCTGCAGAACTACATGTGCTGCATCACCACCATTCTCTCAGCATCCAGGGGAATGGGGTCAGGCTGTGCAGCTCATTGGCCACTTCCCCTAGAGTGTCCTGATTACCAGTGTGGCCCCTGAGACTGAGGATTGGGGCCAAAAGACGAAGGGAAAATAGTGCTCCATGTTGGCTACATTGTAAGCAGGCACAGTATGTGAGACTATACCTTGAAATTCCGATAGTTCTCCTTCAGCTTCCCGTTCTCCATCTCAACATCTGGTTGATAAATCTCAGAGGGGTCACATCCCTGAGGAGGGAAGATCTGTGAGCGGTGGAGGAGAGATGCAGCCGAGCTCGAGGCTTCACCCAACACCCCACTCCAGTGCAGGGTGCCTCTGCCTTCGGGAGGCTGGCAACAAGGGGCACCTCCTGCAGCTCTTCTGCAGTTGTGCCCTGATCATGGAGTTCCCTACCTGGATCTCTCTCTCTCTCTGCCTACAACCATCCTCTTCTTCCAGTACCAGGCCAAGTCTGTCCTGGGTGCTGAACCATTGTGGTCAATTTCCACTAGGCTGCACTAAGCAGTGCTTGACAGGCTGGCTTTCTTTTGGCTGCTCAAGGTCCTCTGTTTTACTGCTGCCTGATCTCATGGTTCTGCTGTTGTGGGGTGTCTTTAAAAAAAACAAACTAAGGAAGCCACCCCCAGGGCCCTGTTGAGAGGAAGGGCAGAGCCAATTTGAAAAGAACAGTGTATTATTTCCATATCTCAGGCATTACCTTTCCACCTTTCTAGTAAAACAATCCAGGTGGCAAACAGTATAAGTGGAAATGATACAATGGGCTCCAAAATAGCTAAGTGACACCACTTTAAAAAAAACCAAAACAATTGCACCGTCAGCCGTTTAAAACAAGAGCAGTGTTACACAATATGAAGGGGCCACCCCCCCAAAAAGCTGCCGAAAAAGAGACATCTCAGCTACTTGCCAAAAAGTGAGCAGACATTGGGGCCAGGTGGACCTCCCTGTTCCAGAAAATGCCCTCTTCCTGTGCTCATCAGCTCAGCTTTGGATAGTGTAGGGAGATGGAGCAGGGATCACCTTCAAGGATCACCGCTGTGTTCTGTTGGGTGCTGATAGGAGAGAAGGAGGAGGAGGCCCCAAGTACAACTCCTGGTTGCCAGTCACTACTTGAGAAGGGTTCTGGACTGGGAAATGGAGAGCCTGAACTTGAGGGCAGAGGAGAGGCCAGCTGAGTGACAAAAGTGATGCAGCCACTGTGTGGTTTGGAGAGATGCAGGCCCAGGATCCCTGGCAATGTCACAGAGATGCTGCCCGGTTGATTGAACATAAGAAAAGCCTTGCTGGATCAGGCCAAAGGCTCATCTTGTCTAGCTTCCTGTATCTCATAGTGACCCACCAGATGCCTCAGGGAGCACACAAGACAAGAAGATGCCTGCAACCTATGGCCACTCCCTTGCACCTGGCTTTCTGAGGTTGAGGCGCAAACCATCGTCCCTTGCAGGTTACTAAGAAGAGGGGCTGCTGTGCTCTGTGTTTGCCAGTTTGCCACAGGGAGGAGCTTTCCTGTCTAACCCAAATATAGGCTTCTGTTCTGGGGACAGCAACAGACAGATGGGGAAAGCCAGTGGCTGCCTATTGCCACCTTCATCTCAACCTTGCCAGAAGTAGTAGGTTTGACCCCAGGCAGTCGGCCCTTAGCAGGCCAGAGAAAATATTCCTAGGCTCAAACCTCACTATTTTTTTAGGAGCGGTGGCTTCACATTTGTAGACTGCAACCTGTGTAAAACTGTCACATTCCTCAAGACCCCGCAAAATGTTGTGAGGAGCCCCGATGATGCTGGCGTGAGTGGGTGGTTCTTTTCCCAGCCCCCTCTCTCAGCCTTCCTGTCTCCAAACCCTTGGGCCTTTTGGGCCCCCCGGGCCCCTATCCAGCTGCTCTGCTCTCTCGGCCTCCTGCTTCCTGCCGCCAACCACAGAGGTTTTGCCGGGAGGTTCACTCACCATCTTGACGACCTTCATCCTTGCAGCTGAGGGCAGGCAAAGGACCGAGGGCCCCAAATGCTTCTGAAGCAGCACTGTCCCAGGCCAGTGTTTATAGCCCCTGGTCTTATGCAAGGCGAGCCGGAGCTAATCAGAGCCAGAATTGGGGGCAATAAGTCACCTGTTAACCTACAGGGGCCAAATTCCTTTTCGGCCTGTGGATGAGCAAACAATTAATGCTTGAGGGAGGCCTGCAGCCTCCAGCAAGGCAGAGACGCTCCAGCATCCTCAATGGGCCAGGCAAAACCCGCCATCTTCACCCTTCCTTTGTGCACCAGGAGCCCCCTGGTCAGGACCGACAGAGGGTGCTACTTGATCAGCGGCTGGGGGCGGGAAGGGGATGCGACTGGGCTGCAATGCATGAAGCGTGGGCAGGGCCCCATGTGCAGGTGGAGTGGCGGGGGGTTATTTTGTTTTCCACGCTCATTTGAGCTCTGTGCCCACTTGCGAAATCCGGCTCTGGGATAGCTGTGCTGTCTTTTAATGGCTCTTCATTGCTTGTTTGGTCTCAGGACGCAATCCTAAGCCCCCGTTAGGCTGGCACAGGCCTTGGAGTGTTGCAAATGTGCCATAAGGCACATCTGCGCCACTCCACTGCAGGCTAGGCCGGAGCGAGGGCGCACACTGGCCTGCCTGTGCCAGAGCAGACTGTAGGTAAGGCCAGCTGAGTTTGGTTGGCACAGGGCCCTGCGGGAGGGCGGACCTGTGGGCGAGCCAGCCTGGGAAGGGGGCGTGGATCCGGCATTTAGTCTGAATCCTAACCCTGCTGTCCCTGGGCTGGTTAACCCCGATCCGGGCCGCTCAGATTTCCGCCACCAACTTTGCTAGTGCAGATCTGTGCAGCCCCATATGGGTGGCTGGGGCTTACCCCAGGGTAAGGGGAAAATACCTCAAGGTGAGCTCCAGCTGCTGCCTAACCTGTGTGGTATACGGCGCTGGCCAGCCTGTTCCAGTGCAGGTTAGGATTGGGCTGTCAGTTTCTTAAATTACAGGTAATCCTGCTTTTCCAGATTCAACCTCCCCCACCCCCCATTTGTTTGTTTTGATTCAACCTCCCCCCCCCCGCAATAGTTTGTTTTGGTTTGTGCACAAGTGAGGGATCCCCTAGGTTTTAGGAACCCCATCCACACGCCAGTCCAGCATCTTTTATGGGTGGAAGATCCCAGTGATACTTTGATAACCCCAACGTTCCCTGCCAAGTGGCACACAGCCCAGTAGCTGTAGAAGGGAAGCACCTTGTTTCTGAACAGTTCTATTGATGAGTATAAGGCCCGGGCAGCTACATAACAGCATTAAGAAATCAGCAAAGCAAGCCTATGGGAGACCCGGAAGCCTATGCATGCGTGGCCGCCCCCCCCCCCCCACTGTGGCTGCTCCATAGCCTGCTGTAGCTGCCAGTGGTACTTTTTACTATCAGACTTTTCACCGCTTGCTCTATGTTTATTCCTCTCTGAATAACTTATATCTGGTTCCCAAGATGTTTTCCATCTAGGCAGCTGCAAGGGCCTGCAGTTCTAGTCCAGCCCCTTCAGATCCTTCTCTGCGTCAATATGAAAAGTAAGGTTATTCTCCAGTGGATGGCTGAGGAGCGGCCAACAAGCTGATTCTGAGATCCCAGAGCTGGTGGTTTCTTCCTTTTTTCAAGTTGATGTTGCAGCAACATGTGATTGACTTCATTTTGGTCCAACAGTCTAAGGGCATAATCCTAACCAACTTTCCAGCACCAGGGAAAGTTAATCTAGGCAGTTCAGATCACAGGACGTCACAGTTTGGGAGGTGGGGCACTGCAGGACACCCCCTACAAGCCATTCAGACATGCAGCCATTGCTCTTTTTGCTCCATCACCAGCCCGTCACTGCTCCTCTGCTGGTTGTTGTTGATCAGGGATGCAACAGAGCCAGGCTCTTCATCATGACCTCTGTGAACTGATCATCTTTCCTCACACTTTCCATGAATTCCTCCAGCGGATGTTCACCTATTGCAGATGGAGAAAGACAGACACTGAGAGGGAGAGAAAGCCCCCCCCCCACTCTTTGGAATTAGAGAAATGAGTCCTCCCACCCCTTAAGACAATGAGGTGTGAAGGTTAAGGTCAGAAAAACATTCAGATCATATTCCCCAAGGAGGGATCAAAACAAGAGGCGGTGTATCGTTCTGCTTGGAGGCTGACAGTTGATGCCAAGCAGCCTTGTTCAGCTGTCTTTGTACAGTCAGACCTAAGAAGCTCCTTGTCATGAACTGTGTTGTGCTTGAGCAGCTCGTGTTTTATAAGCCTGACTCAGAGAGGAGTTCTTGGGGCGTGTTTTTGCTTCCCGTAAACTCACTTTCATTGCCAGTGGTTTCTGGTCACTGCCTCTTAACAGAGTGTCCTTGCTCTGGACTATTGCCTTGGACTAGCTGGCTGATGGGTGAGGGGGAGTACCTTCTGCAAATACTGTCCACACCGGATCCTCGGAGGAACCCATGACTTTCTCCCATGGAACGGCTCCGCACTGCAGAGGATTCTGGGGCACATGGGGAGGAAGTGAAAGTCAAATGAAGGACACTAGCCGTGCCTCTTGGGCCTCACTGTCATATGTGCAAACCAACACCCTACAGAGCACTACAGGGGAAAATCAGTGGTGGTGGGGTGAAGCAGTGGTGGACCCAGCTAAGTCTTTGTGCCAGGGCCAGGTGAAATGATTGCTGCCTCCTGCGCCAGCTCTCCACCCCCTGTGCCAGCCCTGCCATACCCCCAGTGTCTGCAAATGCTCCATTTTGGAGGAATCCAGGGGCAGGGGTGAGTAAAATGCTGCAGGTTGCCAGAAGTGCTATGCGCCTCCACGCTGCCCCCTCCACTGGCATGGAGGCACTTGACCCCCCCCCCAAACAAACATGTAGGAATAGGATCGCCACTGGGGTGAAGCTGTTTCTCAGGAAGCTGGTCTACCATGACAGATCTTCTCTCTGAGAAACCTCCAGGCATCATAGGTAGGCCAGACACAGCACTGGCCAGAGGCCCACACTACGGAAGACTGGTAGCAGCCCTGGGGTTGAGTTTGCCCACAATAAGCAGCACTGTCAGGCCTCCCCATAAGCCCTTCAAGAACCACAGAGGTTATGTAATGTCAATGGTGGTGCATGATAGGAACAAAGGCCATGGCGGAAGATCAGTTTTTGAAGAGGGAGACAGCCTGGTGTGAAGCAGTCCTGAGATTCCAGCAAAGCCCAGAGTGCTGGGAGTCAAGACACACAGGTTGTCACAGCACCTGGAGTAAAACAGCAATGATTTCCCAGAACTGGAAAACCTGTTTAGGGTTGCATTTCTTCACCAAGCGGGCAGGGACTCTCCATAGCCTATAACCCTGTCCTATCAATTGAACTTTAACCAGAACTGAAGGGGGAAATGCAGGTTACTGGTTAAAATAGTGCTCAGCATTTCCAAAGCAAGAAATAATTCTCTGGGATCTGGTTCTCACAGCCAAAAAAAAGTTTTCCTTCCAAAAAAACAAGGAAGACCAGACCTTTTCTCCATCCAACTGGCCCATTGCTGCTCTTCTTCCTGGAATGGGATTCCAAATACACACCCCTTTACTGGCTGAGATAGCAGAGGGGACTGGAAGGTTCCAACTGCTGGCAACTGCTTAAAACCCAAGAGCCATTCTACGAACATGGGCAAAAGCACTACCCTACTCCATGTGACCACAAGGTCCATCTCACCTAGCATCCTGTTTCCAACCATGACCAACCAGGTGCTTCTGGGAAGCTGACAAGCAGGCACAGAAGGCATTTCCCTATCATTTGTCCCCAGCATCTAGTATTCAAAGGTACACAGAACATGGAAGCTCTGTTCTTCAGAACCAACACATCCTTGCCTATGAGAGTTCAGGCTATGATAAATCAATTACTATCGTTGAAAGAGTGGACCTGATCTCTTTGTTGTTATTTTGTTTTCCCCTAGAGCTTTGATTCTGAGTCGGGGGGGGGGCAGGTACAAGCAGAACTAATGCTTATGAAAGGATTCTGAATGCAAGTCCCTCTGGGAACTTTTGCACACGAAGCATACATCAGTCTTTAAAATCTGCATTGGGTAGAATAACTCTGTGTACCATTAGGATTTTTAAGAATGGCTTTGCTCACACTCTGGGAAACAGGAAAAAGAAGAAGCTTTCCGCTATTAAACGGATTGTGAAGAGCTCCCCAAATTGAGTGAATGGACAATGAGGGTGCAATCCTAAACTGAGTTAGGCCGGCATAAACTAAGCCAACAAAGTTTGGCCAGCACAAGGGCCACCGTAAAGTATGTTTGAACCACTCTTGGAGTCAGAGAGGGCAGCACACAAATGTTAGCCATCCTCCCTGACTCCGAAAGTAGTCCAAACATGCTTTATGGTGGCCCTTGTGCTGGCCAAACTTTGCTGGCTTAGTTTATGCCGGCCTAACTCAAAAAGCAAATGCAGTTCAATGTCAATAAGTGTGACACACACTGGGCAAAAACTCCCAAGTTCATATATACACTGATGGGGTCTGAGCTGTTGGTGACAAATTTTTGGATGTCGGGTTTGCCAGTGGCTGCCAGTCATGATGGCTACATGCGTCAAAATTGGGCTGTGGGAAGCAGCTGTGGGAGAATCAGAAACCAGAGAAGCCCCAGCACAGTGTCTTTTCTAGTGGCTGATGCATGTTTTCAGATAGTCCTTTTAGGACAGATCCTTTTAGGATCCAGAATTGGTTGAGGGCCAGGAAACAGAGAGTGGGGGTCAATGGGCAATTTTCACAATGGAGAGAGTTGAAAAGTGGAGTGCCCCAGGGATCTGTCTTGGGGCCTGTGCCTTTCAATTTATTCATAAATGACCTGGAGACAGGGATAAGCAGCGAGGTGGCCAAGTTTGCAGATGACACTAAACTTTTCCGGGTGGTGAAAACCAGAAAGGATTGTGAAGAGCTCCAGAAGGATCTCTCCAAGTTGGGGGAATGGGCAGCCAAATGGCAGATGCGTTTCAACATAGACAAATGTAAAGTGATGCACATTGGGGCAAAAAACCAAAACTTCACCTATAGGCTAATGGGTTCTGAGCTGTCTGTGACAGCTCAGGAAAGAGATCTTGGGGTGCTGGTGGACAATTCAATGAAGGTATCGACCCAGTGTGCAGCAGCAATTAAGAAGGCCAATTCCATGCTTGGGGTCATTAAAAAAGGGGTTGAGAATAAAACAGCCAATATTATCATGCCATTGTACAAATCAATGGTAAGGCCGCACCTGGAATATTGTGTACAGTTCTGGTCGCCGCATCTCAAAAAAGACATAGTGGAGCTGGAAAAGGTGCAGAAGAGAGTGATAAAAATGATTACGGGGCTGGGCACCTTCCTTATGAAGAAAGACTGCAGCGTTTGGGGCTCTTCAGTCTAGAAAAAAGGCGCCTGAGGGGGGACATGATTGAGGCATACAAAATTATGCATGGAAGGGATAGAGTCGATAAAGGGATGTTCTTTTCCCTCTCTCAAAACACCAGAACCAGGGGGCATCCGCTAAAACTGAGGGTTGGGAGAGTTAAAACAGATAAAAGGAAGTACTTTTTTACCCAGCGGGTAGTTAATCTGTGGAACTCTTTGCCACAGGAGGTGGTGATGGCATCTGGTCTTGATGCCTTTAAGAGGGGATTGGACAGCTTTCTGGAAGAAAAGTCCATTGTGGGCTATAGGCAATGATGGGTTGTAACCTCCTTACATTAGTAGTAGGCTACTTCAGAGTACTGGGTGCAAGGGAGTGGCAACAGGATCACATCTTGTTGTCTCATGCCTCCCTGGGGCACCTGGTGGGCCGCTGTGAGATACAGGAAGCTGGACTAGATGGGCCTTTGGCCTGATCCAGCAGGGCTCTTCTTATGTTCTTATGACAGGGAACCATTTAGTTAGTTGATTTCTGTCTGTAAACTGTTTTATGAACTTTTTTGTTGAAAAGTGGCACATTAACAACAAACAACAACTATCAGAGCTAATACTAGAACTCCTATTCAGTTGTATGAATGTCATCATCTTGGCTACTGGTTTTTTGCTGGTTACTGATTTGTAGGATGACCTGAACTGTTCTATAGTAAAACAAATAAAGTTAATGGGAGTGACACCAACCCAAGTGATGCCACTGGTGGGAGGTTTTGGTGTTGGTCACTGGCTTAGAAGTGGATCCTAGAACCTGGACACCAGCAGCTCCGGAAAGCAAGCAATCCCATGGTTCACGTCCTCTTCCTACACCCGCCCGTCGAAGCGATCGCTCCGGGCCACGATTTTCTCCCGATCCGCCACTGACCCTCCGGGAGAAAGCCCAGAACCCCATCATCCCTGATTGGCTCCCAACCTTAGCGTCTAAGCTTTGCCGTGATTGCTGATTGGCTGTACCCGGCTGCTTGTTCTGATTGGGTCTCATTGTTTTGCCTCTCGTTTCGGAGCCGAAACCTCGCCGCCTGATTCACGGGCATGAAGGTAAGATAACAGGAGGGGACATGCCTTAAGAAGAGATAGCAGACAAATGAGGCCAGGGGGCGGGCTTAGCAGCCATGTTGTTACGCTCAAAACAATCCTTATTCCAAGCATTTCAGATTGCTTAGTTTACTCCTGAAATAAAAACTTACGAAAATAAAAACGTGTGATCGTGTAGAAACATTATTGGTAACCTTATTATGAGTTAATCTGCAATTACAAGGTTTAATTCCGCATAATTATATTACTGAACACACCGGACGAAACGCTACTTGCTGTCTATTTAAACTCAGATTGCACTGTTTTGACAGACTTATTTTTTGAAATCCTGCGCATCGGAATGATGTACCTATATTATTTGGAAGCATGATCAAATGTGTCGTCTTATTGACATGCACATAACATTTGGTGTAAAATTCACAACAACAACAGTTCCGCTTTCGGTAATGTAATGTATTCAGATGAGCGGCCAAATGTGTAGTCTTACTGGCGTGCAAACCAAACATTTTGTATCCGAAAAATCACTGCTGAAGGTTGTGTGTGGATTGAGTTCCTTTTACTTCTTCATACCTACTTCAGTTTGTGAAGGGTTGCATACTTTAGGAAGTAATATTTTTCAGTAGCAATTAATCACAATGATTAAGTACCTGTGAAAAGTAATCCCATTTTTCGTACAGCGATTCGTGCACCCATATGCAGAACACGCAGTCATTACTAAAGACGTTGAGATTAACTTTTACACACGTGCGGGGAGATTTTGATTCGTGAATGCGCGGCAATCCTCCTTGGCGGGAAAGATCTGAGTCAGCCATATTGTTACTCCCATGGCTTCAAGAAAATGATGTCATGTGCCCTCCTGTTATCTTACCTTCATGTTCACGGGCGAAGCCTTTAGGGGACGCGCTGACGTTTGTGAACTGTAACCACGGCAATGGCCCTAGTCGTAAGCGCCGCTTTTTCTTCCCTGCCCTGCTCGCCGTCCGATTGGCCCATATCGAGAAGGAGGCGGGAGTTGGAAGGAAGCCATCGGGAAGCATTGAGGAGGCCGAGTTCGGAGTATTTCCGGTGCTGATGTGGCCGGAACCTAGAGAAGGAGCAGAGTGGTGAGTGCCAGGCGGGGGTTTCTCGAAGTACCGGCAATGTTTCCCCGCGGCACTTGGCCAATCTCGACATGCTGTGCCGCTGCTAAATACCGAGCCCCTCTTCCCTGGTGCGTTGTTGGGCCGCCTCTGCCTCAGGCGCTGCCCCCCCCCCCCCGTTCTGGGTCCCTTTCAGGCACTGCTATCAGGTTGCTGGACTGGGCGAGACCCGAGTGCAAGCGCCTCCCCCGCGCCCCCGCCACGGAGCTTGCTGCTGGGCCTCGGCTGCCCCCACAGTCTAACCTGTCTCACAAGACAGTTCTGGAGAGCTACTTGCAGACGAGCCCGCGATGTTGCCTCGGCCCTTGTTGCCAAGCCAAGCTGGTGATCATTGAGCGTCTGTGGCTGCTGCTCAGCGCTGCAGTCGAACCGAGCCCCCTCCGTGAGCCTCCTGCTTAGCAGAGCACCAGGAGTTAGCCATGGCCAAGTGAGACTCCCGTTCTTGCTCTTGAGCAAGACTAGAAGGTGAGAGGGGATCCATTGCGGTCCTGTTCAGCCAAGGCATTCCAGTGTTGGTGATCAAGTAGCAGCCAAGTATCCTTCCACGTCAAAGGTTCAGCTAGTGTGGAAGTCAGTTTTCCCACAGTGGCCAGCCAGATGCCTCTGGGAACCCCACAAGTAGGACAGTAGGCAGATTTTACTGCTGTTTTCTAGCAATTGGCATGCAGAGTCCTCTCTATCTAGGCATAAACCTTTTTTTTTCAGCATCTGTCACTTTCTAATCCTACACGAGTGCCTCATAAAATTCACCCTCTACAGAATTACCTTCATCCCACACTGATCTCTTCTCCATCAATGCCAGCACCAAGCTCTTCTTTTTGTCCTGCTACTTGTACATGTCCAGAGTATGTACTAATATTGACCCATTGCTCTATTTTGTTGTTATAGTACATTTTTAAATGCTGCACCCTACATTGAGATTCCTGTTTTGAAAAGTGGGTTTTAATTTGTCTACATAGTTACTGCTTTACTTCTTCATATATTTATGAATGGTAGGAAAAGGACTCGGCTCATAAGTGTTTGGAAGGAAAAAGCAACAAATACTGCATGCAGACTGCATAGAATATGCATTTGAGTTATCTCTTTGTTTGGGTTTAGGAGTGCATCCCTGAGTACAGACGTGGTGCAAGAAGAGGACTGCCTCATCCCAGCAATCCTCATTAAGAAGAACCATATCAGTGATCCTTTATAGGCGGAGGTCTCCTTACCCCTCTTGCTGAAGAGTCAGCCCAGAGGAACTTGGATATGTGGCTGTGACACTTTGCAGGGTGAGAAGTAAGAGATCTGTTTTATTTACTAGTTTGTTGTTGTTGTTGTTTGCAATAGTATACTGCTTCAGAAGCCTTCTAGGCAACTGCCAATTTACAACAGTGATAGCTATAAAACAAAAACGTAGTCAAGGCATCCCTCATGTAAGATGGATAAGGGAATGGGTGGCCCCTGACTTGGATGAAGCATGTTGGGATTGCAGTTTTATTGACAAAGTATGGTGTTTCAACCTTAAATACTTGACCAGAATGAGAAGCAAATCCCTCAGGGTTAAAAACTAATCTTTTGTAGAGGAGGTAAAAACCAAGTGCCCTGAAAGAAGTTCCACTTGGGTTGTCGCCCAATCTGCATAGGGATTCATTTTCTTCTTTCCCCTTATGTAGGGCTGATTTGGATAGCCTTCTTTTGCTGATAGTATCTTTGTGTTGGAGGATCACACATGCAATGGGAAAAATATGCCTGCCTAAGCCCATGTAAGATTTTTTCAGAGCTGAAATGATATCTGATCAGGAAACCCATGTTTTGACTGGGGTTCAAAGACTCCTTCCTTACATAGCGATGGAAGCCTCAGATGTCGGTTTTGCAGTGGTAATATTTCCTGCCACTTGCATGATTGTTTTTTTTTTGGCAAGGAAAGGTTGTAATTGGGAAAGGCAGCATTTGCAAATCGGTGCATTTGATCTTTTAAAAGACCCTTGGTATGCCACAGTTGACTTGCATGGCCATGAACCAAGACTTGCATGAACCAAGATGGCTGCTAACAATGCCTGTGGGGCTAGTGACTTTTCTGAATTACTCTCGTGGGCTGCCTGCTTCCTCACCTGAATAAGGGCAAGCAACCCAGCTAGGTCACAAAAGTGCCTAGAAATATGTGCTATGTGCAGGACTTCTCTCTAAAAAGCAAATGCTGGTTTCTAGACAGGATTAGGCATGTGCAATGTTTTTCCTGCCCTGCGCATCCGCCTGGGCACAAGGGCCTGTAACAGCTGACTTTGACAATGCTTGTAGTCACCCGATTTAATATCTAGCACTTGTATCATGTTTTTGGAATGTTCAAGGCATTTCACAGGAATCATCTTGTGATAGCCCTGTGTGGTTGGTTAGCATTCTTACATCAATACCTCAAATAATGTGGGGGATCCCCCCCAAGGTCAAGCACTGCATGAAATAGCACTATAGAATGTGCTGGTAAACTAATAGGCTGGAGATGGGAGCTGATTGGCTGAGAATGCACTGTTCCCATGGGCTACCTGTCTACACTTGGACAAAGAGTTCTATAACCAATCAGTGCTAAGGAAGCAGAGTTATGGGCAAAATTACTGTATTTCCATAGTGCAGATATGTGTTGGGGTGGGGGTGGGGCTTGCCTAAGGCTTTCAGTGTCTCAGCTGTTTAAGCAGGTTTATGACAGGAACAAAAATAATACCAGGGACTTCCTGATTTGCAGTACAGTCACTGACCCCTGTCACACCAGCCAAGTCAAACAGAATTAACAGCCCCAGGAAGGTGTCTTGCCTGTAAACACAACTTCACCACCCATCTCCGAGGGGGGGGGGAGTTGAGCAGGAAACTCTGATTGGTTGTCCATGTGGCTGATCAGCAACTCTGATTGGTTGCTAAAGTGCCAGCTAGTTCGTTAGAGCTGAGCTGGAAGCAGTAAAGCCTGTGCCTTGATCAACCCTGTTGTATGTATTTGACAGAGGAGGAATGGGAGTGGTTGATAGGCGGCGGAAAGAGAGAACATGTCACGGCTGCTGTGGCTGGACGAGAGGCGTTCGCACTGGAGCCTGGCATAGTTCTTAATAGGATCTTGGTTACTGCCCCAGAATCCATCTTGAGGCACCAATGTGAATATTATGAAGGCTTTTTTTAATTACAAAAGGCACAGACATAATAGTTAGCTTTGCCAATTAGTCCCTATATTAATTTACTGATTTCATCCCTATCCAGTCATACTAATACAAGCACACCACCAGTAGTCCAGTTCCTTACCAGCGCACTTACCATATCAAATCAAAAGAATTCAAACGAAAGCCCTCTCAACTGGATTCGACAGTACTAGGTGTGCATATTGCCAGGATGAAACCCCGGGAAGCTCCGAGTACCAGAAGTGGGCCATTTACAAGATGCCATTCTGAGAAT
>JAJKFI010011615.1:939566-963787 GCA_029204185.1 Lerista edwardsae
ATTCTCAGAATGGCATCTTGTAAATGGCCCACTTCTGGTACTCGGAGTTTCCCGGGGTTTCATCCTGGCAATATGCACACCTAGTACTGTCGAATCCAGTTGAGAGGGCTTTCGTTTGAATTCTTTTGATTTGATATGGTAAGTGCGCTGGACTACAGAGTGGCCAACTCTGATGTAGCTCAGTCCTTGAGGCAGGGGGTTCTGGCACACGTGTGTCGTCTCATTCTTTTGGTCAGCTCTCTCTGATGAGCTGCTCACTTCTTGCCAGCTGTTGTTTTCTTCCTCCTTGCATCACTTCCTACACCTCTTGGATGCCTCCGGTCTGCCAATCTGGTGTTATTTTTTCCAACTTCCTTGGATAGTTTGATGAACGTCCAACTTGACCAGACATCTCTTACTGCCTAATCTGTTTTTGTCTCTGGTTAGTCTTGGTGCCTTGATGTTATGGCCATGGAATGTCTGGAGGCTTCTCTGAAAGGCCAAGTAAGTCCAGTTTGCATTCCTGGAGCCCAACTTGTTACTTAAAGTTGGACATCTCAAATTGACTTCAGCCAAGTCAGAATGCGTCAGCCTATCATCAGCCATGTTCTTTGGTCCCACATACACATACCCCCAACCATACTCTACTACTATAGTCATCTGACATCTATTTAAAATTGTAACCGTAAAATAACCAGTTAACTTCTGCCTTTCCTGGTTAAACATAATATTTTGCCTTCAGAAGTGAGCCAAATCTCTTCCTGTTTCTGAAAACTTCCTAACCTAGTAGTCTAAATGCCATTCAAATTCTCCATAAGCTGTCGGGCAAGTGCCAGTTTAGAAGCTGAGCGTAAGAAGGGGGCCTCAAGAATTGTCTTGTCCTACAAGGGACATTCCTGATTCTGCACTCAGTAAAACTGTGGGGACAACTGGGGGGACATCCTACACAGGAACAGGTTGTCTGTTCTTCCATGATTGCTGGCAGCTGTGTTCTACCTGCAGTCGTAGGCACCTGCAAATTCTCAGTTATACTTTTGACTCACTGTGTTGTGACTGGACCCAGCAAAGCCATCCTTAGGTTTTCTTGTTGCTTTTTAGCTCCTTCTGAAATTGACTTTCAGTCCTGTTGCTTGGTTGCAGGCAGAAGATGCTGAGCCGTTTGTCGGGGCTTGCCAACACTGTGCTGCAGGAGCTGTCAGGGGAAGGAGAGGATGCAGGGGCTGGAGCTTTGCCCACTGTAAGTAGCCTTTTTCCTTTTTGAGTTGCTCCTTGTTGGAGGAGGGGTCAGCAACACACAAGTGTCTCTTCTCTGCTGCTGCCTCTGTCCAAGGGAACAAGAAGAGCCTGCCTGCACACAGGTGGCCTCTTGCTAGGTTGGGCTGAAACTCTGAAGGGCATTGGTTCTCAAAGTCATCTTCAGTGGCCTTGAAAGACACAAGGAAGTGAGCACCCTGCATAGGGTGCTGGGGCTTTTCTGCTTAAGGCAGCAGAGAGCCTCCAGAGAACCTTGGGACAGGCATTGGGACAGCCTTGAATGCTGTGCACTTGAGGAAACTAGTCCCAAAGTCACTATCGCACACAGGTAGCCTAGATCCCCATGGCTATACTTCCAGTCCTAGCAACATTGACGTAATTGAGAACCACATGAACCAGCCCTCGTTTTTGAGACCTTTCTCCAGTCTTCCTAGGTTCATCAGGAGTTTGGTGCTGGTGACGTAGCCCAGCTTCTGGGTCTTTTGCTGTGGCCCTGTCGTCTTGTTTCGTGGAGTTCTTTTTGTTCTTGCAGGGAGCGGAGCTGGAGCCCAGCCAACAGCAGGCGGAGGAAATGCCAGAGGACACGCTGGAGCGGCTGGCCCACATGGAGAGACTGGTGGTGCAGCTGAAGGATCTGGTGCGGGAAAAGGATGCCCACCTCCAGCAGAAGGATGCTTTACTCCAGGTACTGCTTGTGTGTGTGAATGCTGCTGCCATCCTGGCCTGAAGACTCACTTCTGTGCAAAGTTGGAAGGGTTGAGAAAGTTACTAAGGCTTCTCAATAGAAGAAATCCCTTGCAGGATCTTAGCCGTGTCAATCCCTTTGGGATTAACCCACAGTGGCATGCCATAAATGGAAAATGAGCCATGTGGGAACTTGCCATTTGTTTGTGCTGTTGCGCCATGAATGTCCTGTCTGTGTGTGTCATGATTCCTTCTTTAGGAAGAGAGGCAGGCTGCTGAAGCCAAGCTGTCCAAGCTGAAACTGCAGGCCAAAGCCAAAGTGGCATCTCTGAATAAGCGCATTGAGACCCTGATGGAGCAAGGAGCAGCACTGACCACAAAGGACCCTCAAACTGAGGCTCTGCCTCCTGCTAAGGTAGGACTGAAGAGCTGTCTAGGGAGCCTTCCTGTAGGGCCGCCTTTCCTTGGGCCTGGGTAGGCTCAAACTTTGCCTACCTTTATGTGCATTGAGAACCTTATGGAGGAACCGTATTCAGTTCTGCAGTAGGAAGGTGAACTCTGCATGTAAGCTTACTAGACCTGTGCAGACATCAAAGTCCCTTGCCCAGCCATGGGAAGCCCTGCTTAGGCTTCATGTGGCTTCTGAAATGCCACGAAGTGTGGTTTGCATTTTTCAGGCATCTCTTCCCCAATTCCCTGCCTCGGTCACCACAAGGACTGAAATGGATTCAGTGAAATCTGGCCCTCCAGAAATTCTGGCAGTGCTATTTAGATAGGGGAAGATGTTTAATGTGTCGTACAGTGTCTTGAGAGGGAGTGGATTGCCTAAGATCACCTAGTGAGATTTGAACTCGGAAGATTCTGTCGGTCACTTAGCCAGTGCATGACACCAGACTTATCTACATTAATGTGTATTGCTTTCATCGATTCACCCAGAGAAATGTAGTGGCTAAGGACTTCAGCTTTCCCCCCCATATGTCCCTGAAGGAGCTGGTGGTGTTGCTGACTGGAAAGAGAGGTTGCAGTTAGTATGTGCCACTGTTTGCAGTTTGGATGTGCCCAGTTACCTGCCATGGTTTTCCTCTGTCCCAGCAGCTTCAGAATGATCAAGGGACCCATGATGAACAGAAGGAGATGGAAGTTCTGCGAAGGCGGCTTCAGGAGCAGGAGGAAATGGTGGGGCAGCTGCAAGAACAGCTGGAGACGGCTACCAGAAGCTTGAAGGAAGCTGAGGTCCAGGTATGGATCATATGACTTTGGAGGCTGTATGACTCTTGGCCGGGTATTGGCATTCTGTGACTCTAGTAAGAGTGCAGTAAAAGGTGAGGGAAAAGGCAATTCCTGAGATCCTTATGAGAATGGCCTGTGGATCAGTCTTTTGAAATCCAAAGCATTTTCACTGCACCAGTTTTCAGTAGGGGAGCATGTTGAGTTCAGCTTGTTCTTTTTCTGGTTAAAACTGTGCGCCTCTCAATCCTCCAATGAGCTGTTGTGACTTCTTCCTTGCATTGGTAGCTTTGCTCTCTGCAAGAAGAGATCCAGAAGAAGGACTCCTGCCTTGAAGAGCAGGCCCGCCAGCACCAGGCTGAGTTGCAGCAGCTAGTGACCCGGTCGACTCTGGAAGCGGAAATGCAGCAGGTGCGTTGGAGGTGACCTTGGACAAGTGTGCCCTGTTTTCGGAAGAGGGAACTGGACCTCTGGTAGAAGGCCATCCCTTCTGGGCTAGCAGACAGGGTGGGGGTGGATGGTCAGGATGAGGGTGGACAGTTGAATTTTGTCCTGGGCATAGAGGGCCATGATTGTGCTATTGAGTTTGTTTGCTGATCACTTTTCTCCCAGCCATTTAACCTCAGTGGGTCTATAGGGGAGGAGCCATAGCTCAGTGATAGATTATTTCCTTAACCTGCAGAAGGTCCTGAGGGGAGAGCCCTCTGAGGCCTGGAGATCCACAGCCCATCCTGGGTGTCACTAAGGAGAAGGCCATGGCAAGTGGCAAAGGAGATGCGAACCACAGTCTTTTCTAATGATCTCCATGTGTGGCTAAGCTTATTTGGGAGGTGGCAGCTATCCAGACCCCAAACTATTTAGGGCTGCAGAAGTTGAATCCGGCACCTTTAAATTGTGCATGGAAACACATTGGGAATCAATGGAGCCTTGGCATTGACTCAACAAACAAGCGGTCTGGTAATGAGTGTTCTCTTTACCGCAGAACCTGAGACTGTTGCAGCGGAAGCTGGAGGAACAAGAGGCAGCCCTGCTGGGGCGAACTCAGGTGGTGGAATTGCTGCAGCAGGAGTTAAATGGTGTTGAGGAGCAGAAGCAGGTGCTCATAACTTGGTCTCTTAACCGCAGAGTTGGAAGGGGCGGACACCATCGGGGCGAACTTCCTGTTGCAAGGCAGGACTCTCCATGCTGATGGGGCATAACCCAGCAACTGGTAAAGCAGGAGAGCTGGTGTGCTCTTGAAAAGTACTCCAGAGCAAATGGCTCCTGCTGACTTGGATGGTTAAGCCCAGTCAGCAGGTGAAGGCAGAAGGCTCTCCTCTGTCCCATTCCACCTGGGGGAGAATGTTTATGTTTTCCCCCCAACTCCATCTGTGTCAGCCAGTCAAATCCTTCTGCCCAAATCTTCTGACAAACCCACTTCTAGAGCACTTAATATGCTGTCCTCGAGACATCTTGGGCTGCAGAAAACATTGACAGGCAATGAGCTGCATTGGGCTTCCCTTCCTCAAACGCAAAGCTCTGTCCACAGCACCAGGCTGGCTCTCTTGAGAGAGGAAGTTTCTCTCTCCTCCTTCTCGGCCTCTCTCATTTATCCTGTCCCATATTTGGCCTAGTACTTTGTGCCACTTCCTGGGGAGTTCACTTGGTATCCGTGGCTCCGTGGCTTGGTATCCCTGACAGGAGTCCACCCGTTCTTCTTTGCCAGGTTCTCTTGGAGAAATTGCAGCAGGCAGAGGCGGAGCTGGGTTCCCTGGGTGCCGCCTTGTCTTCTGAGAGGCAGGAGTCCCGGAGCCTCGTGGAGAAGCTGGAGCTGGAGTTGGCTGAGCAGAAGCTGGCCTTCCATCGCTTACAGGAGGAAGGGCAGCAACTCTTTCAGGAACAGGCCCAAGCAAGAGCAGCTGAAGCCGATCACCCGCATGAGAGCCTCGTGGAGGAGGTTAAAAAAAAGGATGAGCGCATTGCTGAGCTCCATCAAGCGGAACAGGACCTGCGATCTCGCTGTGACGCCCTCCAAGCAGAGAATGCCTGGCTGCGGCAGAATGCAGCTCCCCAGCTGGAGCAAGTGGCTAAGAGTGTTTCTGTCCAGCAAGGTCAGAACATAAAAAGAGCCCTGCTGGCTCAATCCAGCTTCCTGTAGCTCACAGTTCCCCACCAAATGCACACAAGACAACAAGATATCCATATCCTGTCGCCACTCCCTTGTATCTGGCATTCAGAGCTAGCCTACTCCTAGAACCCAAGAGGTTGCATATGACCATTATGGCTTGTGATGGACTTTCCCTCCATCAATCTGTCCAATCCTCTTTGAAAAGGCACTAAGGCCAGGTACTATCACCATATACTGTGGCAAGGAGGTCCACAGATTAATGGCATGCTGGGTAAATAATTTCTTTCCTTTCATCTGTTCTTATTCTCCCACTACCCAATTTTAGTGGATGTCTCATGGTTCTGGTGTCGTACAAGAGGGAAACAAACATCCCTCTATCCATCCCTTGCATAATTATTAGAGATATTTGAAAACTTGTTTTACTCAGAAATAAGCCCATTGTGTTCAGTAAGGCTGTAATCCTATCTTACTCATCAGAAACAAACAGCTCTATATGTATTACGCATGTCTCAGTCATGTACCCCCTCAGGCACCTTCTTTCTAGACGGAAGAAGCCCAAACACTGTAGCCTTTCCTCATAAGGGAGGTGCCCCAACCCAGTAATTATCTCCTGATGAAATGCCCTCTGTGGTTGTCTTCTGGTTTCACAGCAATGCTCTTGTGGGTGTGGAATTCTGTAGCTAGGAAGTCCCGATTCACTTGTTGGGAGAAAAGTTGTGCCTTGGCTGAATCTGACTGAATGCTTGGTTCTCCTTCATGCAGTGTGTGGCTCTGACTGTCAGAATATTAACATTTGCGCTCAAGTGGAAGAAGCAAATTTGGGGGTGGGGGCTACAGTGTGCAGCTGACTACAAAGAGCAGCTGGCTACAGTGTGCAGAGCCGTAGTGTTTGGCAGCTGCTGCTTTCAGGTTTTCAAACACATTCTCTTCTTTCATCCTGAGTGCGAAAACCTCGACTTTTTAACTGAATGAAAGTTAATCTTCTAGGCGCAGCTGGCTCCATGAGAGAGAGAGTGTGTGTGTGTTTCAGGCACATGTTCATCCTTGCAGACAGCCTTTTATTGACACCAGACCAGAGGGTGGCAATGGCAGTGGGAAACTAACGTTGCATTGTTTCTGCCCTAGGGGAGCTCCCTGCTTGGCCCACAGAACCTGGCTGTTCGACTGAACCAGAAAGTCACATAACTGAGACAGCAGGGCAGGCTTCTCCACTGAATGAGGTAGCTGGTTCTTAAAAGGCCTTCCTTGCTCGAGTGCTTCTTTAGGGCCTTGTGAACAGAGTTGCATCAGTTTAACCAAGTGCCCTTGAGGCCAAATTGTGTCTTCTCTCCTTTGGACCAAACGTGGAGGAATAGGGCCTGTACATCCCCCTTCTCAGTTTGGCCACTTGTGCTGCAAGGAGCACAGCTAAGAACTCATGCGTGTGGTGTGTGGCTTTTTGGTGATATTTTTTCCAAAATTTCTTGGTTAAAATAGTAAATTGCAGTGTTGTGTGTTTTTATTCTACATTCTCATTCCAAGTTCTCATTTTTATTCATGTTAAATGCTCTAAAAGTGTACTAGGTAGATGATATAGTGTCAGCAGATTCAGCCACAGTGTTATTTCCAATTGGAAAAGTCGTCTATTTTAAATATCAGGAAAATATCTACAGTACCAAAATGAGGGGTTTTGTGTTTTTGTTCAGATATTTTAACCGCCAAAGGTGGTGTTTAACCTCCAAAAAAGGGGTTTTCAACACTACCGTACTCATGAGTTTCCTTGCAGGGAGAGCCACATTCCGTCCTATTTAGGACAACATAACCCTTTCTGAAAAAACCCTTGGGTGGGGGTAACCTGGCTCTTGGGGCTTGTGTTCATGTGAACGTGCCCTCTGGGAACTGTGCAAGAATGAAAGACTACTCAAAACGTGTGACATGGACAGTGGCTGTGTAAATACGGCTTCAGTACTGCCTGATCTGTTCCAGTCAGCTAACAGCACAAGGCAGGGTTTTGAACAGAAACCGTCGGCTAAAGTGCCTCTTTCTACTCCCCAGCCGCCCGCTGACCAAGATGCAGTTTCTCCAGTGAGAAGTGACAGTCAGCAAGGAGACAGCCAGCACAAGACAGTCGAAGAGAGCCTGGAAACGGAAAATGGTATTTGGACTCTGCTTAAATCCACTGCCACGCTGGAATGGGCTCCTTTCCACTTGAAATGGGTCCTGGTGTCTCTGTCTCTCTCTCTCCTGCCCCCCTGAGCATAAGGGCTTCCAGACCAAAGTCGCCAGCAGTCATGGGTCTGTGCAGGGCTTTTGATGTCCTGTACCCTCCCACTTCCTGTGAGTTTGCCACATTAGGGTCTCTGTTCAAGTCCCCAAGGTGACCTTGCTTCATCTTGTCCTTATGGCCACAGCTGGGATTTCCCTCCCTTGCAGCCCTGCGTTCTGTCGTGCTTTCCTCCTTAGGCTGGTTCATGCCTAGTGTCAGAACCAGGCTGGGAGAAAAGTGCCTGTGGTGGCGAGGTATAGAAGGTCTGATAGGAGATTCTTTCCTTGAGACACCCCAAAACAACCCATGCAAGCAGTTCTTGAGCAGGGACTTGAACCTGGATCTTCCAGGTCTAAATCCAGCCCCCGAACCATTACCCCATCCTGGCTTTCCAGGATTATGTGAAACGGCGTAATGCCCCAGTATACCTCTCTTGTCTCCCTTGTGTCAGTTTCTAGATTTGGAGCCCCAGCTGACCTTAGGAGCCTCCTCCTCCTTGGTCTCGAAGGGGTTTTGCTGGGACATGGCTCTGGGTTAGGGGAGAGTAAGCAAGCTCGACTTGGGGATTATGCTTTAAAACGTACTTTATTGGCAGGCAAATAATACATAAATGGTGAGGCTCAGTTCCCCTCCATAGAAAACAGGAAATAGTCTTTTAACCCGGCTGGCTTGACTCTGGCCTCTGGATGGCTCTCAGTGTGGCTTTTTATGCAGATGCTCACTGATGTGCGTCTTGCAGGGCCCAGCATGCTGCAGGAGTCGGGCAGGGCTCTCCTAGTCAGTGGGCACCCAGATGCCATGCCCCTGAGGTTCACTTGCCTCCTCTTGTCACCTGTGTTTTGGTTCCAGCTGCCGAACTGAGGAGACCCATTGCAGAGTGGGAGGCTTCTGGAAGGGAAATGATTCCCCTTACCCATCCAAAGCATCCGGATCTGCCATTGCCACCCCCCCCCCAAGCTGGATACAGTGTGCCTGTTTTTGGCCCAGCTGCATCACTTGGGGGGAGGGGGAGAAGATTGAATTGATCCCTAAGCTGGCTGTCTCCTCACCCCAGAATGAATTCAATAAGGTGTGTAAGTTGTAGGACCAAAGTCTTCGCAACCATGTTGGGACTCGGATGCAATTGACTCACCTGTGTTCTCTGGCTAGGCCTCCTGGATGGTCTGGGAAGTAGCAAAATAGAAGTCCCACCTGTGTTGGATGTGCCCAGTGTCCAAAGCCAGGTGAGTCCCCTTCAGGCTTTGCTTTATCTGTGCTCTTTACAACTGAAGGGGGGAGCAGATCTAGTCATGGTCATCCATGCCTTGACTACCCCTTGATTAGACAATTGCCACATGCTCTACGTAGTGCTGCCCTTGGAAAGCATTTGGAAACTGCTGCTGGTCCAGAACCCTCTGACCAGATTGCTTTTGGGAACTAAAGGGAGGGGAGCATGAGCGAATGTAGCCCCATCATGTAGGGCCAGTTCCAGTAGTATTGCCATATTGCATTTGGGGTGTTGGGTTGGATGCTCCCAGCTACTATGCTGCACTGATACACTTTGCAGTGAGGGGCTAACTCTTTCCTTTACTTGTTCTAGTTCAGCCCAGGAAGGAGCCATGAGGAACTGCCTGATGTGGGGAATAGCCAGTCTGATGTCCTGGAGTACCTTTCTGCAAAGAAACAGAAAGATCTGTCAGTCTTGCTGCTAGAACTACAGGAGGCCCAGGAAGAAATTGCTTTTCTAAAAGGGCAGCTTCACGACTCCAGCAGCCAGGCCCCTGACGGAGCTGAGCAGTGGAGTCAGAAGTCCCAGGCTGGTGATACAAAAGAAGGAAGAGAAATGGGGATGGAAAATCATTCCAGTAGCAGTTTGTTGGTGACTGTTGAAATTCCGGAGGGATCTCCACCCCCTCCGGCGATGCCCATGGAACAAGATGGCCTCCCTGCAAAGGATAAAGAAGCAGCCCAAGAGGCTTTCCCAGGCTCAGAGTCGCCAACACAGGGGCTAGCAGATTTGCAGCTTCAACTTGCAGAGCTACAAGCCAGCCAGCAGAAAGCAGAGGAGCTCCACAAGAAGGTCTTGGAAGAGAAAGTGGTGGAAATCCGGAGGCTGCAGCAGCTGATGGAGGACTCGGACTGTACCTTGCACACTCTGACCACCGGGAGAGACCAGCTCTTATCTCAGCTGAAGGAGCTCTGCTCTGTGACAGAACTGAAGGAGCAGGTGAGGCAGCTGGAGGGAGACCTGGCCAATTCTGAGAAGCAGCGGCTCTCTGACCATGAAAGCGGGATCTCCCAGGTTGGCTCCCTGAAGGAGCAGATCCAGAGCCTGCAAAATGAGGCCAAATCTAAAGAGGTGAAGATTGAGGCTCTGCAGAAGGACTTGGATGAGGCCCAACGTTGCCTGGCAGAGCAGGAACTCCTTGGGAAGCGCCTGGCCAGCCAGCTTCAGCAGGAGGAGCAGGAAGCGCGTGCTTTGGTGGGACGACTGGAGGAGACCACTGCCCGGGTTGAGGCGCTCTCCCAAAGCATGGTCTCAAAAGAACTGGAGGCGGCAGAACTGGAGAGGCTGGCGTCAGACCGATCTGCAGAGATCACGAGGCTCCAGCAAGAGGTTGTGGAGCGGGAGCAGCGGATGGCGGAAGTCAGCACTGGCATGTCTGACCGGATGGTGCAGCTGAACGAGGAGAAGTTCGTGCTGGGCAAAGAGCTGAAGAGCCTGCAGGAGCAGCTGAGTGCGCTGCGGCACGAAAAGGAGGCGATGAGGGACCAGGGGGTGGGGACCGAGGAGGAAGAGCCCCCTGGGCAGCAGGCAGAGAGGGCCTCCTCCCCTAGCACAGAGCTGGAGGGGCTGAGGAAGGAAAATGAACAAGTGAGGAAGAAGCTGCAGGCAGCCCTGGTGAGCAGGAAGGAGCTCTTGAGCAAGGTCCACAAGCTGGAGAGGGAAGTGGAAAGGGGCAGAGGACGGCCAGCAAAGCCAGGGGCTGAAGAATCTTTGGGGGGTCAGGAGAACAAAGAAGAAGCATCTCCCCCGGAATGTAGTGGCAATTTGGATGACCACATGACTCCTGAAAGGACCGCCTCCCTAACCCAATTGCTTTCTGCAAAGGAGACTGAGCTGAAAACGGTCCTTGGGGAGAAGGAATCCATGATGGCCAAGTTGCAAGCTGAGATTGGGGAACTGCAGCAAAGGTTGCAGGAGAAAGACCTCCTTGTCAGTTCCCTGCAAGCTGAACTTAAGGACCGCTGTGCAGCCCCTGAGAATCGAGGCTCAGAAGTGCAGGACCCAGCTGCTCCTCTGGCACATGTGGCAGGTAGCGCCTCTGACTCCCAGTTGGCACAAGAGAAGATCTGCGCTCTGGAGCAGGAGAAGGAGCAACTTCAGAAGAAGCTCCAGGAAGCTCTGGCCTCCCGCAAAGACACAGTCAAGAAAGCCCAGGAAAAAGACCGTCACCACCGAGAGCAGCTGAAGCAGCAGAAGGATGACTACAACCTCTTACAAGAGCAGTTTGAGCAACAAACCCGGGAGAAGGAGAGCATCCAGGGTCAGCTGCAGCAGCTCCAGGCTCAGGTGGAGGCTCTGGAGAATGCCTCTCTTCTCAAGCCGGTGGAAGGGGCTCTTCCTGAAGGGACCCAGCCAGGTCTGGGGAGTGCACAGAAATCTGACTGGGAGGGTTCTGCAGGCTCCCAGGAAGGGGATGCTGTGGCCAGTAGAAGCATCCTGTCGGAGGAAGGCTCTGTGGTGGAACATTTCCAGGTGGATCTTGCAAAGCTTCAAGCAGAGAAGGAGGAGCTGGAAACCCAGGTCAGCTGCCTGGAAAGAGAGCTTCTCAGCAAGTCTGAGGCTGCCGTACAGCTCCAGGCGCACGTTGGGCAGCTGCTTGCTGAGATGGAGGTGGTGAAGGCAGCCTGCTCGCAGTCTGAAGCCAACTTGGCAGGTCTTCAGGCAGAGGTGGCCAGGCAGGAGAGTCTGAGGCTCCAACAGATGGAGCAAGAGAAGCAAAAGGAACTTGCCCACAAAGAAGAAATGGAAGGCCTCAGCTCCCAGCTGGTGGAGGCGACTGGTGCTCTGCACAGCCTCCAGGCAGAGCTGCAGGAGAGAGAGAATACAGTCCAAGCCCTGCAAAGCCAGCTGGAGACCCAGAGCAAGGAACCGGCCCAGCCCCTTCAAGCCAGGCTGGCTGAAACGCAGCAGAAGTCTGCAGAAGGGGCCACGGAGGAGCAGTCCAGGGCCCAGCTGCAGAGGAAGCTCCAGGCAGCCCTCATCTCCAGAAAGGAAGTGCTGAAAGAGAGCAAGTTGCTGAAGGAGGAGCTGGCTGGCACAAAAGCCTCCCTGGAAAGCACAGCTCTCCGCCTGGCCGAGGCCGAGGGCTGGGCCTCTGTCCTGGAGAAGGAGAAGGCGGCCCTTTTGGAGAAGCTGGCCGCCCTCGGAGAAGAGCGAGCCAAACTCATTGCCGAGGTGGACAAAGCCCTGGTGGAGAACCAGAGCGTGTCTGGCTCCTGTGAGAGCCTGAAGTTGGCCCTGGAGGGAGTGACTCGGGAGAAGACGAGACTGGAGGAGGAGGTTGACTCTTTGCGATGTGCCCAGGCCAAGGAGCTCTCCGAGCAGCAGGAGAAGCACAAGGAGCTGCAGAAAGAGTACGAGACCCTCCTGCAGTCCTACGAGAATGTCAGCAATGAGGCTGAGCGGATCCAGCGGGTTGTGGAGGGTGTCCGGCAGGAGAAGCAGGAGCTTTTTCTCAAGCTGAAAGGTGTGGAGGCTGAGAAGAGGGAGTTGCACGGCCGCCTCCAGGGAGCGGAGCAAGAGATGGAGGGCATGCGGGAGAAGATGCGGAAGTTTGCCAAATCCAAGCAGCAGAAGATCCTTGAGCTGGAGGAGGAGAACGAGCGACTGAGGGCCGAAGCGCATCCTGTGCCTGGCGATCTGGGAAGGACAGAAGACCCGAGTGCCCATCTTGGCGATGAGCTGGAGAACTCCAGGAAGACCTGCGAGTCCCTCTCCAATCAACTGCAAGCACTGAGGGCTGAAAAGGACTCTCTGAGTCAGGAGATGCAGGACTTGAGGCAGGCACTACAAAGCAAGGAGCAGCAGGAGGTGGTGGCAGAAAGCAAGGACGCTGGCTCCACCAGGACAGTGCCCCCGGAGGCAGGTGAAAGTCAGGTGGATCCAGGCACAGATTCTGAGCCTCGGGGGGCTGGCACTGTGAGCCTTACTACTGAGACGGAAGAGGAGCCCCTTAACAAGGCCAGGCCTTTGCATGATGAAATCAATGGGTACATGCAGCAGGTGGGACAACTCACAGCACAGGTTGCAGACCTGGAAGAGGAAAGGAAGGGAGCAGTGGAGGAGCTGAGCAGGATCCTCAGGAGTTTGGAGACCCTGGGAGAGGAGAAGAAAGAGTTGGAGAACCTGCTGGCTGCCAAAGATCAGGAATTGGAAGCTATGCAGGGCAAGGTCACCCAGGTAGAACAAGCCCATCAGCAAACGGAAGAGCAGCTTGTCAGGGCAAACAGGCTGCGAGAAGCTCTGGAAACGGAGAAGGATGACCTAGAAGAAAGGCTCATGAACCAGTTGGCAGAGCTTAATGGGAGCATTGGGAACTATCAGCAAGATATAGCAGACTTGCAGAGCAAAAACCAGCGGCTCCTAGAGGAGGTGGAGAGTCTTCATGGGGCTCTGAGGTGCCTGGAGGACGAGAAACAGCACCTGATGAGAGAGAGAGCAGAGGCGAAAGCTGAGCAGAAGGAGCATGTGGGAAAACTGAAGAGCACCTGGAAGGGTGACGATGGCCGGCTGCAGGCCAAAGAGCTTCAAGAGCTGCTGAAAGAGAAGCAGCAGGAGGTCCGGCAGCTGCAGAAAGATTGCATTAAAAACCAGGAGAAGATCAGTAGCTTGGAGAGAACCATCAAGGCCCTGGAGTTTGTCCAGAGTGAGTCCCTAAAGGAGCTGGAAGCTACCAAGAAGAGCTTGGCCAAAGCAGGAGATGATGCCAAGAAGGCCCAGGCTGAGTTGGTCTCCTGCAGAGTCTTACTGGATGATACTCAGAGTGAGGCAGCCCGAGTCTTGGCCGAGAGCCTGAAGGCCAAAGAAGCACTTCAGGCACACCAGGAGCAGGTCAGAGCACAGCTGAGACAAAAAGAGGAGGATCTGGAGAAACGTTTGGAGCAGGAGAAGGGCAAGCACGCCAAGGAGCTCCGGAACCTGGAAGAGAAGCTGGAGGCTTTGCGAAGAGACCAGGCACGCTCCGAGGGGGCAGTGCGTGAGCTCCAGGACTCTCTGCGCCAAAAGGACCAGGAAGCCAAGCAGCTGCAAGGCAGTCTGAACCACACCCTGGCGCAGCTGGTCGCCTTCACCAGGAGCATGTCCTCCCTGCAGGATGACCGGGACCGCGTGATAGACGAGTCCAAGCGGTGGGAGGAGAAGTTCAGCGAGGCCATTGAGAAGAAGGAGCAGGAGGTGCGTGCCAGGGAGAAGGTCTGTGCTGCTTTGGAGGAGCAGGCAAAGCAGATGGCTGCCCAGGTGGAAGACTTGCAGAGCTGCATTGCCAGGTAAAGAGCAGGGAGTAGAGGGTGATGGGCACTGGTTCTCCCAAAGGGCAGTGAACCGCAAAACTGTGTGCCTTGTTTGGGTCTGTAGGCACCTTTTGGAAAGTAGACTTTGGGCACCTGTTGTCCAATCTGGTGGGACAACAGCCACAGCTTGTCTTTAATATATATGTATTTCTGAACTGAGTCTACTTCTTGTGGTTCTGAAGATTGAAAACACATGGAAAGCAGTTGATTCAGTCTCACAAGGAAGGCAAAAGGGAGCTTAGCCAGGCCTCCAGGGCAAACGTACTGGTACTTCAGTGCTTCTTGTGGAGGATGCTAGGAATGAGGTCTGTGCAAAGCCTTCATCATACTTTGTCATGCTCCTGTAATGGAGCATAGCACATTGTGATGGTCTTTCACCTACCTCTTACTGTAGAAGTACAGACACATGTCCCTTAGTGATGCGAATATCAAGCATAACAAAGGATAGGCTCTTAGCAGCAGAGTGTCTTTATACAACAAAGATGTGTTAATGAGGTTCACAGAGCAGCCTGCAGAGTGTCTGTTTACACAACAAAGAGGTGTTAATGAAGCTTCTGGAGACCTCATTAACACCTTTTTGTTACAGACACTCTCTGCCTTTCTAACAGACTCGCTGCTACAGGCTGTTGAAGAGGCTCTTGATGCAATCCATAGCCTGCAGCTGCAGCCAGTCAGTGTCTGTTTACATAAGAAAGAACAGCCTAATCACATTACTATGAGGATATGAGAACATATCTCAGTAGGTGATGCACACCTGTACTCTGTGCTGTGTGGAAGGATGTGATGCCCCACGCTGCCAGATCATCGTGGCAGTTTGCAGAAACTGTTTTCCGCCTCCTTTGTGATGAAGTACCATGGGTAGAATGAAGTAGACCTGAAATGACGCAGGGTGCACTGGCAACCTGTAGAATGTGGGGTTGTAAGAAAGATTGTGGGTCATTGTCTTCTAACCCCATGTCCTGAGAAAACATCATCTTGTATCTTAAGCATCCTCAATGGATGTCTGTCCAGACCATGCTTGATGCTTTTCAAGAGGAGAGGTTGCAAAATCTCCCTGGACGGCAAACTCAACCTTGAGGAAGTTCATTCATAAGGCATAACTGAAATGTATCTCCCTTCAAAATATGTCAAGAAATGTTTCATTCTGTGTTCAACAGATACAATGACCAATTGCTCTCCTTTTCTTTCTCATGAAATCCACCCCTGATTTTTTTCCCCCCTGCTGGCTTCACCATATCCAGCTCCTGCAGCCTGACCTGATAGGATTTGTGAAAGGGGCACAACGCTTTGTAGATGGGTGTGTCATTAGCAGTGTGATCCTGGGTGCTAAGGAGGAAATGGAGAGGGTTTAGCCTGGTTATGTTTCATTCGTCTTTCTCTGCTTGCAGTCTGGAGCAAAACAAGTTGGCTCAGGAGTCCAAGGCCCAGAAGGAGCTTCAGCATCACCAGGAAGAAGCCACGTTGCTCCAGGAGGAGAACAAGAGGTGCACGTTCCAACTTGGGGAAGTTCAGCAACTGTTCTGCGATTCCCAGAACCAGGTCCAGAAGCAAGAGGCTGAGCTCCAGAGCCTGAGAGAGCAGCTCACTAGCGTGAAAGACTCTTTTGCAAAGTGCGTGGAGGCACGTGAAGAAATGGAGAACAGGGTCAAGCACCAAGAGGCCAACCTCCAGGAATGTCGATTCAGCTGTGAGCAGTTGGAGACTGACCTGCGGGCTTTCAAGGAGCTGACGGAAAGGCTTCAGGAAGAGATGGGCAGCAAGGACCAAAAGATCATTGCTCTCCTAGCTGGCAAGGAAGAGGCCATTTCTGCAGCTGTGTCAGAGTTGCAGCAGCAGCACAAGGAGGAGTTGAAGGAACTGGGGAGCAGGATTTGCAAGGAGGAAGAGGAGAGGACAGCCTTGGAAAATGAGAGGAAGAAGACACTGGAGAAGGTCAATCATCTTATGGGGAAGCTGAAGAGCACCCGGGAGGAGAGCAAGCAGTACAAGGCCCAGCTGGATTCCTTCACCAAGTCCATGTCTTCCCTGCAGGATGACCGGGACCGTGTCCTGGGAGATTATCAGCAGCTGGAGCAACGCCACCTTGCTGCCATCTTGGAGAAAGACCAGCTGATCCAGGAAGCCGCTGCTGAGAACAACACATTGAAGGAGGAGCTGCGGAGCCTCAATGGCCGGATGGATGACTTGCATGCCGAGAATGCCAAGCTGGACGCTGAGCTGGTCCGGTACCGGGAGGACCTGAACCAGCTGATCTCCATCAAGGATTGTCAGCAAAAGCAGCTGCTCAAGACCCAGCTAGAGCGCATCCAGGCACTGGAGAAGGAGAAGGCAGGCGTGGAGGGTCAGCTGAGAGACTCTGAGCATGCCTTAGGCGACCTGCGACTGTCCATGGAGGCCCTGCAGCAGGAGAAGCACAATGTGGTCCAGGAGATGGAGACCCTGACAGCCTCACTTTCCCGGATGCAGGATGACATGGCAGCGCTGCAGGAGGGGGGGCCCATGTTGGAGCTGCAGGTGCAGCTGCAGGGCAAGGCAGAGCAAGTGCAGGAGCTGAGCAGTCAGCTTTCGCTCGCACAGCAGCGGGCAGCAGAACTGGAGGGTGAGCTGGCCCTTGTGCGGAAGACGGCGGCCCAGCAGGTGCACGAGGCGGAGGCCAAGATGAAGAAGGAACTGAAGAACCTGCATCACGATGCTGGGCTCATGCGCAACGAGACCGAGACGGCTGAGGAGCGGGTGGCGGAGCTGGCCAAGGATCTCTTGGGAATGGAGCAGAACCTCCTGGCCATCACTGAGGAGAACCAGGACCTGAAGGCCCAAATCCAGTCCTTTGGGAAGGCGATGAGCTCCCTCCAGGGCAGCTGGGACCAGTCAAATGAAGAGCTGCGTGCCCTGGAAAAGAAGTACACTGTGGACATGGAACAGCAGCACTTGCTGGCTCAGCATCTTCGGGAGGAGAACGCTCAGCTCTGGGAAAAGCAGAAAGAGCTTGCCGAAGAGAGGGGGGCTTTGGCCTCTGAGCTGGGAGCTCTGCGGGACTCCGTGGAGGAAAAGGGTCTCTTAGCCCGGCTTGAGAAGCTCAATCAGCAGCTTCAGGCCAAGGACGTGGAGCTGCTTCGCCTGGCCGCTGAGCTGGAGGAGGCCGCTGGCCAAGTGAAGTCCTTCTCCAAGGCCATGGTGAGCTTGCAGGATGAGCGAGACCGGCTGCTGAGTGAGCTGGACAAAGCCCGCAAAGTGGGCGAGGTGAAGCTGCAGTCGGCAGCAAAGGCCTCCACCAGCCCCGTCGAAGTGAAGAGCCTCAAGAAGGCCTTGTCCTCCCTGCAGAACGACCGAGACAGGCTGGTGAGTGCTTCGTCTTGCTGGGCAGCATCGACCAGGCTTCTGGGAGAGGATCCCGAGACCCTTGGCACCTTCTCCAATTGCTGCCCCAAAGCTGGTTTGCTTCTTTAGAGGGGAAAAGAAAGCTACTTAGGGCTGTACTGGGCTTTTCTACTGTGAAAGAGCTAAGATAAATGTAAAGTCTTAGCACTAATGGGCAAAATCAGACCATATCTAAAATAAAATGAATAACGAGTGAACGAGCTAATGCAAAGCAGCCAAATCAAAATAATCAAAGTATACCAAAAGAAATATACCTTGGTACAGCAATGACCTATGATTTTTAACTGTGAAAGAGGTAAGAAAAATGACAAAAAAGCTTGCAACTAAGGCTAGGTCTTCAAACTAAATACAGTTATAACTAATAAATTTTAATAACAAAAACAGATGCCCTAAAATTAACTGTTTCCTTTCTTTTTAATTTTTAAATGTTTTTTTTTGCTTTGTTGGCAAGGCAGATTCTGCATCAATCCTGCCTTCTGTGTTTTTCTGCCTTGTCATGGGATATACTGTACGTATACAGGCCTGATTAGATTTTTTTTTTGTCCTCCCAAAATACAACAATCTTTTTGTCATATTTATTGGGGGGGGGGGGAGAGAAGTGCTCAAGAAAGAAGACTGTTCGGGCTTTTGTGGAAGGAAACAGTGGGAAACGAGATCAATAGAGTAAGAACTGAATTCATTTGCGTCCCAAGCCTGATGCTTCCCTCAGCTGAGGAAGTAGGGCTGGCTGGGTCTGCCAGGGACCAGGAGGGTAGCTCACGCCTCATCGTTCAGGGGGTCTAGGAACGTTAATCTGTCTGTGGCCCCTCCAGAGGCAATGATGACCTGCGTGTTTTTTTTTTTGTTTAAGGTGGTGGAGCTGAAGAATCTCCAGCAGCAATATCTGCAGGTTGGAGTAGACACGGCCGAGATAATGCGCTTAAAAGCCCAGCTGCAGGAGCAGAAGCAAGAGACTGAGCAGCAGCGGCACCTCCAGGAGCAGCTGAGGCAGGAGGGTGCCTCCTGGCAGCTGGAGCTCCAGCAGCTCAGGTGAGAGCAGCCCGCCCAAGGAGAAGCCAGGGAGGGAGAGATGGGCAGTGCCCTGAAGCTCTGCTGTAGAAATGCCCCTGTTGCCCAACCATATGGAGGACTGTTTGGTACATGGATGCCTCCCCTTCTTTTTTTTGACTCTCCCCTTGCCCCTGTGCCCCAACACGATTCTGGCTGTTTTGTAGGGAGGCCATGGCAATTAAAGAGCAGCAGCTGACCCACCTGCAGAGGGCTGTGCGGGAGACCGAGCCCCGTGCCCGTGCCGTGGAAGAGGACCAGCGCCAAAGACAGGTGAGACTGGCCCCTGACAGGGTGCAAAACTGGGAGCCCCGTGTGTGTGTGTGTGGTGGTGGTGGGGGGTCTGCACTCCATTAGCACCCATCTAATGCACTGGCTGTGAGTTCACCAGAAGCAGAAGTGCTTCTGAGAAAGACTCCCAACCCTCCCTCCTCCAATGGCTCCCCTACTGACTCTCTGCTTTGAATACACCCCACACTTCCGGTTTCTGTCCCCGACTCCTCCCAGCCGCATACGGGTCTGCCTGACGTGTCGACAGTCAGCCTTTGGATCCGAGTGGTCACCCTCCTGACGTTGAATTGTTGAGGTCAACGAGGCCTGTGCCTCCTGGGCTGTCTGTCTGTCGGAGGGGCTCTCCCACAGCTCTGGGACTCTCTTCTTCTAGAGCTTCATCAGGCCCCGAGCATTGCAAGACCCTCCCTGCTTTGTGTGTTGGCCAGTTAGACAGGGTTGGGGGGGTATCTAGAGGCTGAAAAGGGTTGGGACCAGGATACCTGAAAGACTGCCCTTCCCCACATGAACCTGCCCCTGTCCCGAGGCCTCTAGGGTGGGCCCTCTGATGTTGTTAGCGGCTTGAGGTCTTTTGAGGGAGAGGTGGGAGATAAACGTCCAAAAATAAGGTGTGTCAGTGATGCCTCTTCCCGCCCCTGCAGGCTCCTCCAGAGACCACGGCTTCTTCAGACACTACTTTGAAGAGGGATGTGTCCTCCCTCGAGGCAGAGACCACCAATCTGCAGGCCCAGCTTGGGGGCAGCTTGAAGGAGCTGCACCAGAAGGAATTGCGCATCCAGCAGCTGAACAGCAAGGTGTGCTGGTGGGCGGGCGGGCGCGCAGAGCTGGGATTCTTTTGGCAATGCACATGTGGCCTTAAAAGGCCTCGGGGATTGTGGGTGAATTTTTTTTGTTGCTTAAAGTTTTGCTCATCTGTAGTTTGCACCGAAAAGCCAACATTCTTCCTGTGGTCACAAATATGGTCACTGTCAAGTCCATTTCTTTTTCCAGATGAGTCAGGCCTTTAAGGTTCTTTCCACAGCCATGAACTTGCAGCCCCTATTTTCAGCTCTGAGGAAGGGGTCTCCATGCCCAGCAGGGCCGTGTCCCCTGCACTGCTTGTGCCCTCTTCGCTACCTTCCCACTAGGGGGCACTGCTTGCGCCGGGAGCCATGGAGTGCCCGCTGAGGAAGGGATCTCAGCCTCTCCCTTTCTGCCCTCCCTGCAGCTCTCTCAGGTCTTTGAAGAGAAGAATTCCCTCTCCCTGCAGCTGAGGGGAAGCAGCCGAAACCTGCGCGAGAGCCACCAGCGCTACAGCGAGGTCCTCACACGCTGCGAGGCCCTCGAGAAGCAGTTGCAGGAGCTGCAGCCCCCAGTGAAGGACACGGTAAGGCCAAGGCCTGCTCAGGGCTGCTGCAGCGAGAGTCTCCCAGCGCGGCTGTGGTCTGTATGAGGCACATAACTGACAAACACAAACGGAGGACCCCCCAAAGCAAAGGAAAAATCCAGCCTGCAGGCCCGTGATGTCCTCAAGTACAGTGTGCAGTTGCAGGCCAAGGATTATTCTGCAAGCTCATGTTGCAAAGCCTGACTGAGCACATCCTTCCCCAAGGGTCCTGAGTGCTCAGGGACTGCGGGGTGGGGGGGAGGGGGTGCGGGGTGCGGGGTGCAGCAAGCCCAAGGGGGGCACAGCTTGTTAGGTCTTGGGCAGCAGCTGCAAGAGGGTTCAGTGGTAGAGGATGTGCTTTGCTAGAAGGAGAGCCCCCAGGTCAGGCTGGGTTGGAAAGAGCTTTCTCTGCTGCAAGGGCTGGGGTGGGAGGAGCTGGGATTTTTGCGGAGTGCTCTCAATGCCCAGCGTAGGTCCCATCAGTGTGTCTGTTCTAGGAACACCTTCTGAGCTTGCAGTTGTCTGTCACCTGTGGTGGTCAAGACTTCTCTGGAGGCAAACAGTTGAAGCACAGACCACACTTCCGTGCTGAGCCTTAATGTGTGCCTTTTGCCCTAGGGGTCCCACCCAACAGATGCTGCTCCAGGAGCCCCGCAAGAAAGAAGTGAGCACCCCAGGGAGAGCTACACCCCAGAGCTGCAGGAGCTACAGATGAAGTAAGTGTTGGTGAACAAGCCAAATGATCACAAGATTGACGGAAATTGATTGGGGGCGTTGAACGGGGGACGGAAGAGATTCATCCTGCCGTGGTTTCCTAGTGATCCTGGCTCCTGTTGCACATACTTACAAAATTGATACCCTCATATGCTCTATTGCAGTGGTTCCCAACCTTTACATGAGGGTGAGGAATGCTGTAAGTCTTTGCGGGCAGGGGGAGGGCGGGCGGCTGGCAGCAACAGCCCATCGTGATCATGCCACTACCGCGACCATGGGTCTTTTTAAGGTGCTGGGTGGCAATCCCCTCTGCTGTCCCTCCTCTGGTTTGCAATTGCAAACCAGAAGTGGGGTGTGATAGCAGCAGCAAGCTGTTTGCTGCAGTGGGGAGGACCGCAGAGGGGATCCCCATCTCGCCCCCTCTGGATGGCCATTGTTACCCCCCAGTTTCCTTAGAAAGACCCTCTGTCGTGGTGGTGGCGGCATGATTGCAGTGGGGCTGTTGCCACTATCATCACTGCAGCCCTTCCCCTTAAGGGGGAACCAACTGGTTCTGGTTTCTGGGGGGGGGTTGTGACCCCCAGGTTGGAAACCATTGCTCTATAGGGTCACCTGAATATCCTCTGCCCTATGGCTCCCATCCCCTGGTCACTAACACAGATCAAAATTTCCAACACCGTATTGGAAGTGCAGGGGAAAAGTCCCCCCACACACACACAGGGCAGTTAGCAGCCCCTGCCGAGCCTGTCCTTGTGGTCTACTGAGTGCTCCTCTGTCCCTTGCCTTGGCAGGCTCTCCGAGGCCAAGCAGCAGCAGAGCAACACGAGGCAGGGCCTGCTGCAACTGGAGGAGCTGCTGCGGGAGGAGCAGGACCGGCGCCTAGCGGCCGAGGAGGCTTATGCTGCCGCCCAGGATCACATCCGCCGGTGAGTGGGGCATGGGGGCACATCTGACCCACTGTCATTTGGTTAAGCTCACACTTCCTTCGGTACATTTCATGTTGTCAGTAGCTTTAAAAATCCTGGTGTTGCATGAAGCCTCAGTGGGGCATTCAGCCTTGACTGGGGCTGTCCAGCCTTAAGTTATAGATGCAAGCTCAGCTCAGGCTGCAAAGCACCTGCTGCTTGCAGGCGCCGACTCCTTTGACCAAGGTCTCCTTGCAGACTCTCCTCCTGTCCAGAAGTCCAGAGCCACTGATCTGTCCTTCTCCACGCAGGTTGGAGTCGAACGAGTGGGCACATCCTTTGGATGCCAGCATTGATATGCCTCCCAGCCCTGAGCACACGCTGCTTGTTGGTCCCACGGACGGCTCCTTCAGCAAGGTGAGAGGGAAGAGGGGGAGGGAGGCACCGAGCATGCATGTCCAGCCCAGCAGGTGAGCACAAGCCCCTTCCAAGCCCATGGGTGTGTTTCCCGCATTGTGCATGTTGCAATGTTTAGCATTTCTGTGGTCTTGGAAAGACCACCTTTTTTTGTAGGGTGGAAGAGCTCAGGCGCTGCTTTGCTTTGGCAAAGGCAGCCAGGCCTGCATGGCTGAGGCCATATCTGTTCACATGAGTAGAGAGGGGCTGTAGCTCTGTGGTGGTGCCCCTGCCTTGCCGGCAGAAGGTCCCAGGTTCAATCCCCTGCAGCCTCTTCTAGTAGAGCCAGAGGAAAATTTCCATGTGAAATCCTGGAGAGCTGCTGCTGCCACCAGTCAGTGTTGACAGTCCTGAGCTTGGTGGCTCTGTGGTCTGATTCACCAGGAGGCAGCTCAGTGCCCCTGTTTTCAGGACTGTCCCTGTCCCAGAACAGCTGCCTCCCCTCCCTAGCAAGTGCCTGGAATCTGCCACGCCTGCTCCCCTCCTCTTTGGGAGCCTTGGGTTGGTGGATCACTGTGTGACCTCTCCCTTTCTTCTCCTCTCCCCAGGCTCGCGGGAGCAAAGGCCTCCGGCGTGTGCTGCGCCTGCTCTTCAGTTCCCGGACGCGCCTGCCTCTGCTGGTGACAGCCTACCTTCTCACCATCCACGTGCTGCTTCTCCTGTGCTTCACAGGTCACCTGTAAGAGCAGCCATCTGGCCTGCAGGAGCCTGCCCTGCCCTTGGCCAGTTGCCGGAGGGCCTGGGAAACCTGGGAAGTTACGGTTGCCCCCTGTGCCTGGAGCTTGCCCGCCACTATGCCAGGGATGGATGAGGAATCTCCCTCTGACCCAGGTGTGGCTTTGGAGGCATCCGGCACCCCTTGTAGGCTCGCTGGCAATGGCAAGAGCTTGGGGCCCCAGCCAGTGCAGGTTTGGCCCAGGCTGCTCTTAGTTAGCCATTAACCACCCGGTGCTGATTTTGCTGTCTTCTGAAGGAGGAGCATTGGGGTTTGCGGTCTGCTTCACACACCGAATTGGGGCTCAGTTAGTTCATGGTCTGAAGTTAATTTGTGGGAAGGTAAGCAGAGGAAACAGAGAAGTCCCTTTTGCCCCTTTTTCCATCTTGTGTTGCTTGTTGCCTTTTGCAGAGCACCTCCTGCAAGAAAAAGCCTGGCGCTCTGCAGCATGCAGAGCACCTCATTCCTCCTCTGGCACAGGAAGGGGTCACCTGGTTCACCTTGGACGTGCAGAAGGACCTTTCTGGTTTGGGGCTCAAGGGGCTGGAAAGGCTACACTCAAAAGGGGTAGAAGACGCTACACACAAAGGGGAGGAGATCAGGGTGGTGGTGGAAGGCATTTTTTTCTGGGGCCACTGGACCTGTATCGTGCACTGTCTGTCTTGGAGGAAAGGGCTGAAGGAAGCACAGTCTCCCTGCTCAAGTCTCCCTGCTGCTTTCCTGGAAAGGGGCCTGCATGTTTCAAGGAAGGGGAAGGGGTTGGGGCCTGAGAAAATGTCCTAGCCCCCTTTTCTTCTCAGTGGAGTGTTTCACAGTCATCTTCCTCCACCGCCAGTGCCAGTTTCAGATGACTGCGACTGCTGGACAGACTGGGAGACTCCACAGGGAAAAGGGTAGGGGGAGAGCTGTTCTTTCCTTCTGGGCACGAGGTCTGTGGGCTTTCCTTTCATCTCTGAAATGCCATCCTTGTGCAATAAAGATTGTTATTTTCTGAGCTAGCTGAGTGGATGCCGTCCTTTGGTGCCAGGCTCATCTGGTGAGCAGTTGGGTCGACACTTTCATAAGCTGGCCACTGCTACCCTAAGATCTTTCTCTCCTGATCCGTCACAGACAGCTCAGAACCCATCAGCATATGTATGAAATTTTGATGTCTTGCCCCAACTTGCATCACTTTACACTTGCACGGAAGCACATCTGCCATTTTGCTGCCCGGGGGGGGGGGGCCCCCCCCCCGCGGGGGGGGGGGGGGGGGGGGCTCTTCACCATCCCTTCAGCAGCCTTTCACTGCTTATCCCCAC